>OX376220.1:13607500-13987734 GCA_947364205.1 Agrochola lota | reverse complement strand
TATATATACTTGTATACACAAGCTACATAGATATAACAGCTACCGTTGATAAAACTGTTTGCGTAGCAACATAAACTTACCTCATAATGTCTGGGCATGAGGTATGAAAATCAAATATTACTTTACAGAGATTTAGAAAAAGCGTAGGTATACCTGCGTAGTGAAAATATAACCGATGCAATACGTAAACACATCAGGCAGCCGTGAAGTCACTGAGTAAAAGCACGTTAAAGATGACTCAACAATCAACATACACCTGAATGATGATTGCAAGTTGGAACATTTAACTCGAGTATCCGATAAAAAAACAATAAATCAAAAATAAAATCTTACAAATACATAAAAAATAATCATTTAATTCAGATTCATCTTACGATTACATCCATATTTGTTAGTACAATTGCGAGCTTACAAACTAGTGTTAGTAATAATTAATAATTGATTGACATATAATAATACTAATTTAATTAAATAATTTATTATAATAATATCAATTTTATTTTATTATAATTGATTAAACAGTAATTGGCAGGTCCGGTAAAGAAACATATATTTTTGTAATTATCAGGACATAAGAAGTCAAACTGAGCCCCCCCCCCCCCCCATTTGAGTCGGAAAGTAAACGGAAAGTTGAAACTTGCTCACGTTAGTAAAGCCTTGGTTGGCATCGCTGGACTCAACGACACTACTCCCAAAATGTCCATCTTTTTCAGAAATTAAACAGAAGAAAAGATTAACGCTGAACAGTATTGCTCACTGGGTAGGCTTTTTCTTTATTACTAGAGAGATTTATTGTTGATCTATTTGAGATTTGGACGCAAAAAATAGAAATATCTATAATAATATAAATGCATTATTTTCTGTAGAGTACGATTAAGGCTAGGTTTTCACGACCGGTGGGGCTTTCAAACGCTACCTCCGCCTCCCCCAATTGCAGAGCGACGTATTTATTTACGATGCGCTGCCGACCATTTCGCGGAAAATCCATGCCACAGCATAAAATATTTGCAGTTGATCCACTGAACTAGTTTTTCTTAGGTTCGATTAGTTTTCATTTTATGGGACCTACGGCGTAGTGAACTAAAATGATTACTTAAAATGTCCTGTGTACCTGATGGGCGTTTTCACATTAATAACAGATAACGACACGAACCCGATACCGATATGTCGGCAGCGATACTGACATCGATTCGATACCGATATTATTATTATCGGCCCGATGATATTGGTGAATATCGATAACCATCGCGACGCACAAACAATCACAGTACCTACCTACTAATTACCGACGTTTCGAAGTCGGTGCGAAAAAGTGTGTTCAAGTGAAAGAATGCTGCTATTGTCACCGCACAGTGTCTTCGCCGGTAGATATCGTGCCGATATCGGCGTTGGTCGCTGTTTGCGACAATATAGGTGACAATAACAACATAATGTCGCTATCGACTAATGTGCTGTGTTGTAACAATCAATTCATTTTATTAATTAAAGAAACAAAATTTTTACATTTTGATATAATGTTATGGGATAGTTCGTAGAACATATAAAGAAAAACAAAGTTTAGGTCTCTTCTGTCATCTAAGGTTTTAATAAAAATAAATATCTATGGATAAATCCAGTGTTCAAATTGTACACGGGATTTTTTTGTGATAGCCGGGGTAGTCGGGAATAATCTGTAAGACTCAGTTAGTGTATCAAGCCACCAACCAGTGGATTTGCGGTAGTGGGGTGTGGACGGGTATGTCAAAAGTCACGCAAAACGTCATTTTGATTGAAAATACCTGAGTCGTAATTTCGTTTGTTATAAAAGGAACTCTTGTGCAAAATTGCATGCTTCTAGACCCAGCAGTGTAGGTTGTACGTTGTCTGACAGTGAATTTAAGAATTTTATTAAGTAAGAATTTAAGACAAAAATTGCAAAATTCCTTAAAAACTTTCATCCTCATCAATAAAGGGGTTAAATAAACCCCTTTAGTGACAGAGTTTAAAAAAATCTTTAATTTAAGATTTTTATTAATTAGAATGGGCTAAAATTTGTTCTAACTGTTTCGCTTATACTGTGACCATATTCATTTGTTTTGGGTGTTTCCCACCGCTCATGAAGATCCGTAAATATTGACAGCTACATATGAAGTAACTATTGCCGTACTTTATTGTCAAGGGACGTACCTACTGCTACAGCTATAATTTATCGAATCTATTATTTTAGGACACAAATTTTAGAACGACATTTTTTTCATATACAGTAGCGCTAGTAACAGCGACTTTTTGTATTCAAAACTGTGTAATGTGTTTATTAATTTAAGATATGATAGTAGCAAACACAGTTCGATGGAGAGTGAATATAGCAACATGGACGAATCTGATTATTTTTTTTAGAAATATGTGTTTTATTAAAACTTCTTCATAAACGACGATAAAATTATATACGACTCGCACTTGAGTATAATTTTATCGATAATAATCTGTAATGTGTGTAACACTATTTTAAGATGTCAATTCAACGTCATCATATCACATACAAAAAATCACACTTTCGAAAACAATATTATGAATTAAAACTACAATTACGAGATATTTTTTTTTGAGCTATCGCAATTTCATATCTAATTTGTTCTTCTTTTATTAGATTTTTTTTAAACACGGAAGAGAGAGCGTATTTTTAAAAATTTTGACACAGGTGAACCCTCGATGTCGTCCCGCAGGACTCTGAGCGCGAGCCGATTTAGCCTAATTTTCAATTTTTGGGTTTATTTAAAAAAAAAGTTCTAAACTAAAAAAATCAAACTTTAGTTTCCCTCGAAAATACAATTACCTAATCCTACATGCAATTTTCATACTATTTTGTGCTGTAATTAGGAAATGAGATGAAAAATGGTTTTGAAATCGACCCTGTTTCGGAATTTTTTTTTTAATGATAAATTTTAAATTTTTCGTGTTTTGAAGTGATCCTTGTTGGAGGGAAATTAAAGGAATTTCCCTCCAACAAGGATGTATCTATAATATATATTTTTTTCAGGACCTAAATACACTAATTTGACTATTTAAAATTGATTCTAAAACAGGCAAATTCGGATAACGCCGCCGCGCGAGTTCCACACGCCGATAGCCAGAAGATTACATAGTACACACACGACCGATTATCCAGCAGTGTAAAATCATTTGAATACTTATGTAACTGCATCGTAGGATTAAGACAATTTTTTTTTCTAGAAAGACAGTGCTACGTCTGCGTCCCTTAAACATGAATGTTGTTAATAATAAATGTCTCGTAATGCCCGGTACAGATTGGTGAAACGTAATATGAAATTAACATTGAAACAAATTCGCATAGTTATTATGTTGCAATGCCTAAGTTTTGACGGCTCATTTGTATTAATTACATCCGAAGTTTATTCATATCTAAATCGTTTTAATTCAATATTATTTCCACCAGTCTTTGCAGGATACCTTTATGCAAGTGCAAAGAATTAATTCGAAAATTGATGAACACAATAATTCATTTTGATGTGAGACTGAGTCTGGCATACATGACGTTTTGCCGCTGATTTTACGATCCAGTGATTTCAGTTTTTAACCGAAAACTCATAAATTTTATTTACCTGTTCTGTAAAGTTCCAGGAACAACAGTTAAGTTTCCAAAGCGAATGGTAAAGCTCAAATACGTGCGCGTATTCAGAAACAAAATTAGATTTTCCTTTGTTGATAGCTGAATAGTAACGGCCTATTAATGCCCCTTGTGGGAGAAGTCTGCTCTGTTGAGGTGATCAGCACGACGAAAAGTAATTGGCATAATCGCCAAGCTCCCCACAGAATGTTACTAGTACTCTAAGTCCTTGCTTTGCTTTAGCTGAATTGTGCCTATGCAAATAAGGACCTGCTTTATGTTTGACAATAGATCGTCCGTTAGGTTACAAAGAAATATTGAATGACACGAGAAAGGCATGAAAGCAAAATAATTAAAAATAAAACTTCAAATGAAGCCCGATAGGTTCACAATGCTGCTGAAACGAAGATCTTCCAATAGAAATAGAATTTTATCATATCTGGTGTAGGCCTATCGTCTCGTCATAAAAGTTTGCCATGGTAGGTTCCTTGGCGCCAGCTAACAAGCCAGTAAATAACGAGTTCAAGCTCTAATGGATCCCTCCGTCGCATGCCGGCTCAATCTCGCGGCCCTTAGGGAAACTAGATGCGCAATATTAAGCTACCTGCCTGTGTACCGATATGTAAGAAGTGGTATAATCTTACCTTGGAGATGGTAAGATTATACCTATTCAACAAATTATGCAGAATGGTGATGAAGTTATAGATACGTTTCCAACGTGACGTTATTTGAATGTACACAGTTAAAAAATACGGCCAAGTGTGTGTCGGACCACGCACAATGAAGGGTTCCGTAGTTGGGATGAATTTATCCCAAGAACAAACAACATTGTAGTTGAAAAACATGTTCTCTCATACGGAATGTGTGGGATGACATGTTTTTCAAACTGCAAATTTAGGTTATAAGTTTATTTCATAAAACAGTACTTAGAATCCATTACAGTTTAGTGCTATGATATATCAAAAGTACACAAAAAGTTTTAGCATCTGGAGCCGATCTAGGAGGAACCTGTATTTCGGCTAACAGCGCCAATCCCCTCGAGTTACATTAGATTACAGTTATTAAATGTTAGCACTTTACAAAACAAAAAAATAATAACAGTCTGAGAATACATGAATGGTCTGTACCTCTTTTTGTGTAATGTGATATGGTGAATGAGTGAGTGTGAGAGGGTGTGTCTATTTGTCAGTGTGCTTGTGATTTTTATGAGTGAACACATGGATTTGTGAGATACGCGGATATAGTGAATATGTAGGAGTATATAATAAATGTATATATATGTCTAAAGATGATAAATTTTTGCTAATATTGAACATTATTACTGTCTATCCTGGTTTAGTTAGTAGTTGCTCAATTTCATCATATGTGAGACCTTGTAAGTATTCCGATACCTTTTTCTTGCAACGATCTGTGTTGAGTGGATAAATATTAAGATTTTTATTAAGTTTATTGTAGATATAGGGACCGAAGAAGAGGACACGGTGGAGCGTACGGTGGAGGTCTGCCCTGCTTGGGCATAGCACGAGGCAGGCGATTGGCGGCGGCGATCTCTCGCGTCCGGCCCTGGTTCAGGCCATGGTCTGGAGCGAGAGTGCATGGGAGGTTGTCCCTTCCTTCTGCGAAGCAGTAATGCTCGCGAAGGAGGAGGCGGAGCGCGCGAGGGAGAGGCAAGATTCGCGCCCTCGCGCCTCTAGTCGCCGCAGGTGACGCCCCGGGGGTCAGGAGTCGAGAGCCGACTTCCGGCCACCGTAGGCGCGGGCTCGCGGACGGTGAGCAATGGGTAGCTCGCCATCCGATTAGGACCAGGCCCGGGCCGACGGCGCGTTGTGTTCCACGCGCGCCTCAAAGAGATGTCAGCACCAACTGACAGGGTCCGTAAGGGCCAATGACTGCCAGGGTTGCGAGTTTGTCCGAAAGGGATATCGCGGCCCCGGCACACAGGCAACGGAAGGAACACGGGTGGGTTTTAGTCAGTAAAAGTCTGACACGCCCTCCCGTTCCGCCCAGAGCGGGAGAAGCTATTTGATAATTTCCCACCCACAAACAAAAAAAAGGGACCGAGGAAATTGAAGAATTTAGTACTAAATTTAGTGCTGTACGACCTATGTTGTGTAAAAACCATATAATTTCTGCGTGTATTCAAAATCGGAGGGTCGTAATTTGTACAAGTGTGTTGCATAAAGATTATTTTCAATATAAATAATTGTCTCACAGTTAGTACTCCACAGACCTGATAAAGTAAGGCAGTAGAGAAAAGTATTGGTAAAGGTGCTGACTTTTAGTATTGCACGTTGAGCAACCTCCACAGACTTGAGTGTAGTTTTTGGAGCACCTCCCCAAACGGATACCTATACAATATGTTATGAATGACTGACAAAGAGCATAGTATATTCGTTTCAAGATATCAGGATCAGCAATATGTCGAAGATTTTTAAAAATATAAATGAGTTTCCGAACTCATCCGGATAAAATTCTTATGTGTTCTTTGAAGTTAAGATTTTGATCTATAGTTACGCCTAAATATTTGATGGAATCAACCCGCTCTAATTTAGTACAAGAGCATAAATCATGCGGCGTTCACTCATGTGGAATAATGGCATGATCGTGGTGTTAATCCCCATATCTGTTCTAATACTAAAGCAAATGTATTTAGTTTTACCGGTATTTAATGTTAAGACATTGTCATTTAGCCATTTTCTAACAATATCAAATCCAGATATAGCGGAATCAAATGCGTCTTTCCAGTTATCAGCAGAAAAAAGCAGAGCAGTATCGTCCGCAAAAGAGATTATTTCGCCCTGGGAAAGTATTATGTTAGTTAGGTCGTTAATATATATAAAAAATAAAGTTGGTCGATTATTCCTCATTAACCTGTAAAGTCTACTTAGCTGTGATAGTTTTCCTTTTAACCTCGTTATATATACTACTGCTGTGAATTTTTTCATAAATCTAAGTCCAACCATTAAGCTGGCAGGGGGGGACACTATTCTCCAACAAAAATTAATATTTCGCAAATGGATCCCTAAATTGAAAAATGGCTTGTGTGAAAGCCATTTTTCACAATATATTTGAATGACCTTTCCGACGACACCCCATAACATAGGATAGATAGAAAAAAAAAAACATCCCCACTTTAGTTGTAGGGGAGGTACCCTTAAAAGATGTGTATGTGTATGTTTTTATTTTACCACTTTGTCGGCGTGATTAATATGTATACCCATGCCGAATTTCACACAGCTTTCTATTACTAACAGTCTCTGAGATAAGCCGCGGCCGCGAGACAGCCAGACGTACATGGCAAAACTATAAGGGTTCCTTGTTTACTTACGGAACCCGAAAAGTATTAAATCAAAACAGTCCAATTAAAATTCGAGTCACGTTACCTTTTTAGGGTTCCGTAAGTAAACAAGGAACCCTTATAGTTTCGCCATGTCCGTCTGTCTGTCTGTCTGATTTGTTTTAATATTTTACAATGCATTTGCTCGAAAAGAGCGTTTTCCAAGCAGTCAATTTGTGCGGAAAGTGTCGCTTTTTTTCACTAGTGCTTTTTACTTTTCTGTATTTTTTTAATTTTTGAGGCCGTCAGCCCGTCTCGTCTCAGAGATTTTATTGTTTGAGATTTTTTTTTCACAAATTAGTATTTACAAATTAGATGATGATGATGACGATGGCGATGATTATGACGATGGTCAAAATCAAAAAAGTCGAAGTCAAAGTCGAAGTCGAAGTCGAAGTCGAAGTCGAAGTCGAAGTCGAAGTCGAAGTCGAAGTTGAAGTTGAAGTCGAAGTCGAAGTCGAAGTCGAAGTCGAAGTCGAAGTCGAAGTCAAAGTCGAAGTCGAAGTCGAAGTAGAAGTAAAAATCAAAGTGAAACGTCAAAGTCATGAATTTTGTTTTTATCATTTATATACGTCGTCGTATGCTAGATGATGACATCACAGGCGACTGCCATAAGGCTCGCTCGTTTTTTTTTTTTCCTCGCACAATGCATAGTAAAACGTTGAATGATACACGTGCGTAAGATGATTTCCGACTCGTGTCAACTTATACACTCGCTCGCTTCGCTCGCTCGTGAATAAAATTACCTACCTTCCGCACTTATAGCTTAAATAACTATAACAGCATCATGTAAATGGATAGACTTATAACACGATCAACAACCCTTGGCCGGCAAAGATAATTCGAATATTGCCATTCCAAATTACTCAAATAACGTAAAAGAAAGCAAGATGTACTATTTTTACACTATTTATCTTCTTTGAAAAACGCACTTTTTTACGTTAATTGTTCATTTTATTATTTGAACAGACGAATATTAACTTGTGTAAACCGCTGTACTATTTAATGTGATAACCAAATCACCACCCTGTATAGGTTCACAATCATGAAAAATGTTATGCCGTTGAATTTATATCTTTTTATTATATTTAATCGATAGAAAAGTTAAAGTAGCCTCTTTACAGCCCTTAAGTAAATACTTAGGGCTGCAAACTTGGGGTGCTAGGACAGGAAACCTCCCCGTGTGCCTGGGGGCTGGAGTTCCCTTACGGATGCGTCCGGGGGGAAGGCCAGTCTCCGGGACGGTGCACCCTGGGGTGCGGGCAATGTCTCCCCATTAGGTACTGCGTGCCTAAGGGGTCTCGTTGCCCGTATGCCAATATCCTGTCGGAGGAGTGAACGCTCTAACGTGTGCTCGTTAAGAGCACACGTTGAGCAGCGTTCTGGTGGGAGCGGGCTCGGCGTGCACTAACCCTGCCGTCGGGCAGGCAGGAGGAAGTCTTTTCTCTTGCCACCGTTGGTCTCGTAGCCCCGAAGAGTGTCAAGGTCATGTCTCTGGCATTTGACGGGGGTCGAGGGTCTTGGCTTAACCGCCCGGGCCGCGAGGTAGAAAACCTCTATAAAAAATCACCCCAAACCTCCAAGCGGCGGCGCACCGTGAGGGAGGTTGACAGCTTGACTAATGGGTAGCTTAATTAGTCACTAGTGCGAACCACTATTTTTTGGTTGGTTGGTTGGATATATTTTTTACTCGTGGGATCTAAAATGGAAAACTTTTTGAAATTAAACCCAAGAATTGAAGTCGTGCCAATTTTATTGGCGGAGGAACCGCTTGCCGGTGACGGCAACCAGGGTCGAGGAGACTCCTGTCCCTCCGGGGACCAAACTAGGTCCGACCAGGACACGGGACGCGGGCGTTTCTGGGGGAAACGCTCGCGCGAGGAGAAGTCGCGTGACGAAAAGTCGGACCGCGCAGGATCGGCGGGACAATCCTCGGGCGAGGAATGCCTGCCGGTCGCTAAGGTGCCGACGGTAAGGAGAGGCCGAGGTCGCGTGTCGGTGACCTCGAAACCAGGGCGTGGCAATCGGGGTCGCATCAAGCGGCCCGATACCCCTCCAGGAATCGGCGGGGAGAGCGACTCTGAGGTCTCGTCCGGGGCCTCAAGCGAGGAGCCGGAGGGGGTCACCATCCCTCGAAAGGGCACGACGGCACGGGCTGGCGCCGCTGTGAACCGTGCCAAGGGAGGAGTGGTGTCCGATGAGGCCGCCAAAGTCGCCGCTGGGGGCTCCAATTCGGAGCGAGCGGCCAGGTTTGCGGAGGTCGTAGCGGCCGCGATCAGGACTGTGGCCTTAAAAAAGCTGCAGTCCTCGAAAGAGAAGGCCATACCTGCGGCCACGGCCTCCATTATGGCGGCAGCGGAGGCCTTTCTCCATCTTGGGCCTCCGCTAGACGGTATGTCTGAAATGCGGGCGGAGGTCGCCCGCTTGACAGCCGCCACGGAGCTTCTCCAAAAGGAGAATGAGGAGCTCCGAGCAGACCTGGCCGGGCTCCGTGGAGCCGGCCCCCACGTCGTTCTGCAGCGCGGAGCGGTGCAAGGGCAGGGCCCGCCCTTGCCGGCGGAGGACCGGGTTTTGGCCCTGGTGCGGAAGGAGCTGGCTGCTTTCAACAGCCGGTTCTCCGTACTGGAGGCCGTGGTCCTGCGCCCTCCATTAGCGGCGAGCCAGCCGGCCTCGGGCCAGCGGAAGGCGGCATCTTATGCCACCACCGCAGCTACCGTGGCCAAACCGGGTCCGTCAGGGCAGACCAGGGGTGGGGCTGCTACACAGGCAGCGAGGGCCCCGGCCAAGGCGGTGGGGGCCCCGGCCTCGGCCCTGGCAGCGGGAGCTCCGCCCCAGGTGGCGAAACGGCCGCCTCTGCCTCCTAAATCTCCCCAGGCTGACGCCGAGTGGCAAATAGCCGGTGAGAAGAAGAAGGCGGGCAAGGCCAAAAGGGCGGCCAAAAAGAAGGCGAGGCGGCAGCGGCGCAAGGAGCAAAGCGTCGCGGCTAGGCTCCGCGCCCCGAAGTCCGCAGCTGTAGTGATAACACTACAGCCGGAAGCGGAGAAGAAGGGCGTGTCCTACCGCGACGTGCTCTCCAAGATTGGGGCGGCGGTGGACCTTAACGAGATAGGTGCCGCTCAGGGCATCCGGGTAAGGGTCACCGCGACTGGGGCCCGGATGCTGGAGCTCCCCGGAGCGGCCAGTGGCCCGGCCGCTGACGCCCTAGCTGAAAAGCTTAGGGCGTCCTTAAATGCGGACGAGGCCCGAGTGTCCAGGCCCACGAAGTGCGTAGAAATGCGCATCTCGGGCCTGGACGACTCAGTGGCGGAGGAACAGGTGGTGGCCGCTGTCGTCAGGACTGGGGGGTGCTCTGCCGAGCAGGTTAGGGCAGGCACCATCCGTCCTGGCTTCACGGGGATGCGAGCCGTAACAGTGAGCTGCCCCGTGTCGGCGGCCAGGAAGATCGCCGGGGAGGGCCAAAGGTTATTGGTGGGCTGGGTATCCGCGCAGGTCAAACTGCTCGAACCCAAACCTCTGAGGTGCTTCCGCTGCCATGTGGGCAACCACGTGGGAGCTAAATGCACCTCGGAGGTGGACCGCAGCGATCACTGCTATCGCTGTGGTCAGCCCGGTCACAAGGCCGGCTCTTGCGAAGCCACGCCGCACTGCGCCGTATGTGCGGCGGCTGGCAAGCCGGCCGAGCACCGGATTGGGAGCAAGGCCTGCGTCCAACCCGCCAAAGGCAAAGCCAGGGGCAAGCCCTCCGCCACCGCTGTCACCGCCGCGGCCGCCGCTACCGCTACTACTGCCACCGCCGCTGCCGCTTCCACCGTCGTCGCCGCCACCGCCGTTGACGCCGTGGCAGGGCCCTCACGCGGGGCTCGGGGGGGGGCTAAAATGGACTGCTAATAGGTCCATTACGCCTCCTCCAGGCGAACATCAACCACTGCGCCGCAGCTCAGGATCTGTTGCTCCAGAGCATGGCGCAGTGGTCGATTAACATCGCCGTGGTCGCTGAGCCGTACTTTGTCCCGCCCAGGGATGACTGGGTGGAGGACCTGAGCGGCTCAGTGACCATAATTTCGTCGGCCGCCGCCGGTACCCCGTCCCTCGAGGCCGTCAAGAGGGGACCGGGTTGCGTGGCAGCACGGTTCGGGGAGATTGTCGTGGTAGGAGCGTACTTCTCCCCGAACCGAACTCTCGCCGAGTTCCACAACTCCCTTGGGGAGTTGAGAGTCGTCGTCGTCGGGTACCATCCCCTCCCCGTGATCGTCCTCGGGGACTTCAATGCCAAGAACGTGGCTTGGGGTTCCCGGTTAACGGACACACGGGGCAGGATGGCGGAGGACTGGGCTCTGGAGTCGGGCCTGGTCGTCCTAAACCGGGGTTCTGTCCCCACGTGCGTGCGGATGCGGGGCGAGTCAGTGGTGGACATTTCGTTCGCCAGCCCCGCTCTGTCGCCGCGTGTCATTGGCTGGCGCGTCATGGAGGGGGTGGAGACCTATTCCGATCACCGGTACATCCGGTTTGACGTCTCCGCCCAGACCTCGGGCACGCCGGTCAGACAGACCCCGAGTGGTCCGCGGTGGGCGCTGAAGCAGCTGGACCGGGAGCTCCTCCTGGAAGCCTCGATCGTGCAGGCCTGGGTGTCATCACCGGACAGGCCTGCCGACATAAACGACGAGGCGGAGTGGTTCCGGGAGGCCATGTCCGAAATTTGTGACGTGGCAATGCCCCGGGTCCAGCCCGGACGTGCTCAGCGCCAGGTGTACTGGTGGTCGCGTGAGCTGACCGCTTTACGCGCGGCGTGCGTTGCTGCGCGCCACCTGTACGCCAGGCACCGCAGGCTCCGTATCCGCCCGCCGGATACGGAAGCCATTGAGGCGGAGCTGTACGCAGGATACAGAGCGGCGAAGACCGCCCTCCAAGCGGGGATCGAGCGGGCCAGAGGACTGGCCCGCGAGGAGTCGCTGGAGACTCTGAACAGAGATCCGTGGGGACGCCCATACAAATGGGTGCGAGATAAGCTCCGCCCATGGGCTCCCCCGCTGACGCAGAGTCTCCGGCCCCAGCTTGTGGAGGACGTGGTGAGCGCTCTGTTCCCCTCGCGAGGGGAACATACTCCCCCGCCCATGGCTCCGCCTCCTGCGGTACCCGATGCGGACCACACCAGGGACGACGACGACGATACTCCGGAGGTGACCGAGGTAGATCTGAGAGTGGCGGTACGTAGGCTGAGTGCCAAAAATACCGCCCCAGGACCCGACGGCTTACCTGGAAAAGCCTGGGTTCTGGCCTTAGAGGCTCTCGGGCCTCGACTTCGGGGGCTCCTAAGCGCATGCTTGGAGAGGGGCCAGTTCCCACTTCGTTGGAAGACGGGGAAACTGGTCCTCATCAAGAAGCCGGGGCGCCCGGCGGACTCTCCGTCCGCTTACCGGCCCATCGTGCTGCTCGATGAGGTGGGCAAGCTCTTTGAAAGAGTAATTGCAGACCGCCTTGTCGGGCAGCTGGTGCGAGTGGGGCCGGATTTGGCGGAGAGCCAGTATGGTTTCCGCAAGGGGCGCTCTACGGTGGATGCCATCATGCGCGTTCGAGCCCTCACGACGGGGGATGCTGTTGCCCGGGGTGGGGTGGTCTTGGCGGTGTCTCTTGACATCGCCAATGCCTTCAATACCCTGCCCTGGAGTTGCATTAGGGAGGCACTCCGGTATCACCGGATGCCGACCTACCTCTGTCGAGTGGTCGAGGCCTATTTGACGGACAGGGCCGTCATCTACCCCGGTCACCACGGAGAGTGGAACCGGCGAGAGATGTCGTGCGGTGTCCCACAGGGATCGGTCCTGGGGCCGCATCTGTGGGACATCGGCTACGACTGGGTGCTGCGCGCCGACCTCCCTAGCGGCGTCAGCGTGGTTTGCTACGCTGACGACACGCTGGTCCTGGTGCAGGGGAGGTCGCATGAGGCGGTGGCCGAACTAGCGACACGTTGGGTTGCGACAATCGTCGAAAGGATCCGGCAACTGGGACTCGAGGTGGCCTTGCACAAGTCCGAGGCCATGTGTTTCTATGGTCCTCGGAACGCGCCACTGTCGGGTTCCCAGATTACGGCGGGAGGGGTTCACATCGGTGTCGAGTCGACGATGAAGTACCTGGGACTCGTCCTCGACAGCCGGTGGAACTTCGTGGAGCACTTCCGACGTTTGGCTCCCAAACTGGATAGGGCTGGGGCTGCTTTGAAGCGGCTCCTGCCCAACCTGGGGGGTCCAAACGCCTCCTGCCGGAGGCTTTACGCGGGGGTCGTGCGGTCCATGGCCCTTTACGGGGCACCGGTGTGGGCGCGTTCATTGAGGCTGCGACCGGCCCGGCGGTTGAACGCGTCCCAAAGGGTCATGGCCATCAGGCTGGTCCGGGGATACCGCACGGTCTCCCGTGAGGCAGCGAGCCTCCTTGCCGGACTACCGCCATGGGATCTGGAGGCGAAAGTCCTCGCGCACATGTGGGAGTTGCGCGAGGAGGCGAAACGCCGGGGTGTAACTCCGCTGCCGCGAGAAATCACGGCACAGCGGACAGAGCTCCGGCGGGATCTCATGGCGGCATGGAGTGTACGATTGTCGCAACCCAGCGCTGGGCACGCCACAATTGCGGCGATAAGTCCCCTCTTTGAGGAGTGGCTTGAGAGGCGCCATGGCGTCCTCACCTTCCGCCTGACGCAGGTCCTCACCGGACACGGTTGTTTCGGGAGGTTCCTGTTCCGCGTAAGGCGGGAGGAAACGCCCGGGTGTCACCACTGTGTGGATCGCCCGGAGGACACGGTGGAGCATACGGTGGAGGTCTGCCCGGCTTGGGCGGAGCACCGCCGTGTCCTCACGGAGGCGATCGGCGGCGGCGATCTCTCGCGTCCGGCCCTGGTTCAGGCCATGGTTCGGAGCGAGAGTGCATGGGAGGCCGTCACCTCCTTCTGCGAAGCAGTTATGCTCGCGAAGGAGGAGGCGGAGCGCGCGAGGGAGATGCAAGCTGCACGCCCTCGCGGCCCTAGTCGCCGCAGGAGACGCCCCGGGCGTCGGGAGTCCAGAGCCGACTTCCGGCCACCGTAGGCGCGGGCTTGCGGACGGTGAGCAATGGGCAGCTCGCCGTCCGATAAGGACCAGGCCCGTGTCGACGGCGCGTTGTGTTCCACGCGCGCCTCAAAGAGATGTCAGCACCAACCGACGGGGTCGAAAGACCAATGCCTGCTGGGGTTGCGGGTTTGTCCGAAAGGGATAACGCGGCCCCGGCACTCAGGCAACGGAAGGAACACGGGTGGGTTTTAGTCAGTAAAAGTCTGACACACCCTCTCGCTCTGCCCAGAGCGGGAGAAGTCATTTGATGATTTCCCACCCTCAAAAAAAAAAAAAAAAAAAAAGGGCTGCAAACTTTAGAAAAATAACATTTCATTAACAAAATAAATATTATTTTATGTTAGTTTTTTTGCCGACGCATTGACGGCCACGACATTGCCCGATTTTTGTGTTCGTAGTACCGGCGGCCTCTTGACAATCACTTATGTGCCTTTTATGACAACCTTAGAAAAAGGAGGGATGATCTTCACAAAAACTGCTCTTATTTTACAGAATCCAACAAAATAACATCATCTTTTATATAATGTTGTTTCTGGAGTATACATAAGTGCCTAAGTTATTGGATATGTGGTGTACGCCGCAAGTTATAACGGAATTCTATTGTGATGTCAATATAAAATAGAATATATTGGATGTAGTAAAAATATCCACGATGGTCTCAATATGTTGTACTTCAAGTATATTTAAAGCATTATTTGTTATACTCACTCACAATTTATAAAGACATACTTGATATTTTGGAATACTTTGCACATTCTTCAAAGGGAGGAAACATTTTCATGAAAAAAATGGCTAGCATCTTTACGACTGGTTATGTATATGTAAAATTAAATTATATATTTTAGGCTCGTTGATGAAAAGTTAGAATTTGTTATTAGTATGTAATGAACCTACTCCAGTTTTTCGAACAAATCAAAAGTCTTATATTCAAACTAGGCTGAGAATCAGCACTTTCCGAAGTTCCCCTTCACCAATTCCTAGTGTTTTAGCAGGGAAGATAAAGTGGCGCAACAAACTCCACCGCAGCACATATGTCTGTTCAGTTAGAAAAAAATGATTCTATACAATAGTATGCAATGTAATTAACATTAACAAACACAAAACATTAAATTAAATTATTTGCCATATGTCAGCTAGCACACACCATATACAAAACAAAAAATAAAAACGTAAACAGAGCTTAATACCTAAATAGAAGCCTCCAGGCATAACGGTGTAACTTGTTTTGTTAACTAACAAATTACTAACACCTTTATATTTTATTTTTATTTTTGTGTGTAAGTACTATCTACTAAGTCTACTAAAAACCCTACTAACTGTAAATAAAATATGGACTGAATAAGTCTGATATAAAGATAAACTATTATTATTATAAAAGGCGTGCCCGCTTATATATAACTATACTCGTATATAGCTGTAACACAACTGAACTTACAAATGATAAACTAGGATCATCGAAGTAATATAAATAAGTTTGCGTTTGCTCACTGCTAAGTACTACACTAAACTTTTAGCTGTAATTATCCGAGCACACTTACCTAAAGCAAACATACATTACCTACTAGCTTCAGTTACCTAAAAATTATAAAACATCATTAACATAAATGATGTTCGGTAATGGTTGATTTATGACATCTACCCCAGCAGAAGCAGCGAAGCACAGTCCCCTCCGCCCCTTCCATTCTAATAAAATCACTAGTCATCATTTTGCCACTTCTAAAAATAAATGGATGCCTTACGCAACTCGTAACTCATCCATATCAGAAATATTATTGAACATTATAGATAGTGCCCATTTTTAAAACGGTCCGTTATTTTGATAAATTTCAACTATTATTGAAATATATTTTGATTTGAAAAAGATTTGCTGAACGTTATTATAGAAGAAATACAATTCTTCTTTAAGACCAAAATAATTAACAGTTTGATCAAAAAATCTGTAAACAAATTGTAAGTATTAATTTCATAGAAACGATTAGTGGGAAACAGGAAGGTGAAAGCGAAAGCTTAAGTTTTTTTTTATAAATTATCCTGTGGTGTGCGAGAGAAAACGAGAATTTTATCGAATTGGTAAAGTTTTTTATTTACATACGAATAATTTATAAGTTCGATAGGAATGTTACGAAAATCAACTTTTGATTCGGCGTCAGGATACCGTTACTAATATAAAAATATCTATACTATTTCCATGTTACGCCTGATTAGCTTAAGGCAAATAACGTGTAAGGAAAATGTATCATCGTGCAATATGTGCGCAAAAGATTTTCCTCAGCTAGTGAAAGTGAGGTGGAACCTCGAACCATCGTCAACGCCACCTCCCTTCGATTTTTCAAACGGTAATACCACTTGATGTATCTGTTCGTCGAACTTGATCGGAGATTTATACATACCTATATATTTTACGTAAATACTGTAATAACCTTTCAGGTAGATTTTATATCGGCATTTTACACGAACTCGAGTGTTCGATTTTATAATTTTTTCTGACGTGTGTAGTTTTGCTTTAGTGTGTCGCTAAGTTCCAGTTATTGCACTGTATTTTACTAAACAATATAGGTAGCTACTACGTTTGACAAAGTGATTACGTATGACAAAGTAAATATTATTTATTTATTTATTTATTTAAACTTTTCACACTCAAAAAAGTACAAAGGCGGACTTAATGCCTTAGGCATTCTCTACCAGTCAACCAAGGGTGGTGAAGAGATTAGATGGCAGGTGCTCTATATGAGAGGAACAAGGATAAATTAAAAAAAAGTATTCTAATTCATTATAACTAAAATAGGTACAACAGTACAAACTACATACACATACATACATATTTACTATAATATATACCCATATTATATATATATACATATATACGAATTCAAGGGAGAGAGGTGTTGAGATGACTCTACTCTATTTATTTTGAAAATAACTCCGCAATTTCCGCTTTAATGCATACCGACTGGTGGCCGTCCTGATATCAAGAGGAAGCGCATTCCAAAGAAGAATGGACTGAATATGAAAGGAAGAATGAACAAAGTCAGAAGTATGAGCAGGACAGAGTAGGAGAAGATTATTAGAAGAACGCAGATTCTTAGTGTGTGAAGAACATAGATATTGAAAGTGAGACACAAGATAAGAAGGAGGAGTGGGAGAGTTGAGAAGGGAGAAAAGCGTGGTCAAAGCGCGCAAACTTCTCCTTTGACGAATGGACATCCATTTGAGCTCAGACCTATAGCTAGACACATGGTCATATTTTCTAAGGTTGAAAATGAACCGGATACAGTTGTTGAGCAGTCTGTCGAGCTTATCCAGCAAAACCGCATTCAAGTCAAAGTAGCACACGTCACCATAGTCGACGATAGGGAAAATCAAAGTCTGCACAAGCATAGTCTTCGTCTTAGCAGGCAAAAAGTTTCTCAGACGATACAGCGACCGCAGAGTACCGTTGACCCTTTGACTAACATTAGAGACTTGGCGTTGCCAGCTAAGTGTCGAGTCAATATGCAAACCGAGATCTTTCACCGTAGGGCTAATAGGTATGACGGTATTATTAAAAATTAGAGGAGGAAGAGAGCTAAGTGCCACCCTACCCATCATGCGCGAGCTTCCAATTATAATGGCCTGACACTTTGAGGGGTTTACAGACACCCCAAAACTATCAGACCACTCCTTGATAGCATCTAAATCTCGGTTTACATCTGCTATAGCGTCCGACAAACTCTCTACCCGCTCAGCTGTATATAATTGAAGATCATCGGCATAAAGATGATACGAACACCGAAGGCAGTGAGTTATAAAATTAATGAAGATGGAGAATAATAATGGAGAAAGAATACCGCCTTGTGGAACACCAGCATCCAGGTCGCGCCAACTCGATGAGCTCTCATCAACGCGAACCGACTGCTGACGTCCACGAAGATAAGACGAGAACCATTTCAGAGCCTCGGACGAAACCATAAGATGAGAAAGGATAGAAAGGAGAATATCGTGGCTGACGGCGTTAAAGGCGTTGGAGAAATCAATTAATACCAAAACGGTAACCTTGGTATCCTCCATCGCTTCTCTAACATCCCCAGTCACTTTAAGGAGAGCGGAGGCTGTACTGTGCCCAGGCCTGAATCCAGACTGAAAAGAGCTAACAAGGTTGTTCCGGTGAACAAACCCCGTAAACTGCTTGTGTACGCAGGCCTCAAGCACTTTAGACAGGAACGGGAGAATGGAAATGGGACGAAAGTGACTAGGTAGGGAGGGATTTGAAATTTTAGGGAGTGGGCGTACATAGGCCATACGCCACGGGGATGGGAATTGTCCGGAATCAAGCGAAAAGTTGATGATATGGGTAATTGGAGCGAGAAGGCTATCCAGGATCCAAACGACCATACTACGACTGATGCCGTCATAGCCCACAGCCTTGGATTTTATGGACAGGATGATCTTTTTAATTTCGTCCAAGGTGACCGGAGAGAAGCGAAATGGTTCTATGATGGGACTAGCTAGGCCAGTAATGTAGTCGACCGTCTGGGACAACATTTGGGAATCCAAATGACAAGTGGTTGTGAAGTGACGGTTGATATCATCAAGGCCAATTGTATTAGGAAAATTCACATGACGTGGTCTGCCAATACCAAGAGTACCAAGGAACTTCCAGATATCAGCAGGTGAAGAAGAAGATATGTTGTTGATTTGTTATGTGATATGTGATATGTTATGTAATATTCGTAGTTGTTATCATACAGATTTATTAATTTTAAACCAAAGATAGTAACTAGTAGTCATTTTATTGACGTTGAATCTAAATAGATGCCATTACCTACCGCATGGGTTACAATTCATTACAATGGTACATTTTATATGTATTTACATACATACATACAAAAACTAACGTTTTTTCCTATGGGGTAGGCAGCAACTACAGAACGCCAACTGCTTCAATCCTTACATACTTCGTTTTCTTCGTTCAAGATCATATTTAATAACTTTAAGAAAATGTATATTATTTACGAGTACTATGACCATGAAACGTAATCGATTCGATTCATTTTTGAACATTTCTGTACCCGACTGTCTAACTAATATTATTTCGAAAACATTTGCACAATTCTCTCGCATCATTTGTCAACGGCTTCGGGACGGAAAATGTAGTGAGAAAAGCCACGTTTCTGCAATATTCTAAGGAGTGTAATACCCTACGGACGGCGATAGTGGCACCTGTCATGATAGGCACGATATACCAGCGCGACCAGTATAATACTCAGATATATTATGTCGCAGGGTTAACATCAAATCGAGGTTACGATGAAATCCCTAGAAGTGTCCCTCTTTCAGGCGATTTGTAAAGTCAATATCAAGCGACACGAGTACCTTAATGCAAAAAATCATATAAGTAAAGTCAATCCTAAAAGTTATACCTTTTATCACCATTCTTTTTTACAAAATGAATGTGGTGCAATTTTAAAACGTTATTATTTCAGGCGTTTAATGTTAAAGATAAAGATATTTTATTTTGCAAATATGGGTACAATACACGGTGTTAAAAGGAATAGGTTCAGCCATATTTTACCAGTAGGCATGCAAAATTTACAACAATTATAAACTAAATCCACTAAACTAATCTACAAAAATTTAACAAACAGAGCAAAAAAAACAAAACTAAACATAATTCTTATTTTGTAACAATACAAACTAAGTTACAAATTTTTTTTCACCTAGGAATTCTATCAAGAACCTTCGAAGCTTTTTTTTGAATAATGTTAGCGGCAATTCTTTCCAACTTTTTGGTATTTTATCATATATGACCGGAGCCATGCAGTAAACACTTTTGCGCATTAGTGCTGTCTTAGCGGACTGATGACATAGTAGGGTATTGTCGCGTCTATTACGTAAAACTACATCGGCCAGACGTTCAAAACGATTTGGGTTCAACTTAACAAACACAGCTACTTCTAGTATGTATAAACATGGTAGTGTCAGTATTTTATACTGTTTAAAGTATAGCATGCAACTATCGGTAGTTTTTAGCTTAAACATGAAACAGCTTTTAAAACTCAAAAAAGATGCATACGGGTGCGTATGCATCTTTTTTGAGTTTTAAAAGCTGTTTCTTTTTCGGTTGAGTTACCCCAAAATATTATTCCATAGCGTAGGTGGGATTCTGCTATACCGTAGTAAACAGTAAGGAGTGCATCCGTGTATACTATTGACAATAATGTATGTAGTGCATATGCAGATTTATTTCCAGTTGAGATGTTTATCTATTTCGAGACCCAGGAATTTTGTAGTTTCTAATTCTTCTACAAGGTCATTATTGTAGTGTCCATTAAGGCTCATGCTAGGAATCCGTTGACTGAAATGTATGACTTTAGTTTTGCTCAAGTTGATTTTTAAATTGTTTTCTTCAAGCCAGTTTACAATTAATTTTAAAGACTTATTAATGTCTTTTCTTACTTTCATAGGTATCTACACGTTTACAAGGTATTGTCTCGGTACTATCATCCGCAAACAGAGTTACTGGTTGCTCAATGCAGCTTAGGTGAGTCGTTAATGTACAATATAAATATAAAAGGACCCAGTACACTCCCCTGTGATACTCCAAATTTAACTGTACGCTCTAAAGATCTAAATATCTCTTCCTTTTTATTCACTGTATTAATTTGGTTAATTTCAGTTATTTGTATTCTATTTTTTAAGTAAGATTCTATTAGATTAAGAACAGCTGTGTTGTTCTTAATCTGTTTTATAAATGTATCTATAGATGTTATCTTAACATTCGAAGTCGTACCTGTTACGTAAAACAAAACTGTTCGCAAACGGAAGAACATATTTCTTAATCGGCTTACTTACATGAAATTCGGCATATGGGTACTTTGGGGTCGGTTAAATTCGTGAATGAACCAAATCGACTCATTAGAATTTTCAATGGTGCGGTTTGAAATTGCCATAAAAAATACACGCCACCACATACGCATAAGAGAAAGAATTGTCTGAAAAGCTTAGCATTCGTGTGTCATTGTAATATAGACCTTATGACTTCGTCATGAAGTGCACGGTTGTTCGTATACAATATGAGTGAAATTTTGCGACGATGTGATCTCGTGCCCCGTCTTTGCTAAATCCCGATCCCGAATTGTATCATATTTGATCCGACAAAAATAGCTCTCTTCGTGGAGAAATACTGTTCTTATTAGGACTTGTACTTTCGACGTAGCCTCTACTGATGAAAACATAATCTTATTGAACAATAGCCATTAGCAAAATGTGCACTTTCAGAGTAGTGCAATACAACTAGCAAATCCTAAACTAGGAGCAGGGCTATCCAATTAGCTAAATTGCGTGCAAACTCTGATATAGTAATTTACAACGTTGAACTAAATGCGCCTTTTACAATAAATCTATTTAGGAAGACTAACGCGGTCATTAGTATATGGCAACAATTTGGCTGCGGGCGTAGTGGTAGGTACATCATTAAGGTTAAGACTAAATGGGACAGTGTTATAGAAACGGTTGTGCAATCCATCACGCGTAAGCGAGGCCCGACAGACCACTTAGCCACTGTCCGCCGGCATCGGACGTAACCCTCCACACAACATCCGCCACGCGCTATGCGCCTCGTGCCACGCCACATGAGTCGTGCGTACTACGCACGTACGTGTGTAACGACCACGAAGCGAACAAATGGAAATGCTTCAATCTTACGCGACTGCCCGAAAAACTCTTTCCGAATCGGACGGCTTTATTTTCAACGATTGTATTTTCAGTGGTTACTTTGAATACTTTGAACTTATTACACGGAAAAAATAACAATCTTTGTTCAAAACGTAATTCCCAAATTGTTTTATTTATAAACACAATGTAACTTAATGTACCTGAACAATACTGTTTATGTACCTACCTAATTCAAATAGATTATAGGTAGGTATAGCCCAAGGACTGTTTGCTCTTGGAACACTAACGAACATAATTGTTTACGTTACAATATTTTATTGGGAATCAATCAACTACAAAAGATCCGTTCGTTAAAGGCATTGAGTTTTCTCCGTGATATACTGGTAGCTATTGTCTTGGACATTTTGCAAGTTGTATAATACTTCTTCTTTTGCGTAATCCATGTGTACTTATATGAAATTTCAGAATTTTTGTCTTAAATTCAATTACTTGATAAAAAAAAATGGCCAAGTGCGAGTCGGACTAGCCCATGAAGGGTTCCGTTCTAATATTTGAGTTGATTGAATGAAAGGATTGCGGTTCACTTATTAAAAAAAAACTACTTACTAGATCTCGTTCAAACCAATTTCCAAACATGGTAAAGTACATCATCGCCATGGGATCTGGAGGCAAAAGTCCTCGCGCACATCTGGGAGTGTCGCGAGGAGGCGAAACGCCGGGGCGTAACTCCGCTGCCGCGAGAAATCACGGCACAGCGGACAGAGCTCCGGCGGGATCTCATGGCGGCATGGAGAGTGCGATTTTCGCAACCCAGCGCTGGGCACGCCACAATTGTGGCGATAAGTCTTTGAGGAGTGGCTAGAGAGGCGCCACGGCGTCCTCACCTTCCGCCTGACGCAGATCCTCGCCGGACACGGCTATTTCGGGAGGTTCCTGTTCCGCACAAGGCGGGAGGAAACGCCCGGGTGTCACCACTGTGTGGATAGCCCGGAGGACACGGTGGAGCATACGGTGGAGATCTGCCCGGCTTGGGCGAAGTACCGCCGTGTCCTCACGGAGGCTATCGGCGGCGGCGATCTCTCGCGTCCGGCCCTGGTTCAGGCCATGGTCCGGAGCGAGAGTGCATGGGAGGCCGTCACTTCCTTCTGCGAAGCAGTAATGCTCGCGAAGGAGGAGGCGGAGCGCGCGAGGGAGAGGCAAAATTCGCGCCCTCGCGCCCCTAGTCACCGCAGGAGACACCCCGGGCGTCGGGAGTCGCGAGCCGACTTCCGGCCACCGTAGGCGCGGGCTTGCGGACGGTGAGCAATGGGTAGCTCGCCGTCCGACTAGGACCAGGCCCGAGTCAACGGCACGTTGTGTTCCACGCTTAATTACGCAATTAAATACGCACTAAATAGGATACACGTATTATCACACCCACTTTAACCTCCTATGCGTGTTTCTATATATTTTAATTAACAATAAAAGCGAAAACTGGAATAAAAATTCGAATTTTTACAAACGTCAAATAACCGACCATAGGCAACCGACATCCTTTTAACTGGTCTAAATTTATCTTGTCATTGAAAGTTAGTGACTGACTTAAGAGCGTTTATTCTGAAGGTGGGCAACGTCGCAAATAGATGTCAAATATTTCACTGTTTTGATTAATTTGGCAAAATTACTGTGTGGAAACAGAAAATATGGCTAACTAGCAAACTAGAATATTAATTATGAAACGCAATAATTAATATCGTAACACCGAATGTTTAGTTTTAGATGTAAGAAATCTATTCGGAAACTTTCCAAATGCGTTTTTTACACCTAAAATGGGTACAAAATCAAATTAAATGTTATAATTGCAATTCATTATTAATATTCTAGTTCACTAGTTAGCCACATTTCTTATTTCCATTCAGTAATATTGCTATAAGAATCAAACTAGGTAAATATTTGACAGTTATTTGCGACGTTGCCAACTTTTAGGATAAACCCTCTTAATAAATATCGGCTATTTGTTTAGAGCATTTTATTACACATTTATTGAAAAAAAAAAAACAATTTAATGTATTTATAATTATTATACTGACAACAATCGTGTTTTTCGGTTAGGATTTTCAAGATGCTGTTGGAGCTAGCAAAAGAGCTTAAAGATGCGGTCCTATTTCCTTACTAAATAATGTCCTAGGTCTATATATAATATGGGCGTCCCCATATTACATATAGACCTAAGAGTTTTAGAATATTATGCTGTTTTAACACTGAATTTGTTACAAATCATAACGAATACCTTCAAAACGAGCACGGGTTGGCGACGTATTGGCCGCCATTCAATACCGAATATCAAAAGGAAAACTGTTCCTGATATTTTAAAATGTTTTTGTGTTTGTCATTCGACGTGTCCGGAAGTACGAGCAGAGAATATAAGCTACACCAGGGATTACCAATTAGTTTTATTTAGGGTCTATGTAAAAATATAATATGACTTGCGGTCCGTTTGGAAGACGTTACCTACTAGCAACCAAGATTAAAAGATGTTCAAGGAGCTTGCGTATTTTTGTGTTTTTTGGAAATCGATCATTTCGATTTGTTTAGTACCTCACCCAGCTAGCTCTATTACTCCCGAAAACATTTCCAGCTTCATGCGGCTTGCGTCTCGCATCGTCCGTTGTCGTGTCGACGGCACAAAATATAAAGCGTGAACTTAATTCAATTACTCAAAAAAAAATGATTAGGTTTTTGTTATAAATTTCACTGTTTGCTTAAAGTCCGTACAAAATAGGTCGGCGGTCCGGATCCGGACCGCGGTCCACCATTTGGTGACTCCTGAGCCACACCATCTGTAAGTTCGTCTCGTATTATTTGTCAGGTAGGTATTTGGTTAGCATAAGTAATTTTTTTAAATCTTTGACATAACAAACGTACGTAAGTACTCGTACTATCTTTGTTCGTTTTTACGGTTTAACTTAAGAAAATATTTCAATGTATTTGTTTTTTATGTGAAAGTTACTAAATATAAGAAATACTGATGAAACACTACCTACAAAAAAAATCGTAACATCGAAAGTACCAAAACTTAAAGATCACTAAAACCATAGAAAATTTCTAGCGGCCATTGTTGATTGGCAAATTTTGAAACGCGACATGGCCGTATAGAATTGAAGAAGATTGAGAAAAGTACTATCATGGCAGCATGGAATTTGTATAAAGAAATTGACTTTGAATACAGGGAACTGGTATGAACTATCCTATACTATTAAATGAGCATTCTCTATTTTAACCCGAGCAGAGATTTGTCCTTTTTATAATCTCATCAAAGAGGCTTCTTGCCTTCTATGTCCTATGTTATGGGGTTCGGTTTCCTTCAGGTGGACCATTGTGCGGGGGTACTTCTTGCCTTTTTTATGCTTACTGTGTAAATAAATAAAATATGATACATTAACATAATATTTCATCAAACTATATATTTTTCACTACATATCAATCTTAATTTGCGTATTCAAATTATTATTTTGTGTTTATTATATTTTTATATAGGCTGTTCAGCGGTTTTACCTGTGCCTTTATTTACAACTGCGCGCGCATCGCTAGCAGAAAAAATAAAACCAGCGCGCCATTTTCCGTAAATAATTGTTATTATAAAAAATAAAAAACATGTGTGCAATTCACACGTGGTAGAACCTTCAAAAATTTTGGCTTTAATTTAATGAGACGAAGAATTTTATTATAAAAATGTTGGAAAAACTCAACAAACTTATAATACGTACACGTATACAAAACATCAAGGTTGTTGTGATGCCTATTCTCAAGCATTGTACTACGCATGCGCGCACAAACACGTATTAACAAACGTACAACGCTGAGGCCCAAACAAACTCCCACTATGCCTTGGTAAACACGAGTGGAGGGAGTACGAAGCAGAGCACAAAGAGAACCACGAATATAACAAACACTGCATAATGCTTTTTATCTCATTTACGCCAACGTTAAATCTTATGAATTTATGTGTCTGTCTCTTTATATTGTCGCTTTTTCGTTTCATCGACTTTCAAATCACAACGATGCTAAAGAAGTTTTCACTTCAAATATACGAAATGTTAAGTATTATCACCAACCGATTTACAAAAGTCTTTAAAAGAAGCTCCTATTGATAGTACCTGGCAACAAAGGTCAGTTGAACTTTATAAATCTAAATTTATCATCCCTCCGTTACGTACGTTACGTTATTCCAGCATAAGTTCTTACAACAACCCTGTTTTTTAGGGTTCCGTAGTAAACAAGGAACCCTTATAGTTTCGCCATGTCCGTCTGTCTGTCTGTCTGTCTGTCCTTCTATCTGTCCGTCTGTCTGTCCGCGGCTTAGCTCAGAGACGGTTAGTACTAGAAAGCTGTAATTTAGTATATGTATACATATTAATCATGCCGACAAAGTGGTAAAATAAAATCAAGAAAATATATTTTTTAGGGTACCTCCCCTACATGTAAAGTGGAGAGGAGTTTCTTTTCCTCATCTATCCCATGTTGTGGGGTGTCGTTAGAAAGGTCTTTAAAATGTTAAGACCATTTTTGGATTCCGGGATCCGTTTGCGAAATATTAAGCTTTTAACTGAATTTTTTTGTTAGAGTCAAGTGCCCCCCCCCCCCCTTCTACCTAAATGGTTGTATTTGGACTTGTGAAAAAATTCACAGCAGTAGTATATATAATTAAATTAAAAGGAAAACTATCAGAGATAAGTAGGCTGTACAGGTTAACGAGTAATAATCGACCAACTTAAATTTGCGGTTTGAAAAACATAATCTCCCATACTTTCCGTATGGGAGAACATGTTTTTCAACTACAATGTTAAGTTTGTTCTTGGGATCAATTCATCCCAACTACGGAACCCTTCATTGTGCGTGGTCCGACACGCACTTGGCCGGTTTTTTCCTCGCAAGTTTGTTGAAAAACGTATGGAACGCGTGTGCATTGATCATTACCTACTCGGCTAAATTATCGCGCTCGCCTATGGCTCGTGCGCCAATGCCGCCTTCTGGGTAACGACCAATACAGCACACTCGTATCACAATGTACTATTTTATATCTTATTTATATCTCATTGTATGCTGCACCGGTGGACGTCATGACGTCAACGCTGGCTGTCGCTGAAAATCAGCGCTGGGGCTCTGTCTCGCATAGGGCCGCAGCATTATTATATTATTTGTTATGGTACTATTATTATTATTATTTCCTTTATTTCATTTATTTACATATAATTTACATTTTTAAATATTTTTATAAAAAGAAAACGGAAAACAAAAACATTTAAAAATATAAAAAATAGTAGCCCACCGGTATCGGGAACAGGGTCCAAGCTACCGGTGGTCAGGGCTCCTGAGAGAGGAATCTCCTGACGATACGCACCGTGTCTAGAAGCACCGCTTTCTGGATCAAGCCCTTGATCCAGCTGCCTAACGAGAGCCTCCTTAGGTGTTGGTCGAGGCTCTTGGCTATTATGCCATTGGCAGACACGACTATCGGCACAATGACTGCTGTATCCACTTCCCACATGTCGACAACCTCGCGGGCCAGGTCGAGATACTTGGTATGTTTATCTTTTTCAGCTTTCACGAGGTTCTCGTCATGCGGGACCGCTATATCAACAATCATTGTGCGACGCTCTAATCGATCTATCACCACTATGTCTGGCTTATTGGCAACAATAGTCCTGTCAGTGATGATAGATCGATCCCAATACAACGTGATATTGTCATTTTCGAGAACTGGGTCGGGCACATATCTATAGTATGGTACTTCCGGTTCCACAAGACTGTATTTCAGAACAAGTTGCTGGTGGATAATCCTGGCCACAAGGTTGTGCCTATGCAAGTAGTCTCCGTTAGCTAGACGAGAACAGCCAGAGATAATGTGTCGGATTGATTCCCCCGGACGGTGGCATGCCCGACAGATGTCAACCGTGCCGTCCTTCACAATATATTTCCGGTAGTTATTCGTCATCATAACTTCATCCATAATTGCAAAGACGAAACCTTCGGTTTCCCCAAAGAGATCACCGAATCGCAGCCAGGATACGGACGCTAGTAGGTCTACATCGGGCCCATGTAAGGCCCGGTAAAAACGCCCGTGAAGCTCTTTGCTCTGCCATACCTCCCTGCGGTCATTAGTATCTAATACTATAGGTTTGCGCCAGTTCTCGTTAGCCAAGGATAGCGGGGTAAGGCCCTTGTCCACTGAGACCATATCTCGGTGCATCCCCACGTCGGTTTCTAGGAAGTATTCCCTGAGACTGCATACCTCACGGTTGTGCAGGGTCTTAGCATTTAAGAAGCCTCGACCTCCACACTTCCGCGGGATATACAGTCTCATCACCGATGAACATGGGTGATGCATCCGATTTATAGTCAGCAGTGTGCGGACCCTCCTATCCAGGGCGTCAAGTTCCGTCTGGGTCCATTTGAGTATGCCGAAAGAGTACATCAAAACCGGCATGGCCCAACCGTTGAAGGCGCGCACCTTGTTTCCGCCTGATAAAAGACTATTTAATACTTTATTCAGGCGGCCAAAGAAGCGGTCCTTCAGCAATTGCCTCATGTCAGCAGCGTTGATACCTAACGCTTCCGACATACCCAAATACTTGTAGGTTTCGATTGAGGAGAGGGATCTTAGTTGTATGGAGTCCGAGAGTTGGGTTCCCCCGGATTCCACAATCTCCCCACGCTTTACATGCATGACCGCACATTTGTCCACACCAAATTCCATCCTGATGGCACTACTGAAAGTTTCGGTTACCTTCAATAGCTCCACCAGTTGCAAATTGTTGGGGGCAAAGAGTTTCAAGTCATTCATGTAAAGGAGGTGAGATATAACCTGACCACCTCTCCTTAATCGATAGCCTAGTCCTGATTCCTCCATCAGTGTGCTAAGAGGATTCAAGGCTAGGCAGAACCAAAGTGGACTCAAACTGTCGCCCTGAAATATACCTCGCTCGATCCGTATCGGCTCGCTATTCCTCTGGATATGTCGACATCCTGGATAGCGAAGAACCTTCCTCCATTGCCCCATACATGACATCAGGAAGGTGCGTAGAGTTGCATCTACTTTATACAGCTCCAGCACCCTCATGAGCCATGTATGGGGCACCGAGTCATAAGCCTTCTTATAATCTATCCAACATGTCGACAGATCCCTTCGGGAACGACGAACCTGTTGGCTAATGGCCATATCAATGAGGAGCAGCTCCTTAGTACCGCGGGACCCTTTCCTACATCCATTTTGAGAGGCAGACATAATGCAGTTGGTGTCTATATGTTTGTTAATTTTAGCTCTCAAAATGGATGTAAAAACTTTATAGACCGTCGGTAAACAGGTGATCGGCCTATATTTTTTGGGTTCCGCAGTACTACCTGTTTTATGGAGCAGGTGGGTTATTCCTGTCGTTAGGAACTGGGGCAGCGACCCTGATTCTAAGGCTGACTGGAACTGGGATGCCAATCGAGCGTGCGACCTCTGGAACCACTTTATCCAAAAGTTGTGCAGCCCGTCCGGCCCTGGAAATTTCCAGTTAGGCAACAGACGGACTGCACAAGCCACAATTGGGGGCTGATGGTAAGTGCCCCCATTTCTAGTATTCCCTCGCACTCCCGCTCGATCTTCCTAGTCCAATCTCCTTCGGTGTGATTGACAGGCGCCGACCAGATGCTTCGCCAGAATGAACACATGGCGTCATAATCCGGCAGGCGCGTGTCAATCACACCTTGATCCAGTCACTCCCAAACCCTGTAAACCCACCTTTCATTGCTCTGGAATGTGCGATTCTGAGTGTACCGCTCAACTCTCCGCCTGTATCGTCGAATACGGTTTGCCCAAGCACAGACCTTCTGCTTCAGGAGGCCGATATGCTCTGTGACGCGGGTCAGATAATCTCGAGAGCTAATATCAGTACCCGAGAACGCCCGCATCACAAAGCGCATCACTTTAGGGCGAGTATTGCCCTCCCTGAAGCAGATTAGCTTGCCGATGAGCACTCTAGCCTCACCGATACGACGCTCAATTCTGCACTGCCAAGCTGGTACAGCTGGTTTTGGTCGTGGAGCTCTGTCACTGTTGGGAAATTTAACATGAGCTACACGACATGCTGCTACAGCTGCACAGTACAAGATCGAGTGGGTATCGGCGAGGTCTTTGCTGGCGTCAAAACAATTTGACAGCAGCGAGTCTAGAGTACACACCAGCGCCTTGTTTTTCTTGTGCATGGGCAAACGAGGTAAACGTGGTCTAAGTTCAGGTGGAGTGGAGCGGTACTCACGGAAAGCATCCTCCAAAGCGCTCCTCAAACGTACATTGCATTGGGAACTCACAGATATAACCCCGTCATCATCCTCTTCACCTACGTGGTCGGGTCGCGGTGTAGCACTGGGTGAATTTTGTAGTTGCACCGCGACCAGTGGCGAGGCAGGCGTTACACGGTTATTCTGTGATTCGACGCGTAGTCGATCAAGTACGGCGTCATCCAGCATATGGTTACGCTGGATGACCCACACCTGATCCGACAGTCGTTGGGCCGACACGTTGACAGCTGGCTCAAGTACCTGAAACAGAGAGAGCATCCGACCACGGTACGCAGTCAAGTTACTTCCTCCCTCTGTAGCCCCAAAGTATGCGCGCATGACATTTTCATTGACAGTTTGTGTCCATCTCATGCGCCGCACACTTCCACCGGGAGCGGGGACCCTATCAGAGGCCGGTGGGCCTCGGGGTCCTAAACTGGCCGGTGGTCGCCTCTTCCGCGACGTGCTGGTGGTGGTGACGTCGGCGGCGAGAAGTATTCGTCACTCGAGCTCGACGCAACTGCAGCGGCCGGTATCACTGGATTCTCGTCTGGAGCAGGATCCGGCAACTGCGAGGCGGAGCTGAGCGACGAACCCGAAGATGTTGGGTGTGTGTTTTGTAGCAGTCGCCGTGCCCGACTTCGCGTCAGCATTGCGCTGTTCTCCGTCTTTAGTTTTTATTAGTACATCCTGGTATGTGTTTCGGTTTGGCTGCCAATTTTGGTTTCTTCAGGAATGAGATGGTAGGAACACATAGCACAACATTGTGTCATATTTAATGTGTAAAAATCAAAGAAATTGGTAAAAATACTAAAAATATATGACGGAGAAAAAAAATCATGACAGTCGGCTTGACAGTCGGGCCACAGATTATTATTATTATTATGCTGAGCGATGGCCGTTTTGCGAGGATGTGACGCATATTTTCCCCCAACTTGTTCGTTTTTGTTTTGTGTTCTTTCCTTGCGTCATGTTTACCGTAAATAGACTTTATTTTTTAATTCTTAGATATGACATGATTTCATGATTTGTGAATATCTGCTAGAATTATAACTTTGTTTCTAATGATAAATGAATGTTATTTCAACATAATTTTCCACAACATAATAGTAAAAGTGATATGTGTAGCGATAACACAAATAAACAAATGCAAAAAAAAACAATAGCCTATATATAGGAATTGACCCCGTTTGATTTTAAAGGCGACGGCGACGGCGGTTTTAAATACAAAATACCAACATTATTTGGTATTTTAATTTTATTTTCAAACTGTACGAGTCAGGATACGACTATTTTCACTAGTTTTGTAACTTACCGTGTTCGTCTGCTAAAACTTTTAAATTTTTCGGAACTGTCTCCGAACAAGTGACAAAGTGAAAATAGATTTATGTCATCACGGAAATGTTTACTGGGGTCGTATAGATAAACGCCGTTTTCAATACAAGGATTTTTAAGATTCCGAACAAATTAAAATCGGAACCTTTATAATCTCACCTTTTAGTCCGTCTGTCACAAAGGTGACTTATATATAATAAAATATAACATAACTTTTATTGCAGACAACTTAGTCCATATTAGTAGAATTCATGGTTTTATGACAAAACAATTACAACAAAAGAGATCCATAAATGTCATGGACGGATATGACACTATGTACTCAATAAATATACAATGAGATCGCAGCTCAAGGCATTATTGACTATACAACTACACACATAAGGATAGTATGCCACTACATTGACATCATGTTCCCCAGCCAAATCACTGAGTTACTACACTGACGTGCAGCTCAGTGAACCGCCTGAAGATCATGCTGTCAAGTCGTGCTGCAAACACCAACATTAAGGAGTTAGGGCTTTCCCATAGCCTGTGTACGACAGAGGCCACTTTCTTTCATAGAAATCACATGTTTTAGCTTGAAAAAACATACCAGAGGCACTACATGATCTAGGAAGCCTCAGCAACGCTCTGAACGCGTTGTTATACGGAATACTTTACGCATTATAGGCTTTCTGAGTGAAGTTAACCCACAGGCTGCTAGTATAAAAAGTTTGACAGAATGCCTTGAAAGTGACTTTAACATCTACTGAGCACTTTGCAAACCTGCGAGCCAACATGTTTCATTACAGCTAACGCCCTGCGTTCTCTCTCAATGTCCATATCATCTTTCAGATCTTCAGTGACTATATGACCCAAATAATTAAAAAGCTTGACTCTTGATAAGGCCGAACCACCCATCATCACCGGGGGAACATAGTGTGGGCTCTTGTTTTTCCCAACAAAGACCAGCAGCTCACTCTTAACAGAGTTATATCTCAGACCATGTCTTTCAGCATACCCTTCACATATAGCCACCAGCCTTCTCAGACTACTAATCGAAGGGCTGAGCAACACCATGTCGTCAGCGTAACGTGCGCGTAGCGACTTATGCAAAGGATTTATGATGAAGGATTTATGCAACCTATGAATTCGAATTTTGGCATAATGTTTGGTCTTGATGACGAGCGTACAGATTGCCATTCAAAGTTTTTGATTTTATTAATCTAATCTAAACTAATATATAAAGAGAAAAGATTTTATTTTTTTGTATGCTTGTTTGTAATAAAAATAATGGACAAACACAAAAAAAAACTATTTGATTTTTTTTTAATAATACATGCTTAAAGTACTCATCCTCACACCCACAAAAAAGTCCGGAAGGCTCGTTGTCTAATTATTATGGTAAAGTCACAATAACAGTTTTTGTTCAAATTTGTCAATCACGGGTTGAATAGAAATAATTAGAATTCACGTATTATTCACCGATATCAATGAAATTTTGTAAATGTTGTATGGTTGGTTCCATCTTGAAAGATAGGATAGTTTTCGACCCGATCGGTAGCACTATTGTCGAGATATGCGCACGAAGTCGCGGGCGAAGTGCAAGTAGAGTTATAATTAGATATTGATTCATATTATACAGAATAACATAGCGGTTTGTGACACTGTTATAATTGCCATTAAAATAATACCAAAAATAGTGCCTAGTTACGAACGCCTTTCGATTGTGATTTCGGCTGGCCAGCAACCGTTCCAAAGACTGTTAAGTACAGTTTGGTTAGGAACCTTAATAGTGTGCCCGACTCACTCTTGACCAGTTATTATTTCTAATCTCTAGGTCACGTTAACCAGAGCTTACCAATCTAGCAACAGTGGGTAAAATTAATAGTTGTATTAGAGATCTAACTGAAGACAGAAAATAAGTGGCAATATAAGGATCCTGCCAGGCCCAAAATGATAGATAAGGTCTAGATTCACAATACTTATATGTAAAGCAGTGGTAATATCTTACTTCTGTCCTACTCTAAGCCGAGGGATGGTTTACTCTTGTGGGGAAAATGTTCAATATTAACAGATTAACTCGGTCGGGGATCTCGCTTCATAAAAATAAATTCCAATATTCCCCTCGTTGCTCTCATAACTCGTAAGAAACGGCTCTCGCTGGAAAGTTTAAGGCGGACGATTGGAGAATAAAAATTGCATTTTTACTATGTTAAATTAAGTTTTTATTGTGAAATTTACGGGGTGTAGTAAAAAGAATGTTACGTTATAGCAATTAGATATTTTTTTACGAGTTCCGCGACGATATAAATGTTACTGTAAAGGAATTACAAGGTCTTAATATACTTTGTAATCGCAGTTATGATTTGTTTATTTTTTCCATGAGAAAAAATATTCCAGACATAATCGACGCATCCTTACTTTTATTAAGGATCCTACTTCTCAAGTCCACCTTGCCATATACTCCTCCTCTGATCATAACTTTATGATCTAGAGACGTTCAAGTTGGTCACAAAATACCCAATGTTTTAGGTATGTACCTACACATATTTAAACATGCATTTGGCACAAACTGTGACCAGAGCATTTTGCGATATACCTCTATAAAAAGAAACATCAAACTACAATTACTGAAGCAAATACAAATAAAATGACAAGCTTTTCATATTCATCATAAAATATGCATCATTAAACATGAAACAGCTTAACCATTTCCAAATAATGTTTCCGTTTTGACAACTGCTCATGAGGACATACAAAGAGAATAATTACACCAATGTTTAAATAATTCACTCATGTCATTTTACCCCTATTAAGGTAGGTATATATTTTGAATATAGTTACAGCAAAAATAACTATCATATTTAATATTTGTCGGCTTCTGTCGCACAAATATTATTATCCAACGGAGCGTAGACATTTCGCTAGTTAGAGAATAACTGGCATAACCTTGCTGTGACAATGACTGTCTGGAGTCTCAAAGGAGACAAACATATTATAATTAGCAATAAACTTTTGTGATAATGTTGTTTGTATTATAAATGTGCCATTATTAAACTAGTGCTGTGGTTATATTTAAAAATTTCCAAGGAATATAATGGGACGGCACTTTGAGGGTTTTTTAACGATAACAAAGCGAGTTCAAAGAGGTTTCTTTAAAAAGAAATTGAAAGGATTAGGTATGCTTCTAGTTTTTGTGATTTTATGAAATATTAAAGGGTGGTTAAAGGTCTACGCGCTGTGTACTTCTAAAGGTGTGTTTAAAACATGTTTTTTACAATATAATATATATATACGTATGTATATTTATTTATTTAATAACTTTACAACTAACTAATACCTAACAACCTAACCTACCTAATAACTAACTTTTATTTTTTAAGTATCCAACTAAGATCATGTTTTTATAAATTCTGTACTGCATCTTGTTAAAATAGTTAACATTTTCTAGCTATTAACAATTTAGGTATAACCAAGAATACTTTGTATAGTATAATACACTATTGTAATTTGTTATATTGAAGGCCATTCTTTTAAGATTTTAAGTCGAAATAAATATTTTCAATGAAAGCTTTTCCTCAGTTCCGTGCCTTTATTGATATCCTTTAAATTTTAAGCGTGAAAATAAATATGTGACAAGTCAGATGACTTGTCTTTTTGAAGTGATCTTGTTAAAGTATTTTGAACAGGTGACCTGCCGTTCGATTCTGTAAAAATATCACTGTGAAACTTAGGTGAAGTGAGCTGTCAATAGTGTTAATCCCTAGCATCCTGCCGGTCAATTCTGTGGCAGTGACAGCTCACTTCACGCTCACTTCACCTAAGCTTCACGTTAATATTTTTACAGAATCGACCGACTGATAATCTATTCATATCTATAGATACATACATATACATACTTTTACATACTACAAAAAACGAATATCAAAATAACAGATTTTTATTAAATTCATAACTATGAAAGTATATACGGTACTTATAACAAAAAATATTTAAAAAGTTTTGTCTGTCTGTTTGTGCCGGCTAATCTCCGACATAGCTGGGCCGATTTTGACGGAACTTCCACTGGCAGATAGCTGATGTTATAAGGCCTAGCTTTTATTTTAGAAAAATAAATAGGGTCCACGCGGACGAAGCCGTGGGCACCAGCTAGTATATTTTAATAAATAAAGTGATACAGTACTTTTTTAATTTAAATTCAATACGGACATTACAAAGCATTTAATTACCAAGTAATGACCGATGTTCAAATGGTATTACATGTCAATTTTACACTAAATCTTAGAAGGGCTGTTTCAAATAAGAAATAAATAGGTATGTATTTATATACGAGTATATTATCATACCCACATTTGTTAAATCCACAAGGTGTTGCTTTATTACCTGACAACTAGGTTCATGGCTGATTGGATGTGATTGTTGAATATCGCCAAGCCGTAATGACACTACTTTCGAAAGCTGCCAGGAGCGCGTAAAGGGTTAATCGTGTTCAATTCTAAGCGAGAAATACGAATAAACTAGAGTTACTAATAAATATTGAGACGGATAGAAAATACTAGACAATAATTTTTCCTGTTCTTTACATATTCCTAACGCACCGAAATCAAGCTAATATCAGCCATATACTATCAGTGAATGGGACCTCGAGTAGACAGCGAGCGATTCTGAGAGAATAATGAGATAATCATCGCGTTTGGCAGCCGGATTGATCACGACATAAGGCGAGAGCTCCCGCACGTTCCCATGACTTAATCCCTCGGTCGCCGCTCACAAAATCCACGGCAAAAATACCGAGGTAGTGCACTTGTCCCGTATCGGACTTTTTGTTTTAAATTCGTACCTGTATGAATAGTTTTATTCACGTTTGATGGTATCGGTAATATTTTACACAAGCAGATCTATGAACCCTTAATTACTGTGGGACCACTTACACAATATAGGTCCACGCGTGGGTAGAGTGCTAATATTTCCTTTGCGACTGGCTAACTGGGTTATCGAGTTATTTTTGATGAAACAAGTTAATAAAGTATCTGTGTGATATTAACTTACTTCAACTATCACGATGAGGGGGTACTGATTGCGGCATAAATTCAAGTACCTTCACCCACGTAGATTATGAAACAATTTTCAATGTAATTTACTCGTGAAACTTGCATAGTTCGAGGAAATTATTTCGGCTCTGGAAATAGGTCAATAACAAAATGTAGTAGTGTGTAGTATTTGTAGTAGTATTTATTTATTTGGCGTAAAAAGTACAGATTCAGGGTGACACTTAATCAAACGTGGAAATAGCAAAATATTGACCAATGACCCCTATGCTAGGAAAAACCTGTGTTACAGGGGTCATTCATCCGTCTATTATGGATGTTATAATAGTTATATAAAATTAAATAATGTGCACTTTTATAAAAAATAAACAAATAAACTAGACTAATATAATTGATTTTGAGGATAAGAAACTGGGGGATGAAAGTAAAAGGGGGTTTAAATTAATAATAACAAGGAAAAGGTAGTATCTATTTATGTGCCGGATGTGTGTTGTTTGTGTGAGTGTAGATGTGTATGTGTGAGTGTAATATGTATGAGTGAGTGTGTGAGAGTGTGTGTGTATGCGAGTGTGGGTGCCTGATTTGTTTAAGTTATGGTTTAAGTACTTCTTCCCTGTCGTCATAATTTAGGGTGAGCAGAAATACCCTTAAATATGTAAATACCCTTTCATATAATGATATTGAATTTCAGTTCAAAACGAGTTGCTTTTGAAATATAACCTGAATTTCGTTCGTATGTTACAATGGTCAACATAGCTGAGCCGTCTACCAACAAAATAAAACAATAAGCGTAAATTTAAAATTGTTAATCTTCTATTTCAAACAAAAACAATTTTGTTTAGCTACCTACTCTTAAAAGTAAATATTATTCAGAATATCACTTTTGTGTAACTTTTATCTAAGCTTACGGATACATATTGAAATGCCACCATTGACGTGGTACACTCTTTTGTGTTGAGTTTAATATTTATATTAGATAGAAGTTCTGGCGTTCTGCTTATAATAATGCAGATAACCCGCAAAGAATGGGCGGGTCAGGGTGTGGGGCGCCCCCTTTACTGTTCAGGCCTAATGGGCCTGTCGCAAGTCAACAAGCCGACCGACGTGCTCAGCGTCCCCAATTAACATGTACCACCTACTGAAAATAAACATGACGAACGATTGACTTTTCCATATTCAATTTTTAATTTCGTTGCGCGCGGTCGCAGATGTGGCATTACAGTTAGTAGCCGTGCAGCAATGAACGATAAATTCAGTTTGAATCTCACAATATGTACCTGCCTAGCTTTATACATTTTCCGTAGTTGAATAAAATCTTCGTGCCTAAACTGACAAGGTTAAAAGACTACCTGTTCAATGGAATATTAGTGCCTATTCATCTACAAATGTGCCAATTGAATTTATCCGTTCGTTTGGGGACTATCATACGGGTATTCTGTAGATGGGTTATTGCTATTCAAATCAAAGCTCTTTGCAGGCGGTTAAGTGATCGCTATAATAATATATGCGAATATGTTCACGTAGGTAAAGGGAAAACAAAAGGGTATGCTAACGAACTTTTCGAATACTGTGGCACATATTCACAATTTGTCGGTCTATTTGTATAAAAATCCAGTATGCGCCACAGATCGATCGATGGAATCGTTAGTACTGGTCGTCGAAGTCGATTGAGATAGAGCAGGCAGGAGTGGCCGCATCCATCACACGCCTATCACGAGCACGGACACTCCATTTAAATGTTTGTTTTCACGCGTTTAGTAACTTGTTATTAGTGTACAGACAGATGTTCACGCTCTGTGAGTATACAAAAATAAAATGTGTGGCAAATGTGTAAAATCTCAGGAGAGCTAAGAGTTTCGAAAATAGTTAAGAAATAATCCCATGTTGTGCGTCACAAAAGTTATTTTATAAAATAGAAGGTATTATTTAAGCTTAAAAATATAACAATGAGAAAAGGGTTGTCTGCAACATGTCACTGATGTTTAAAACAAACAAAACGCAAGTGGGTGGGCTTTGGAAAAATCTGTGAAAGTGATTGTAATTTTACCCGACTGCCAATAAACCAAAAAGGAGGGTTATGTGTTAAACCTGTATGTAATAATAATAATAATTATATTTATTCAAAAAATTACAAGGCATAAAAATTAGTACAGTTTTGCTTAAATGTAAATTATATTCCTAAGACTTACGTGCCTGAACTAGGTAATCCTGTGTTTCAGGCGAGAGGCGGTAAAATAGACTTATAAAATAAATAAATAACCAACAGGTTGACAATAGATCACTAATTACATGTTGAGGAACTTAACTCTTAGTTTCTAAATTTGATATAAGTACTTATACTTAACGTAGGTGAAATTTTTCACTTTAGCACAGTTAGTAAATTCTCTGTATCTTCGTAAGACATACTTTAGAGAGCATCCTTGAGAATTCTCTTACAATTTGTGTAGTTCAGGGAATAAATGTTTGCTTTCGAGTTTAGTCTATTATAGAGAAGAGGACCGAGGCATAGGTAAAATTTGGATACAAAAGCATGTTTTGTTGTATTTTGTGGACAAACTATATCTTTACGTCTTTTATTAGTATATGCAGCACTGTAGGGTAGAGCTCTGTGTTGTCGGGGATGTCGCGACGCCCCCGCAAGGGGGCGTGGCGAGCGGGGTCGGGGCTTCGCCCCTCGCCCGCGGATGCATCACGGTGGCCCGCTAAAACGGGCCCCTCGATGTGTTCGCCTCGAACGGCCTACGGAATTGACGCACGCAAACTGCGTCTGTGTAAATGGTTGCTATGAATTTTTATGTAGGCGCGCCACGACGCTATGTACTATAGCGTCGCTTCTTCACGACATCTCGGCGGTCTGTCCCCGCCAGGTGAGACCCCCAGTTGCCTGGGGGAGGCCCAACGAAGACGACCAGCGACGGAGATGCCGACTCGACGCTCCTACAGGTAGATATGTAGCTTTCCCTCGCCCCGCTCACAGATCTAGCCGTTTACGGATTGAGGGATAAGCAGTCGTGTTTGTGTGAGCGGCTTGTATTGTAGTGTACCGCCGCTCAGTGTCAACGTGCTACGCGGCCCGCGTCGCGCTCGCACGTGTTGTGTAGGCGTCTGTAGAGTATAGGTTGTCTGTATTTAGTTACGCAGCATGCCTATATTAACTTAGAACACGCCGCGCAACAGATGTATGTGTACATCTGTGGAGTCTCATTTTATCGAGCAAACCGCGTGTAACCTGGATGCGGTTTACTCGAGGCGTCATGTCCGGTAATAGGTATCACTTGTCCGCTACCAGGTCGCGGGGCAGGGGTAACGCGTCAGGGGGGCGCGCGTGCAATGGCGCTAGCTGCCTGACATGGGGCCAGGCAGATGCGTCGGCACGCGCGAACATCCCCGTCGCGAGTCGCCCGACAAACTCATCCAGGCTCTCTATACCGAGGTCCCGGTGGAGTACGTCATTCCTCACAAAGGGAGGAGCGTCAACAATGCTCTGTGTTGTTTTAATACAATACCCATTATAAATAGCTGTCGAACTGTTAATACTTCACAAGATTTGTATAGGAGGTTAGTAGGAAAAAGGAAAGGGCGGAAAGTAGACACTTTGAGAATCGCCCTTTGAGCTCTCTCGATGGTTAGTAACATTGTTTTACCCGCTCCACCCCATGTGGTAATACAGTAGGTTAATATTGATTGACATAGAGCAAAGTAAACTTGTCTAACTAGTTTTGGGTCAGCAAAATAGCGTAACTTTTTAAAAACAAATATCAACTTGCGAATTCTATTATTTAAAGCTTGTATATGTTGTTTGAACGAAAGTGTTTCATCTATTATAACACCAAGGTACCTTGTTGTATTTGTCATTGTAATATTGGGACAAACACATTGGTTATCTGTAGGAATTGTGCAATAATGAGCATATAATGTCGAGGTAGTGCTTGTTGATGTTTGCTTGCGCATCGAAAACTTAATGTAATTTGTCTTATTCGCATTTAGTGTTAGTGAATTGAGTTGAAGCCATTTATTAACAATATTGAACCCCTGTTGCGCAAGTTTGTAGACATTTTTTTCTGAGTCAGCTGAAAATAGAAGGGCAGTATCATCAGCATAAGAATCAATTTTGCCGTGATCTAGATTTAGGTTACAAAGATCGTTTATGTAGATCAAAAATAGTGTAGGCCCTAAAATACTTCCTTGGGGAACTCCGAAGGACGTGTTTTTTTTACTATAGCTGAGAACATTACCAATCCTTACACATTGGGTACGGTCTTCTAGATAGCTCTTAAATAGTTTCAGCTGGGTGCCTCTGATACCTATGGCTTCAAGCTTGTGCAACAGAATAGGAATAGAAACCGTATCAAAAGCTTTGGCGAGGTCTAGGAAGATTCCTACTGTGTGGTTACCATTATCAAGTTCTTGTGCTAGATAATCAGTCAGATGGTGTACGGCATCGTCTGTTGACATTTTAGGCCTAAATCCAAACTGTTGTTTAGATAAAATTGATTCATCCTCCAAGTATTTATAAAGCCTTTTATTCATATTTTTTTCTAATATTTTAGACATAGTAGGCAGTAGGGAAATAGGTATATAATTTGTTACTTGATCTTTACTGCCTGATTTGTAAACAGGGACAACAACAGCTTTTTTTAGGCAGTCGGGAAAAAGACCTAAAGATAAACATTTTTGGAAAATATAAGTTAGTGGCGGTCCCAAAATGTGCTTGAACTGTTTAATAATAATAATAATAAATAATAAAATAATTTATTTGCGTAAAACATGGTATACAATGGTGTTTAGCATGGGTTAGAGTGGCACAAACATGTTTAGCTACGATAAAACATAGCATGCAAAAATTTAATGTCACAGGGTAATTATAATTAAGTAATTGTAATAATAATTGGTAATTATAATAATAAATGTTAGAATAGAATGTCAATATTTTTTGTCCATAAATTCTTTCAAACTATAAAAGCTATATTCATTTAGCCATTTGTATAATTTGTTTTTAAATAATCTTACATTTAATAGTTTTAAATTATTTGGTATTTTATTATAAGTACGTACACACATTGCTAGACAGCTTTTATTATATTTGGTTAGCTTTGGTAAATCATTTAACACCAGTCCATAAGCATCACGTCTGCTCCGAGGACATACATCGCTTGCTGTCTTGAATAGTTGTTTATTCTTGGTCACAAACACACATATTTCGTAAATATAGAGAGATGAAGCGGTAACAAACCAAGTTTTTTAAATATTGGCCGACATGTATCATCCGGCTGAAGTCCATAAATTGATCTTAGGCACTTCTTTTGGGCGATGAACGCTCTATTTAGATCAGTGCTATTACCCCACATTATAAGACCATATCGTAGTAGCGATTCAACATATGCATGGTAAGATATAATAGCAGTTTTTATGTTTGTTACATTTTTGACTTGCTTCAAAGCGTATACGAATTTATTAATTCTACCACAGACGCTGTTTACATGTCCCTTCCAGTTTATATCTTGATCAATTATTACTCCTAAAATTTTTGTATGTGGTACTTGTTTAATTTTACTTATATTAAGTTTAATATTATTTTTATTATTATTAGATTGGTTAAATTGGATGTATACGGATTTTTCTAAATTTATTTTCAAATGGTGTATGTCAAGCCAGTGTATTAGTATATCAATAGTATTATTAATGTCAGTCTCATGATCTACAACGGTATTTTGCTTTTTATCAGATGTCACAATTATGGATATATCGTCAGCGAATAAGATGCATTTATGATTAGTTATTTTTATGATATCATTTATATATAAAAGGAATAATATTGGGCCTAGTACGCTACCTTGGGGGACGCCATATTTATTATGACTATATTCTGATGAATATGATGTGATGTCTTTGGTTTCGTTCATTTTACTGATAGTCACACATTGTTGCCTATTGCTTAAGTAGGATGATATCCACTGAAGTGCAGGTCCCCTAATCCCAATTGTTTCTAACTTTTGAAGCAGTATATCGTGTGACACCAAATCGAAGGCTTTAGACATATCAAAGAATAGACCTGTAGTGAGATAATTATTATTAATATTTGTGAGTATAATTTTCATAAGAGAATAAATAGCTAACGTAGTCGATTTATCTTTTTGAAAGCCAAACTGTTCGGTACTTATGATTTGAAATTTGTTGCAGTAGTCAATCAGTCTTTTAAACATACATTTTTCGTAAATTTTTGATAAAATAGGTATTAAAGTAATGGGACGGTAATTATTGATGTCATATATATCACCCTTTTTGAATAAGGGCTTGACAATTGATAATTTTAATTTTTCAGGAAAAACTCCGGTCAAAAACGACATATTAATTAAGTGAGTTAAAACACCAGTCAGCTCATTACAGCAAGCCTTTAAGATTTTTGTGTTAATTTCATCGTACCCTTCCGCTTTGGTGTTGCGTAGTGACATTATTACCTGGCTCGCCTCACTTTCCAACATTGGTTTCAGAAACATTGAGTTAACACTATTATTTCTCCTAAAGCTTGGGTCGAAACTTTTTTGTGTAGGTAAGGCCGATAGGTTTATGTAGTGGTTGTTAAATACTGAAGCTATCTCTACAGGGTCTGTAACCATAGTATCGTTTATCTTTATGTTTTCTATATTGTTTTTAGGGTTAGTTCTATTAATTTCATTTTGTATGACGCTCCATGTCGCTTTACACTTGTTATCATGCTTATTGATATAGCTTATATTCGCGTTCTTTTTGGAACTATAGATACATTTTTTCAGTAGATTTGAATAATTTTTATATTTAGTTTTATTGGTTAAGTTTTTGTTTTTGTAGTACTGATAGCGCAGATTACGTTTAGTTTGACAATTTTGTTTTAAACCTTTGCTTATCCACCTTTGTATGTTCCTATTATTACTATTGACCTTGACTCTTACCCTAGGAAAACACATATAGTAAAATAGGCAGAACAATTCATGGAAATCATTGAATGCATAATTTGCATCAGTGGTGTTTGCATAGATGTCGGACCAAGACAGATTTTGCAAGCATTCTTTGAATTTCCGGATATTATCCCTGTTGAAATCTCTTTTATAAATGTAGTATCCCGGCGATTTCAATGGCTGATGATTACTAGGAAAGCTTAACATTTGTGCGGTGTCATGGTCTGAAAGATGCAGAGGTAGTACGGTAGCAGTTGCATTGTCAATGTTGCTTAATATATGGTCAATACAAGACAGTTTCCGCGTAGGGACATTGATGTGAATTATTAAATTATAATTTTTACACAAATCCTTTAACGCATTTGTGATGTTGCCTTGTTTGAGGGTATTTATATTTAAATCTCCGGCTATAACTATATCTATTTTAGATTTATATTTCTTAAGCAAATCGTTTAAAAGTGTTTCCAATTTTGTTAGAAACTGATTTGGATCAGACTGAGGCGTTCTGTACACACATATAATTACTAATTTATTACTCAACTCTAAGCCACAGACTTCAAATGTGTTCTGTGTTGCATAGGATTTTATGAATGTCAATTCTTTGTAATTTAATCCTTTTTGTATTAGTATACAAGTGCCTCCTCTTTGTTTGTCTCGACAGTAGTTGGTAGCCATTTCATAGTTGTATACTTTGATATAGTGTTCACAGCCTTTTTTTACAAAAGTTTCTGATAGGCAAATTACATCAGGATCATTATTTGTTTCTTTTAACTCCTGGATTGTAATTTCTAGAATCTCTTGTTTAGACAGGATACTAGCGATATTCTGGTGAAGTATTTTAAACTGATGCATTTTACTGACTTTGGACACGAAAAAATGAGTTTTGCTTGCTTAACGCGTCGCCCTTGTTTAAAGCAGGGAAGTAATAGGGTATAGTCCCTCTATGACCTGTATTGAGTTGTGTAGGGGTGCCATATTCATGGGGCTTTACTATTTCACGACGATTGAAATAGTACGGGATTGTCCCTTTTTTAGATTTTCTTAAACTGTTGTTTACTTTAAGACTTGATTTGCTACTCGCTATCCTTTTCCTAATTTCATTAGGGTTCAAGTATTTATCACTATAATCACTACAATCTATAATGTAATTTAAGGACTTACAAATATGTACTAATTCAGTGTGCGTTTGATTTACAAAGTGACATTTTTTGTACATATTACACAATTTTTTTAACGAATAATTTAATTTGTTGACATTCAGATATGAGTTGGTTAAGACATTTAATACAATTACAGTGTTATTTTTAAACATATCCAATATGACCTGCAATTCAGACAAGACTAAGTATAAGTTTTGGTCATTCTCTCCTATACATATTATAAGTTTGTCGTCAGTTGTCAATCTAATATTTCCACATTTAGCTACTACTTCACCGCACGGCGCATTTGGCATTGTTTCGGCTACAGGTCTGTATTTATTTTATAATTTTATTTGATATGTTATCCCAGCCAACTGCACAGTTGTCCTTCAAATTCATAATTATCGTTTCTACCTCAGTCTCGTCAGTGTCTTGCAACACAAAGGATGATAAAATAGTGTTACACGAAAATGGTGTGCTTGTTAGATATTGTGATTAGCCCTGAACTTTTTCAGCCAAACATTTACCAACATTAACAAATAAATTATTCGCAATGTTGGCAGATGCTAACTGTGATGAGTGTGCTTGTAATAAACCTGAAGATGACTGATTTAGTTTTGAGTTATACGTTACACTTTTAATAAAATTCCAGATTTTTTACTATTTGTACCAGCTTTTTCTAGTGCAATTTTATCATAGTTGATTTTTACATTTCTTAGAAGATTATTACAGAAGTTACGATATCGCTTATACGACAGTTGCAAAATTAAGTTGTCTGGATTAGATTTAGCTTTCATATGCAGTTTATCTCTATTTTTCATACTCAAACTCAAACTCAAAGCATTTATTTCAAATAAACCAATTTCAGGTACTTTTGAATTGTCAAGGGGTCGGTCAGTCAGAAATATGAAGCTAGTTGCCCATTCCAACGCGTAGTAGGTTCCTATGGAGAAGAACGGGCAAGAAACTCCACGGACACTCTTTTCAATCAGAATATTTTCACAAAATATTGGTTACATCATCCATTTTTGTAATTATACATGTGAGAACAATGTAAAAAGACGTGCACGTTAAAAGCGTCAGTAATAAAAATAAAATCAAAAACAATTCAAAAATTAAAATAAATTCAAATAAGCCGTGGCAGCTAAGAGATGACCAGTCCCCACTGACGGCGCCCGTTCACGAACATGACGCATGCATCAGCACCATTTAGCTCAACCATTTTGAAGGGAACTTAACGATCCAACACACACGCCACCACCAGCGAGACATTTGAGTGAGCATGACATACTCACAACCGCCAGGGCAATCTCAAGTCAATGAAAGACGTACCCAGTAAATGGTAACTGTAAAGTAGGGACATAGTGCTCACACATGTGCTTTGCAATTATATAATACTAAGAGATTGAATTTATACAATCTAAAGATAGTTTTACAATCTTCAGCAGCTGCAACAATATTTTGAATGCTAATCAATTAGTTTATGCGCCCTTGTGGAGCTGGACCAGCGCTGAGCCAAGCATTTTTGTCGTCGATGTAATCCCCCAACTTATAATATGCTTGGCAGCGTAGTGTGCGTTTTATACAAGATTTAAATTTCGTTTCGTTCAATTGGGGTATGTGGGGAGGTATTTTATTGTAACATTTCAAACAGTACCCCATGAAGGATGAGTCTACTTTAGCCAGTCTGAAACCCGGTTGAATCAATTGGTCCCTATTTCTACTCCTATAATTGTGTCTATCACCTCTTTTACTGAAAAGACTTAGATTTTTCCTAACGTACATGATGTTTTCATAGATATATTGACAAGGTACCGTCATGATATTGATATATAGCATACAGCGAATAAGTCCTGTCGTGATCCATGGTTTTATGTTGTAGTTTTTGTTATTTCGCCGAGATATGACCGTGTTCTTCTGAATTGCGTGTTGTACATTTTTGATTAGGTACAACATACAAAACTGCGGATCAGCGGAATCGTAGACTGGGTCGAAGTCGATATTGCGTAAGTCTTCTTCAAGTTTATTTACAATAAAACTAGAAATTGTGCGAGTGACTACTTTAGGTAATTTACAATTTAAAATAAGTAGGGTAGCATTATGGTCGATTATTGTTGAATTAATTACAAGGGCAAGTGCAGGGAAATTTGACTTGAGCATAATATGGTCCAAACAGGAGCCACTTTGATGTGTAGGAAGTGTGTGAGCAGGAAGCAAACCATCGAAGGCGCATAGGTTAAGGTATTCCTCTGTGGATGCGTCAGAATTTTCTGGAAGAATATTGATATTAATATCTCCAATAAAAATTGTAATTTTGAAAGACGATAGGTTCTGCAAGGTGTTGTTTAGAGAGTCAGTGAAATTGTTTATATTTCTATTTGTTTTTTTTTTTGTTTTTTTTTTGTCGATATAAGGCAAGTTTCGCTAATTCTGACCCAATTGTAATTAACAATCTGTTACAGTTGTGCATATTTGGTTCCTCGACAGATACATTGAGATGATTTCTTGCATAAACTATCACCCCATCGTTCTGATTGTAATTTGTGTTACTTTTATATATATTATATCCCGGAATAAGTGGAATATTATATTGTTTGGAAAGCCAACATTCAGTTAGTACAATGACGTCATAATTTATTTCTAAACGTTGTAGAAATACGGTAAAATTGTTTTTTTTTTTTAAATACTGCAAATATTTTGGATTAGTATGGTAAGTGGACTAGTGTAGGAAGAGAGATATTGTTTACAGTGTTCAACGTCACAAACGTGGGATTCAGATACAGAGAAATTATCATTAATTAAATTATTAATCATAATTATAAAAAACAATAACAAGGGCTAAAAAAAATAGTAGTAGTAGTAATAGTATTGTAAACTGATTGCAAGATAAGCAAAGAAAATATACAGGGCGTCCCACGGAATTGCCACATGGAGGGAAAGTACCTCGAATATTGTAGATGGAACATTTTACTGAAAGAAGAGATTATTTGAATTTAAAAAAACATTTAAACTGCATTCATAGATATTTAAATAATTACATGGTTGAACCGGGAATCGAACCCGTTGCATGAGAAAAATAATCACTCTGTAGCTTTATCATACCGATCGAAAGGCTTCATCAAATAGATAATTTTTTGCACAAATAAAAGGAAGACCATGAATTTTAACATTTTTAATACAAAATTAATCAATTTGTCAAATGCTCAAATGAGTCCCTTCCTGTTGAATACAAAGTTGCACTCTTTTGATTATTTCGCTCCCTGTCGATTTTTTGATCTTGTTGTGGTGGATATTTAGAATAATACGTCTAAGTTCTGCTTGTAGCTCGTGGACACTTTCATACTGGTTCTTGTAAACTATTTTTTTTTGCATAGCCCCATAAAAAAAAATCTAACGGGGTTAGATCTGGGGATCTCGGCGGCCATCTTTTTCTGAACAAAATTTCTCATCAAATGTTAAAATTCATGGTCTTCCATATATTTGTGACACTATGTTATTTATCAAAAAATAATCCTTATAATGAAGCCTTTCGATCGGTGTGATAAAGCTACAGGGTGATTATTTTTCTCATGTAACGGGTTCGATTCCCGGTTCAACCATGTAATTATTTAAATATCTATGAATGCAGTTTAAATTGTTTTTTTAAATTCAAATAATGTCTTCTTTCAGTAAAATGTTCCATCTACAATATTCAAGGTACTTTCCCTCCATGTGGCATATCCGTGGGACGCCCTGTATATGTCGCTGTAAGATGGTTATAGCCGTGATATAGTTATATCCCTAGGAATATAGCTATATAACGTATTATAGTTATATGAAAGCGGTTCATAACTGTCGGAGTGCCCTAATTTTGTTACTGCGACCAAATCCACGTAGCGCTCGCTTGGTTCGCGCTTAGTTGGTCACAGTTCTAATCTTACCTAACCTATTTGGTCGGAGTGCCATAGTTATATTACTAGATCGTGCTCGTATCATAATTATATTCCTAGTAAGATAGTTATGAACCGCTTTCACATAACTGTATTACGGTATATAGCTATATCCCTAGGGATATAACTATATCACGGTATAACCATCTTACTGGGACGTACGCTTTCTTCCCATGGGGGTAGGCAGAAAGTACAGATCGCCACCTACCACAATCCTAACATACTTCTTTTGCTTCGTTTATCTTTAAGACTAGTTGCGCCCCGTGGTTTCACCCACATAAGTCTCAGAGAGACTGAGAAAGATCGGGATCCCGATCTGAGAGAGATCCCGATCCCGTGGGAATATAGGCATAAAACGTCCTATTGCCTTCTCCAGGTTATGGTCAACCCATGTGCCAAATTTCATCCAGATTCGTTCAGCCGTTTTAGCGTGAAAGCGAAACAAACTCACTTTCGCTTCGCCCGCGTGATATCTTTATAAATTATAGCCTATGTTACTCAGTCATAAGACAGCATTCTATTGGTGAAATAATAAAAAAAATCGGTCCTGTAGTTTTTGAGTTTATTCATTACAAATATACAAACATACAAGAAATCAAATCTTTTCTCTTTATAATATTAGTTTAGATATAGTAAGGATAATTTTATAGGTTCATTTTAAAACGATCAAAATATTACTCTGCAAAGGATTTATTTCGTTTGATTGCAGACAGATTGAAAATTGAATCAACTTGGTAGTCGGAATTTGCCGTTAGCTGCATATTTAGTTGATAGACATCGATTACGTCGGTTACTGACAGATAACCCGCGTTCCAGCGAAACGGCAACTGCATTATGCCGATCCATTTAAGGTGGCAAATCAACATCGAGCTATGCTGCGCTGTACTGCGCTGTGCTGTGCTGTGTTTCTTAAGCTACGTTTTTTTAACAATCAACATCAAGCTGTGCTGCGCTTTGCTTAGCTCAGTATTAAAAGTAATCAGCAGCTCGTGTATTCGTTTATCTCGTCAAAAATGACTTTATTTTCAAAAAAACGTAAACATTACGACATAGTTGAATCCGATGAAGATGAAAGTGAAGAAGAAGCGGATATGGATATTTTAAAAACATAACACAGTTCGGCACAGCGCGGCTCGCTCGAGACTGCTGCGTTTTTAAACAGAGCGTAGCCTCACACAGCGCAGCATAGCTCGATGTTGATTTGTCACCCTAACACTTGGATTTAGTACGCGACGAGCCAATACATAATAGTCACGCGTCACCGTCAGCTGCACCATTATATATATATATAGATACGTTATTTACATAAAAAGTCAGACACATCAAATCATTAGGGTGTTCTTATACTACTTGAATTTTGATTACTTTCCCAAGAATCTTGCTTATAAGTAAAAAAGTTCATTTAATTTACCAAGTCTGCTAGTATTATAACATTTTCGCGTTGTTCAGAACTGGTTCAGAAACTAAAATTAATTTCTTTACTTTTGACAATAAGACGGGTCAAGGGCGTTTGGCCCATATGTAGTTGAGTAATCCTGCAGCTGTTACAATATCTTCGCAGTCTCTTTTAAAGTCCAAACATTATATTATTAGGATTTTGTGTGGGGCCATGTCTGGAAGGGCCTCTTGAAGAAAGAGCCATTGCAGCTTTGAGTTGACCTGTCCCACCAGACGGCATGCATGCAGTCATCTTGTAGCTCAACCCTATTTTAGGGAGCTCAACAACCCGTCACACGATGCTACCAGATCTGCAGGACATTTTCGTACCTACCTAAACAAGTTTACCTAAACAAATAAACATATTATTGATTAACTATGAGCACATTATGACTTTAGAGAAACCGTAATGTTTCAACCTATCCGAGTAGGTACCATATCGATTGCTATCGCATTTCGGTATGTCCATTATCTTGAACTGTCAAACAAACAATCAGAACCATCGGTAAATGACTAGATCAGTGAAACGTACGTAATAATCACATTAATACAGTTAGGGATTACCCTTTGGAATGTCCAAACATCGGACGTGTCGGACGTATCGAAAATGTGACAGTCATTATTCCGAACCGGGACGAATAATAATCTGATTTCCAAACAGGAATCAAAGAAATTCTGAGTATAAAGTAAGTGACACCGCAAATAATCGTGGCTGGCGTGAACACATTGACATGTCGACTTCTATGTTTTTTTTATTGACTTAATACGTCCCAAGCATTTATAAATTATAGCTCCCAATACACATATCTTTTGGAGCAATCGACTCTGGTAGTATGTTGATATCACACATTTTAACATATCTAACTTGACAAAACCTCATGTTAAATAACGATTCACATGTTCGAACATTTTATTTTGTTATATCAACCTATACTTAGTCACCGAAATATTATTTGATAGTTGATATTTCAACTTATACACTTCTAGGTAATTGACAAATTGAAGTGTGAACGTATGACTAGCTGAGGTCTTATTGATTAAATCGTGACAAATTGAGATGATGTCAAATTACGGCCAACCGAAGTATTTCTGTTTTTATCTTGATATATTGAGATGTCCAGTTACGGCCAACTAAGTTCTGAACCCTAAATGTAATAAGTGTAATATCACTACATGTCGTTTACAAAAAACTTTAACGTTAAATTAATAAGTTGAGTTGCCAACTTATGTACCCAAGTTGTATTAAAGAAATAATCGAGTTGTCAACGTGCTTCTGTAAAAAGTAAAAATTTGTGAATTGAAAAATATAGGTTGTCTACTAGTTGTCTACTTATTTCTCAGCACAACTATGAAGTTGCCAGGCAAGCGATTTACCGGAAGAGTTCAAAGCTTTAAAATGCCCGCCCACTAAAATTGCAATTTTAGACATGGCACATATTCACGCCAGCCTCGAAATAAGATGTCTTATTTTTACCCAACTGCGGCGAATCCAAAAAAAAGGGTAATTTGTTTGACCTGTATGTATATATGTCGGTCTCTATGTTCCCTCGTAACTACTAAACGGCTGAACCGATGTTGATGAATGATGTGTCGTTAGTTTCGTCTTTATTGCACGAGTGTCACTAAGTAATTATAATTTAAAAAAACAAAACGGCGGATATTTTGCGCTAAAATGCATATATAAAAAAAAACAATCAAAAATCTCCCAAACCTATCGAGTGGGGTAACAAAATGAAGGGTTTTAAAAGGTGATTACAAAAATATATACAAATTATGTTTAAATATTATTTGGAATTAGAAATGATTATTCAATATAATTTAATTTTACTGCTTTGAAAGATAACTTTAACACCCAGTACATAAGGCGTTACTTAATACAGTGAGAGAAAAATAATACTAAATAAAAAGTGTAAAATAAAAAAAGTTAATAAAAAAAACAAAAACCCGACTGCGTAAAAAGTGAAACTTTGAGGTAGACTAATTTGAGGCAATAACTAGGTCTTTATTGTTAAATTTAAGAAGATGCCTCCGACTATATGTGATTGTTTATACTTTTATAGTATTAAGTGGGATTGGAGACATACATAAGTTCATCTTGTTTCCATCGTTTAAGTTAACTTTTTACGCAGTCGGGTTTTATATTTTTTAATTTACTTTTAATTAAGACTGCCGTAATGTAGTTATAAAACTAAATCCAACTATACCTATTTTCACGACGCCGCAACTACCACTCAGCGCAGATTCTAAGAAATTTCGGGATTTGTTTCTGTACTGAGCTCGAAACCAATATTTAAATGGCCTACACATATTTGTATCAGCAATGTTTGTGCATTTTGTGTATATAGACGCACCGGCTCGACGATACATGAGAAATTTCTTGAATATAAAATTCAAATATGCAAATATCAAATATGCACTCCACTGCAATTTAGAGGCTTCTCTTAAGTTGCGCTACGACACTGCTCCTAAAATACGTATGGGTCGGGTTACTATTGTCATGACACTACGGGTACACCAGAATAGCCTTTTATAACTGATTAAGAAACCTTATGGAAATGTTTATTCACACTCTGCAATGTTGTTTCTACACGAACTCTAACTCTCAGGTTAATTAAATGACCACATCTAGAACGTATGTGCCTAATAAATCGTATACAAGACATCTCTAATTTTGAAGCATGATTATTTTCGCATGATATTCAAATTTCACTAATACGTCTACCTAGATAAATAGTCATCAAATAGAAAACCTATATAATGACCATATCCTTGTATACAGCGCAGAAAAACACAGTAACATGCTAGGTGTCCATGAATGAGTAGTAAGCTCACTGCTTTGAGAGACTGCTTTGTACGCAAACAGACTAACCGAATCTTCGAGCTTATGACAGTTGATCCTGTTTCGTATGTTGAATCATTGACACCCTCCGTCTAAGGAATAGGCTAGCTTATGTCGGACACCTACCGAATATAACCACGCAGTAGAGTCAATAAATAAAGAACCATCGAACTGTTGGGATACTATAATCCCTGGTGCATGCAACGTGCAACTGTGCTTCTACAGTTATACGCTTTCGGAAAGATCGTTTTGTAAATCACCACTACATAAAGTCATCCTCCAGAAAAACCAGTGTGTCTCTATAAAAGGTTGTGCTTAAACTCCGTCAGTAGGTATCAATGCACGACAAGAGTTAAAGTTACAGCTACTTATTATTTTCAACCTGTTTTTAATCTCTGTAACGTATGTTTGAATGCAACTTTCCCCTAGAGAACGCTCTATTACGACTAACAGAATTCTTGCAGTAAGGCTTTTGTTAAACTCGTTGCAGATAACTTTGGACACACATTTTGGTTTGCAGCAAACCTTAATACACATTATTTTATCATTTTGTTAATTATATTAAACTTAAAATGTGAATATTCAAGTTAAACATAAAATTATAATTAATCGTAATGCGATGAATCATATTCATTTAATAGTACGTTTAGAATGCTCATGTGATGGAAATAATAACTGTTTTAAATAAGATACAACTAAATATGTTTTTAAACTGTATTTTTTTCCTATCGTGTTATGTTATAAAATATTGAGTAACATGGTAGATATATTGTGATATTTTGTCATCATTTATTAAATATCTAATATCTTTATCATTTTATAATATCAAGTTGCTCCCAATAGCACCATAGTGGATCCACCCAGTGGTCCTGAGATAGCTTTTAAGCTGAGATCCGGGTAAACCTTGAAGGTTTACCGAGAGCTGCGAAATCTAAGGTACACCCTAAACCCCTAGGATCTTCGTCTTGTGTACCCAAAAGTTAATTAAAAGGGCCCGTTTTTCTCACGACAATAACATTTTGGTTGCTACCACTAGATGTGTTTTATTGTATGGCGAATGTACTTTATTATTTCAGTTTAAAAAAACTTTAATAACCACTGTTTGTCACGTTTAAGTAATTTTAAGAAGACCGGTTGCAGTTTGTTCCCTAATAACTAAATAACGTCGGAAACTAAAATGTTGAGTAATCAATTCAAAATTTTATACATGCGTCGTCTTCTCGCCTAGCCAGATTCGGATGAACATCGGCATCGTTTTAAAATGTATATAGACTTAGGGTTGTTCGTAATTCATTCGACCAATCACAGTAATTTATGCGCGCTTGACAATTTGTCACATTAATTTTAAGATAATTTTCATTCAAAAAACTGGCCTTGTAATGTTAAAGGAAAATGACATCGTGATCAACGCAATGTTATTGACATTTTTAATGCTGTCCCTTAATATAATAAAGGTAAGTAAGTAAATTAAGTATATAATCATATTGTATGTTTATATTTAAATTAATTAATTGTTTATTTTATTTATGTATTGTCTTTTCTCTTCTACTCTTACACACGTTGTTTATATCGCAACCTCTTTCCCATCCGTTTACACACATACACACACACCACACCTACATCAAAAAACAGATACACACCTCGCCTACATCACAAAACACACTCACACACCACATCTACATCACAGAACACACATACAAACACTTCACGCACATAATAAATAAATATAAGTTAACATACGTTTGCACCTTATAGTCGTAAGCAGTCTCTATTAAAAATTATTTGTGTTCCTTCTGTGGGAACCTGGGCTTGCGATCCTTAATACAAGTTGCCATGTAACCTAGCTAGGACGCCAGATTCAGTGTTTCTTGTTACTCTTTTTCTGATTATCCGTAAATTGAAAAATTATATTTATTGTAATAGACTGTACCACACTTTTTTTAAATAAATAAATTTGAAATTTGAAATTTTATCTACTTTCCTAACGCAGGCATGCTGGAAGAGATTTCTTTAGAAATAAGCACCTTTGTAGCTACGTATTTTTCTGTGCCTTTCTTCTTGTCTGCTTATATGTGTGTGCATAATTGGGTAAATAAGTTAATAAAAACCGGCCAAGTGCGAGTCGGACTCGCACACGAAGGGTTCAGCAAAAATAACAAATAAATGAAAATTATATTTGGCAAATAAATGAAAATACTAAACGAAGAATATTTTTTTTCATCTTAAATTAAAAAAATCGCAAAGTTTAATTTGTTTTTCATAATGATACTGTGAATTACAAAGTTATTTTTTGCAGTTGCAAAAAACCGCCCATATTTAAATAAACTACCTTATGAATCGGCGTTTTTAATATTTGTATATTAAATACAGTAGGTATATGGTACATGATATACAAAAGTTTCAAATTCTTAACTTGTTTAGTTGTTGTGATAGGGCTCGTACAAAAATTGTCTAAGACTGGTAACTTTTACGGCCCCCTATTTGTTATTTTTTTTCAAAATCAAAAGTTTATTGTAATTGTATTTTTAATTTTTATTATTTGTTGTTATAGCGGCAATCATTTCAGCCGAAAGACGTCCACTGCTAGACATAGGCCTCCCTCAAGCACCGCCACTTCGACCTGTTCTGCGCTTCCCGCATCCAGCGGATTCCTGCGGCCTTCACAAGGTTATTAGTCCACCTTCTGAAAGACCTTCCAACGCTTCGTCTGCCGGTACGCGGTCGCCACTCTAGAACCTTCCCATGGGCCATCTGTTCCGCTGGCAATGTACCCTGCCTATTGCCACTTAAGTTTTGCAGATCTTAGAGCTCTTTCGGTTACCTTTGTTCTCCCCCGGATCTCTTCGTTTCTGATTTGATCACGTAAGGAAACTCGATGCATAACCCTCTCCTTTGCCTTTTGGCTAACTGTTAGCCTTCTCGAAGTTGGCCTACCTAACTGGAGAGTTTGTCCTTGGAAAACATACTCGCTCACAACTTCGAATGTAGCGTCTTCGATCTTCACGAGAGTGGGTGTTTCATGAACATTTGACATGACCTTTCCTTGTCCTGCATGTTCATTTTAAGACGCACTCTTTCGGAAGCTCTAGTAAGGTCATCGAGCATTGTACTGAGGTTCTCCATAGTTTCAACCATGACAACTATGTATGTCGTCGGCAAACCGAAGGTTAGTGATGTATTCGCCATATGTTGAATTTCGGAGAGATAACGTCTCCCTGTCTGACACCTCACTGTAGAAAGATAGGTGTCGAGGTCTGGTCCTGAAGTCGGACTGACATAGTGTTCCGATTGGCACTTTTGGGATACGGAACCCTAAAAAGTAATGTGTCTTGCTGCCTTGCTGATTTTTCCTTGTACACGTGTCTACGCTTAAAAGATTTCCGAGAACGTTGAAGTTAATATAATGATCCCAGCTTCTGGCCGACCGATAATTAAGTTATGAAAATGTTAGCTATGTAAACTTGTTAAAATGTACGCTTCTCTCCACAATAATTAATTTACACCTACAGGCTGCCCTGTAGGTGTAAATTAATTATTCTCCCTCACTTAGTCACCATGGTAACTACGTATAATATGTAGGCTACCTGAATGAAAAAGTTCAGGAAGTTGTTCAGGGCATCTTTAGCTCTTCTACAGCTTGCTCTTAATGGACACCTTAATCCTAACTAATATTATAAATGCGAAAGTAAGTTTGTTTTTTTGTTTGTTACGCATTCAAGCTAAAACGGCGGAACGGATTGGATTGAATTATGGCACATGGGGTTCGGACATAGGAACTTTTAATCTCGATAGTGCGTTTCCGTGGGATATTTTTCCACACCCACGCGAGCGAAGCCGAGGGCAAAAGCTAGTTTACAATAAATACCCACCTTAACAATTCAAATCTATGGAGATTTACATAGCTGTGCTTGTCATCTATTAACTAAATAAATCATTGCAATATTGTCATACGAGCCGCCAGAATCATACGATCACAATATTGTGCAGAGTCATCCACAAAACAATATTATCCAATTAGCTAATTACAATAACAACCAAAATAATACATATGTGCTGAACATGACAATAGATTTATTTTCAACACAGCATAATAATGTCCATTTGTTGAAACCAACAAAACATTTTATGAACACCTATTGAAAACAATCCAAATGCTGTAAATCTATATTTGAGTAGGTAGGTATTATTATTAATAATATTGTCCTATTACAAATTACGGTAAATTGCTGGAGTTTAGTGAGCAGCGCACTAAATTAATTGCAAGCCATAAATAATGGGAATCATCTTGTTAGATCACAGATAACTAAAGCTTAGCGTCGGTTCATACATATATGTATTAGGTTATATCCTATGTATTTACATATTCATGTTAGTTAGCCTTAAAGTATATAATAACCGTTTTTTAAGAACGTATAATTTTTTTTAAATCCGAGCACACATTATGTATAAGCAATTATGTATAATTCAAGAAATCGAAATCTGTGCTCTAAAATATGTAAACCATTATTATCTGGTACATTTTTAGAGATCTAAGACCGTTAAACGTTTAAACAAGGAGTATTAATGTTTTTTTTTTGTAACTTAAACTTTCAGGTTTGTGTTATAAAAAATGGTACTAAAGGTACAAGTTGGTGCCAATCTGTCAGGCCGGAAAACTTTTTATCCCCCTATAATGCCGACCGAGAACGATTCCGTAAAGTAACAATAAAAAAATAACGATAAACGCTATGAGGTCTAAATTTAAAGAAAATTACCCAAGACCTCCATTGTTTGTAATGGCTTTCTTTGTGCTTTAAAATTAAATTTGTTTCTTGTTTGTTGTAGGGAGCCCCAAGGTACGCACTAGATACACCAATTTTATATTTTGAAGTCTTGAGCAAAACTAGGTAGGTGAGGAGTATAATAATATTAACTTCATAGTTTCATACTTTTACACGGTTTCCTAGAACCAAACAGATTATAGGACTTGCGGTTTTCATGTAGACCGTCTCACCCTAATAAGGTCTGACTCAGATGAGGGATAAGATTCAATATTAAACATAAACACAGACATTTTCGTGATTCTTTTTGTTTTGTGTGTCGACGTGTCTACCATTAAGAATGGACTATGATAGTGATAACCACAGTCTTCAGGTAGTAACAAAATATAGTAAAGTTTTGACCCGCAGTGCGAAAAAACTAAAATAGTAAATAAAATTAAATTTACATACACTGTTTCTTGTGTTGTGTGCTGTGCTGTACTACGCCGTAGCCAACGCGTAGAGGTCGCTACGCAAGCTACGCCTTCGTAGCAGTCACATCAGATCAGATTTTGGACAGAATTTTGAACTATGTATTAAATTTTACTCAAAATCAATATATTTTAAAGAGTCGTTTAAATAAGCAAACGATTCTATCCTTTCAAACGAAGCCACGCCAATCGAATGGAAGAAGTTCCGTAGCTTAACTTACCCAAATCCTGTTTGTAATTACTTTGACTGATGCTAATCTGTTTAATTGCACCTCCACAAATATAAAGCTCTCGCAATACTGGTCGAAGTTTCAGAGGATGTTCAGAATTTATAAGCAATGGATTATTTTCTGAAACAATGGTTAAATTTTTTTTTCATCTTAACGGGGAACCCTGAAAATACAATACCTAATTAAGGTAGGCATTTCACTGACTTTCAAATTTGCACCTGTTTTCAATTTCATCTCGTCAGCCATCAAATTCTGAATATGCAGTCGGTGTTTACGTAAATTTACATTTGCTCAAATATTGTTTTAGTTTCAGTTTACTTGTGTTGGGTATCTAGCTCGTATTTAAATAGCAGCCGTGTCTAACCGAGATTGCGGTCATATTTACGTTAGGAATAACGATGAAGCTAACTAGACTTGTAAAACATAGTTAGGCTGGTAGACGTCGGCAGTAGGTTCACCGCAAGCAGACGTAGAGCATGTGTAATGAAAGGTTTCATTATAATCAAGGGCCCGTAAGTATAACTATTTGAGAGAAGCGAGCTAATCACGGCGGCACTTAAAGCCTTTCCACGCCCTAAGTGATGCAAACGAGGAAACTTGGGGATCGCAAACGGGTTAGACTTCATCCCATAACTTTGATCGACACTTCGAAGTCAAAAGTCAATTAACTGCAGTGAAAACAGCAAATGTTTGTTTGACACTGTTTATTTGTTATGCCAACATGTTTGATAAGCAAAGATAGTTGGCGAATTATTTATTGAGTTTATAGTATTTTTGGTTTGCTTTAATTTATTTTGTTTTGAAGGAAACTTTCACAAAGATTAATGAAGCGCCATTATGAAGTTCAAAGGAAAGTCTGTATATTTACTTCGAGGTTTAAACTCATTTCATTATTTTGGCACGTTATATTATTATGCATAAACTTAAATATTATGATGATACAGCTTACGGAAAAGACAGGAAGAAGGTTTCTTGTGTTGGTACGTATTAGAAGGTATATTCCCATCAGGTTGGGACTTTATGGTCAACTGTTATATGCTTCATAAGGATAGTACTGCAGTGACCGCTTGGCAAACGGATAATCCCAGTTAACTGTTATTAACAAACAGTTGGTCGCTATTGCCCATCTTCTTAACGTAATTCTTGAGTCACCTTTTACTATGGCTGCAAGTACCTAGGAAATGGGTAGCTACTTGGCTAGTTGCTTCGCAAATGACAATGTTTATAGGTTTTGCGGAATTAGGACGTTATGTGTATACCTAAAGGTGTTTGAAGTAGGTACTATCACGGATGAATACAGATGGGACACTCCGCAGTTTAGGTATGAAGCTACAAGTACGCGGCGGGCTCGACCTATCGGGCCAATTCAGTGAGTGTAACGTAGTCAGAAGATCTAAGAGTTACGCGATAGAAAGAGAAGCAACTTCTCGGTGAATATAAGTGTAGATAATAAGCGACCAAATTTCACTTTATTGTGTCGTGTTGTAGCAAGAGTCGCTTTTTATTTAAATGATTTTGCGGAGTGTCCCATCTGTATTAATGTGTGCTACTACCAAAAATAGATCACTAAACCTCTTCACTTAACACTTCGGTCCGTACCGTCCATTTATATCGCGTGCGCGATAGGTGTTAAATTAGTAAAATAATAAAGAGGCCGTTGCAGAGCTTTAGTGGTAATAGCAAAATAATATATGGCACGTTTCAAGTAACAGTAATATAACATATTTTTTTTAATTTTATTATAAGGGCCTTTTATTTGTTGTACCTTCGTGGATTTTGTTAGCATATTTTTGTTACAGCGAAATTAAAATTACCACAGGTACAGAAAAAACCCAGAAGAAATGCCATATTCATGAAATTTCTCGCTATGTATTTAATTTTCAACCCAGTGGATGTCGCCTGTGACACATCTTATAAGGTGTGGTATATTATAACAAGGTACAGTACAAAAAATAAGTACAGAAAAGGTGTAGGGGATATTTTTCCGCATGTGGAATTGAAACGTTATCAAGCTATTCCTTATTAAAGCTTTCTAACCATGCCCCACAGATTCGTCGAAAATGTTAATTGTACCAGAGTAGTGTTCGTTCGCCCCATATTTATGTTCAACCTCCACAACCCGCGAAAAAGCTTTTTAACCGTGACCGACATACAACACAAAACAGAAGCCCGATAAAGGTATTCGCTTTTGTTGTTTTAGGTTCAAAATCAGATTTACAATCAACTCGTTTAGGCTTGCCCGGGTTCCAATACAACACGTATAAAATAAAGTTCCGAAATATTATTTATTTATTTATTTTAGTCATAGACGAGGATCGTAGATAAGACAGCAGATATCATCTATCGCTCCAATGTAATGATAATCCTAGGCGGCTCTGATTCCGTAATGAAATTCGCAGCATTCGAGAGCGATCTCAGTTGATTAATGTCAGTCGCTTTCGGGCTCCGACGGAAATTAAGCTTCCTTAACGAAGTTTATTGCACTTTTTGTTAACTTGTTTCCTAATTAATTTGCAGCAACAAGTGCTGTCCCAATGTTCCAGCGGATTAATCAACACAGAGAGATGGCCACGTATTTATATAACACTCCTACAAAAAATCTTAAGAGGATTCTTTAACGTTTCAAAATTTCAAGAATAACGCGTTAATGCTTGTTCGGCGCTGTAGCGAAACTTTTCTAAAGATAAATGTGCCTATTGTTGCGATTGTGGAACTTTGCAAATCACTCTGTGAGCTTACTCCAATGGAATAATCGGCTAAAGTTTTTGTAAATGCTGGCTAACCAATTAAAAGAGTTTCTGTAAAAAATTGTTACAGTTGCGGAACGAAATATTATTTTCATCACACTCCCAAAAACTTCAATGTATACCATGATGTCGTGATTCGAAATATGAAACAATCCGGTAGAAAAGCAAGTAACTTTACCACGGCCTTCACCCTCATAAGAATCAATATTGTAAGAAATGTTTAATATGTGATGAATAGTGAGGACGTGAATGTGAATAGGAAATGCGTAGGCATCAACCACAACGTACCGTAACTGAATTCGTTAAGATAAGTTAGATATGTCTACCAAATAATCTCATAAGCTGTGCGCATAAATCACGTAGGTACATACATTTCACGTGGCTTAGCATTTTTTAGCTTGAAGCTGACAATTGTAAATCTTGCCTTTTATTATTGTGTTTATTCGGGACCGTAACAGGAGCGCGTTATAGATAGAAGTCGAAAGCTCGCCGATCACGCCCCATTACACAGGTCCTGGCTCCGGCTAATAGCCGACCGCTAACTTCTGCTCAAGTATAAATCAGGATAATGGGTAACACTTATAACCTTAATTCAATATATTGTTTCAATGTTCCATGTAGGTATACGGATAGGTATTAGGTAAGTCGTTCAGCTCTACACTTAAGTCCGACCGTTTTGTTCGTAAAGCCGCGTATATACTGCTATTCAATAAATAGATACATACACATTTATTGCGTAAAATCATTTGATAGAACTTATAGGAATTTGTACAGGAAACGTATATTTCAATTGAATAAGCCATATAAGAGTTTAACACAATTTTTTCTAAGGAAATTCTCAGAATGCTTCATGAAGAAAATTATATTTATATTTTATTTCAAAAGAAGACTAAATTAAAAACCTATTAAATATTAATTGATTTTTACTGATGAATAAAATAACCATTATGTGAAAATGTACCTGCTCTCCTTGCGTCCTGCGCCATCGATACCGCCTGAATAAATGAATCGGCCTTTCAATACATTGAGTAATTAAGGATAGGGAAGGATACGTGCTGCCGCCTGCCGCCGCCGCGGCGCCTATGCAAAATACCGGTGTGCGGTAAAATATTGTATTTTAACCTAAACTCCACTGGGCTCTTCAATTCAATTTTCGGCTTCAAATTTCTATTTGCTTGGAATAGGCATTGAATCCAAAGGTTAAAACCTCGTCATATAAATTGAAAACATGTCTAAAAGAACTTTAATATTAACCTTAATAACGGCCTGTTGTTCTTTAATGGTTTGTAATCATTAATTTATCGAGATTTCATAAAAGCAAACAGTTCAAAAGTGGAGTGGGTAATACACGTATAACTTATTCATGGCGGAACCCCTCGTATAGGCTGGATGTGGCTGGTGAAAGCTCGTAGACCATTAACGCGTCCTCACACATCCCCCGCAAGCTTAGGCGGCTGAAATCACTGCTATAAGTAATATCAAAGGAATGTATTGCGATGTCGGCACCGGATCAAATATTTGGCGAACAACAAAGAACTTGCCTCGTGTATCGCCTGAGCCATTAATCACCCTATTATTGTACGCAGTGGCACAAAACGCAATATTGCCCTTCGGCCGACGTCGCCGCGACGCTCATAAACACACTGCCGTAATGACCTATTTAAGAAGAGTTAAATGAAAATCGATAATCACAAACTGTTTAAACGGAGACGACATTTAATTAAAATCAAATACAACTTTGGTATTTTTTGTGACAATGGCGCGTTGATATTTCAATACATTCTGCAACAGAAATTGTTTTTATATGATTGCGAGAGCCAGTGACCGCTTGGTGGTGGGTATATAAAGCACGCTGACACTCCGTACAGTAATATTTCAGAACAGGCTGTCGAGTGGAATTATAGGTGTTTTTATTTTTTTACTGTAAAATCCTACGAACTATGACACTATTAATTAACAAAAGATCACGATAGCTAGTACGTAAACAAATAAAACTATTTTATGTGGATATTACAGCAACACATTATGTCAGTCAAAAGAAAGACATCCAGTCAATACAAATACTTCTATACGCCATTCGGTCTACGTATTTAATTACATAGCGACGTACTTTTTACCTAGGACATTTAAAATATGTAAGTAATGCTGAGTAGGTACCTATCTGTACCTTGTAGTCACTGCAGAAGCACTATAGCCGTTGAAAATATGTCAACAAAGCAGATTCCCTTGCAACTCTGAAGCTTTGACATCATTCTACATTTAAAGGTATGGAAATTGGATGCAATTCAAATGTTTTGCAAACTGGTTCGGTGAAACAAATGTATCAATTTAAATAATGTCTCCATTGGATCGAAGAGATCGGAAACGGAGGGATCGGATACGGGCTTTAGGCATTTAGTTGCTTGTATATTGTAGCTCATGTTTGTATATCCAGGGCGGTTTTATATTCTGACTCACGGCATAAAGAACAACTAACGCCTATAAATGTAATTAAATTTAGCAAGACACTTTAGGTACTTCGAAGTTAGTAGTTTAATAGGTCATGGCACTTTAACATTATCTTGTAAATCTACCAAGTTATTATTACCTTGGGCATAAGAGAAAGGTCAAATAGTTATTTGACCTTTTAATTACCCGCTAAGTATTACAAAAATAATACAGGTAGAAACAGAGACTAATTACCTTGGCGCTTTTATCAGTCTTTAGTGAAACATAACGAACAATTCAGCTCAATTTTCAATAGATGTTCTTCTTTATTAATAATATAACAAACTAATTAATTCACCACGGTGAATTTTCTCCCTCGTCAAGCTAGCGCCTGTAAAAAAATAATAGCTACCGGCCGCAGTACACTTGCTTGCTACGATTAATTTATAAGATAGTGTCTAGCATGGCTACAGGGCGTAGACCTGACGTAAGGCAGTTAAAAACGATACTGCAATTAGATTATTTATGTAACGACGATACAAAAAGCTTAGAATACCTACCTATTTTGTTTATTAATATGGTAACGACGATGTTAAAGTTGGATATTAGGTACCTACTTGTTATAAGTTAGTAGGTATGTACCTTACTTACCTTTAGTTATAGGTAACCTATAATTATACTTATAACAAAGCTCCTTGGTACTTTGTAATACAAATGATATCCATGAGTCAGCATTGGCAAGCAACGTTTGATTTTGGGGTTATTTGCAAAGCAGCCGGCACTAACATATATGGACGCGCTCTCTTTTACCAGTGCCCCTTGAAAAGGTCTTTATCGGTCCATAAAACTTCTTTTATGCCACGCGAAGTTTCTGTAGCGAACGGTAAGTTGTTTGATGGTCACCCTCGAAAATAATTTCCAAAGCCCTCCTTCAGCGCCGCGATCGATTTACAACTTACTGCCGATAAAATAAATTCTATATAAAATAAATTCTGTTATGATCCCTTTTACTTTTTACTGAAAGCTCTCCGAACGAGTAAATAATAGGATGATCCAAGAATGAATGTTTTCAATAAGTCGTCCTTTTTGATGTAAGTTTCAAAGATTTTCTTTTTGAATATGACGAAAAGGAAATGCTTGGAATTTCAGTATAAATACTGTAAGCGGTGACTAATTTTGTAACATGTGTATTTTACGTGGGTAGCCAGTAGCCTCAATTTCTTTCATAACAAATTTTTATCGAAAAGATTCCGTACTTAAGTACAGAATATAATTTTAATATTTTCCCAATATTTGTTTGGTTTAAAAAATATTCACTATCTTGCTTTTTTGTGAATAGTTTAATAAAGTATGGATTTGCAATAAGTTGACATTATTTATTATTATTTAAATGTCTTTGACATATCTCGGGACCCTTGGGTCCTTTGGCATACGAGGGGCCGAAGCCAACTCGCAGAGGCCCCTTTGACAATTTTAAATGGAATGAGACACCAACCGACGATTATCCGTAATGCACTATGCAAGTACACCCAAGGACAACCCCCGGTTGGTGCAGGACTATTGGAGAACTTGGAAACAAAACATTAGACTTATTATTAAAACCCTGTGACGTCCCACTGCAGGGCAAAGGCCTCCCTACTCTCTTCCCACTTGACAGCATAAATATAAAAAATCTTAAATTCTTTCATTCAATCACTGACAGACACGGCTGGCTCTAGAAGTTAGAAATTAAGCACAAGAGTACCTTCTAGAACGAAGTAAGCAGTAAGAGAAGATTTTTTAAAATTAATTAAAGGGGTTAGGTTAAGTAACGAATTTTTTTATGACATTCGTAATTTTTTCCCATGGGAATCCCATTGGAACGCGGCTAGCATTTGTTATATGTATACCTTTATTCAGCGCACTATTTTTAGGGTTCCGTACCTTAGTAGGGGGTAGGCATCCTACGGGACCCTACGCCCTACTAAACCTACGCCACGCTGCGCCGTCTGTCTGTTAGTCTGTCCGTCAGTCTATCACAGGGCTGTATCTTTTAAACAGACAGCTATATTCCCATATTAATGGTAGGTATGGACCCTTAGTGCGCGGACCCGACTCGCACTTTGTTGGTATATTTGAATTTTTCTGTCATAGTTACCTCTCATAAGCCTCTCAGGAACCCGCTAAGTGGCCAACTCAGAAACGAGATCTTAAAATCCCCGAACATGTACCCTTATCAATAGGTACGTTTCCCAGGGTACGTCCTAAACGCGATTATGAATATTTTTACTTTAATTTTGAGGTCTTATGGTATAGGTATATACTACCATACTTAAAATAAGACCTCTACAACCTATTTGTTAAAACCTGTTGATTATGGAATAAACTATATTATCATTATAACTACTGTTATAATGATAATATTTGATTGGCTGCCCCTAGAGGCTGATTTCACCTGTTTATGTTCACCAACCTTCATGCCAGGGGTGCTATAGACTCATAATATTTATTATACCTACGTCATGTCTATGAGCGGTCTCGGTAATGACAATAATCGACTCGTCCCTTGTGACATTGATATGGGAAATTTATGGCTGTACCGTTGTACCTACCTAAGATATACCTATATGTAGGTATATGATTATCTGCCTACCCCTTTAGCAAACGAAATGCGCAGATTATTTAAGGGATTTCGTTTTAGATATAATAGACATTTAAATAAATAACTTATTCAATTAATATAAAAGCTATATCACACGATAAACCTCTAAAATATACAGGATCAAAGTCCCGGGTGCACACTGTTTGTTTTATTTACATTCGACAAACACATCGCGTCAATTTTTATTTCAGCCGTTTATTGTCAGCGTCAATATTGCCGGCTCCCCGGAACTACTCGACAAAACTATGAAAGTATTATTTCATCATATTCGTCAGCTCAAACCTTATTATATCCTTGGTAGTCAATGACCTCCTAATATATATACATTATTTAAATATAAAATTCTTTCTATTTTTAAAACCTCGATGCGAACATTGCGAACCCAAATTAAATTCCATATTAGACGCAGGGCCATACCAAAACAGGTCGCTTTGTTTCATTTATTATTGATATTTGATTTCAGAAAATCGAGCTACGGTCGGAAGTGTCACTGCTGTAGGTCACGTCCGGGAACATAAAACGACACTGGTTGCGCGACTGTAAAGGTGTCATATATTTGAACGTATGTCGTAACGCTGAGAGGGCGCGGTGTGGCCTGATACCAATTGTGTGACTCCGCCAGGTCGATAGAGGCCTTTCACTTCTTTCCAAAAAATTCTAAGAAACCGTTCTTAGCGGTATTTTATTTCCTAAGTATGTGTGCAGACTACAGCAAGCTTGTGCGTCGTAATGACCGTCATCTAGCTTTTTGTTTGTTTGTTATACAGGAGTGGTACTATGCTTCATAATAGGCCGTGTTTTACGGGAGTAGAGTTGGGCTCCGCAGGCGCAGCAAACGCGCGGCTGGGACCGATTTCGTGGTCCGCTGGCCGCCACACACCGGTGACCAGAGACAATGGCAGCCGGAGCACTGCCCTCGCGTCTCGTCGCACCGACACACAAACTTCTCATTGTTTCTGATTAATCACGCATAGCAGTTTAGATGACCCGCTTTATCAACAACACCAAGTAATTGAGGACCAGTAATTGGAGCGAAACCCCGTGATAAGTATGTTTTGTAGGAGTGAGCAATTAGGCCGCTTTGGGTGCCAAGCAAAGCGGATATAGAAACGGAATCGGAGATCTAAAGATAAATGAATAGGAGGCGAGCAGGGAGTGAACGGGCAACCCACAACGGGAGGTATCTATAGCGTAGTAAAATCTGAATACTTACCTGTTGTTTATCCGGTTGAGCAGAGGGATTGAGGCTCGATGGACGTTTCGTTTCCGCTCGATGTTCGCTCCACATTTATTACAGTGTTCATTCTTGCGCATCACATAGCACTTTATTGCTGTTTTGTGAAGTTGTTTGAATGCAATTATCAGAAAAGTTTCATGTAGACTTGCTACATTTACCTTCTAGTATTGTGTATTGTGTTGATATTTCCGTCAGTTTAGACATAATGAGAGTGTCATTATCGGCCATAACGTTTATTATTTATTCTTAGCATTTTTAAAACTATGTAGAGTAAAAAAAAATTGCATGCAATTTCAGGGTAAGTCAGAGGTATTTAGGTCGTATCTTGGAGTTGCTAACCTTAGGTATTTGTAGTTATAAATACTTCCTCTACATTCATCTAGTAGATAAGTACCAAAATTAGTCAAAGTAATTTAAAACTAGGAGTAGAATAGATGGGCTGATAGATCGGGAGGTAGAGGTTAGCATTATATATAGTCATTGTCTGTGGTAACTGAAACAATTAATTACTTTTTGGTTGCGGCGAGCGGTGCCACTAGCGAGTTGAGCAACTAAAGTGAAATGTACACACTTGGAAACAACAGTAACTGCTTTAATTTATATAATTAATTTTCACTTATTTGGTATACTTGGGCTGAATTGTTTCAGAAATAGAACTGGGCAGGACAAGCAAACAGTGGAAGTGACAACAGATGAAGCGACACACGTCACTGGAGTGATGATCAAAATTGCTATGCGAAAAGTTTGTTACCCGCCAGCCCTACGATTAAAAAAAATCATGGTGATCATAATTATTATTATTGGAACACTAAATATTGTCCCAGATTCAAATTGATCAGGGACTTCCCCTAAGGAACAATATTACGTATGAACGGGTTCGTACCGTTTTTCTTACGTTTTGTATTAGCTTTCGATCGATAGCAACAATATTATGACTATTTATGACGTAAACGAATTGCTATACAACTTTATAAAAAAGATATAGGGAGCGTTCAGTTCACCATAAAATATACCTAGTTCTCGGAAGCTGTTCTATTGTGTTCCCGGAATTCAATGAATCCAATAGAACGATAAAATTAAAGTTGATTATTTGATAAGCCGAAATAACGTCCTTTTAAATTTAAATAATGTGTATTGACTCTCAGACATGTAGACGTTAACGAATTTGGGCTTTGTAATCACCGAATGTTATTTTACATAGCCGGTTTGCCGACTAGTCGGTTGCAAAAAGACCGAGCCAAGCCGATCTTTGCTTTCGGTGGAGTTCGGTTGTACAAACCCGAAACAGTCGGTCGATTCTGTAAAAATATTAACGTGAAGCTTAGGTGAAGTGAGCGTGAAGTGAGCTGTCACTGACACAGAATCGACCGGCAGGATGCTGGGGATTAACACTATTGACAGCTCACTTCACGCTCACTTCACCTAAGTTTCACGGTGATATTTTTACAGAATCGAACGGCTGATTAAAAATGCTTACAACAGCTAAAGCGCGGTCACTGTCGGACTGCATAGAAAAGAAATAGAAGCGCGTTGACACATCGCAGGTAATTTATTGCAAAATATGAAGCAATTATCTACTTACAAAAATCTATTGATTGGAAAACACAAATTAAAACACTATTAAGGTTATGTTGCTAGTAGAACAATTTGAAAAAAAAAATCTGAAGCATTGCATGTATATTAATAGGATTTTTAATCGTTAAAAGATTTTTTTTATTTTTAGAGGTGTCTTCGTGATTTTTTTTATCGTTTCAAATTCGTTGTATTATGTTTTTAATACATTATCTTAGTAGCATATATCCTAAAGAATATCATGAATTTTTCTGATTTTGTTTACTGCAGTGGATATGATCAACTGCAGTACCTAAAAAAATTCAAAATTAAAACGCAAGTTTTTATAAAACTTACGTTTAGGTACGTTTAGGTCCTACAGTCCCATTATTAAATGGCCACACCCATGGACGTTCTTTATTCAAAGTTTTAGTAGCTCTCGTTTAAAGAGTTATTTTTTTGTTGAAATTATATTTTCTTGATTACAGTCCTGTTTTTGACTACCAAAGTTTTTTCACAATGTTAACACTAGAAATAAGGACAAACTACGAGCTCCCTTTCACCGGCTTCATAAGGTTCATAACTCATTTGTTGGGCTTGGTATATACACATATATAACTTTTTATAACAAGCTACCCTCTTCTTTGGTAGATTTGCCTTTTGATGCGTTTAAAACGAAAGTAAAATCCAAGCTTTGTTCAAAGGCATACTATTCTATCAACAACTACTTAAATGGTAAGAATAGTTGGTCGCTGTGATTAACTCAAGACAATGTTTATGTTCTTTCTCCAGCTTACCTACTGACAAGTTATATGAGTTTATATAATTGTTTATTTTATTTGACTTTTTATGTCAAGTTATTTAAATTTAATTTATTGTTGACATAATCTACTCATAACACTGTTTTATTTTTATGAGTTGTATTGCAATATGTGGTTAGCTAGTGACCTCGACAATTGATCATATTATTTATTGTTATTAGTAATTAACTGTTTGTTTATTTACTTTACCTCGATGGTCCTAGTTTATCATTTATAACTTCCTGTTACAACTATATGTAAGCGGGCACGCCCTTTATGCCTGGAGGCTTTTATTTAGATATTTTAAGTTCTGTTTACGTTTAATTTATTATTTCTGCCTGAGCATAGCTGTTCTCGATGACTTTGTCTGGTATATTGGCGTGTGCTAGCTAACATATGGCTAATAATTTAAATTATGTTATGTGTTGCGTAATGTAAATTATTTTGAATACTATTATATAGAATCTTTTTTTTTTTTTTCTTCTAACTGAACAGACAGCTGTGCTGCTGGGGAGTTTGCTGCGCCACTTCTTCTTCCCAGCTAATGCACTAGGAAGTGGTGAAAGGTGGGCGTTTTGGGGGACTGTCTTATGTAATTGACGTTCGAAAAGTGCTGATTCTCAGCCTAGTTTGAATAAATGACTTTTGAATTTTGAAAGGAAGAGTTTCTTTTCCTAGATTATATTTGGTATAGACTGTTAGGTTGATTTAATAAAAATAAGACCGTATTAACCCTAAAACTGCTTTTTCGCATAAAAAATGAATAAAGCTTTTAAACGACGAGCCCACAAAAAAATTGCCGTATAACTAACTGGAGTCGGCTCAAGTTAGCTCTAAGATAAAGATAAAAATAATGTAATTTTGCAAATATGGGTAACAGCAAATAATGACAAAAAATATAAAGGTTCAGCCATCTTTTACCACGTAGGCATGCAAAGGATTCAACGTATAACTAAATAATTCAATACAATTCGAAAACATTACACAATGAGTACATTATATTATTTTTTGTACTTAGTAAAGTACAAAAAGTAATATATATACACTAGCTTACACTCCTTAATATTGTAATATGCTCTCGCCACTAAAAAGCTTCGGAGTCTCTTATTAAATAATGAAAGTGGAAGCTCTTTCCACGTCTTTGGCAATTTGTTATAAATGACTGGAGCCATGCAGTAGACACTTTTGCGCATAAGTGCTGTCTTGGCTGACTCCAGACATAGCACACTATTAAGGCTTGTGCAGACCAGCGCGACTTGTCGCGCGACGCGACACCGGTTATTGTTATACTGTGACGTTTTCTTAGAAATTGTATTGTTCGTGTCGCGTCGCGCGACAAATCGCGTTGGTCTGCACAAGCCTTTATCGCGTCTATTGCGGGGTACTACATCTGATAGACGTCTAAAACGACTTGGATTTGTAAAAAATATCCATATTTTAATAACCCGCCTGATACATCGCTACGGAGAAACCTTATTATTCTGTATACTGAAAAAGTAAAAGGTGAATAGCTGGGTCTTTGTGTACATATCACACAGTATTTTTTTTTCGCAATTTTACATTACTAACAATTCCAGCGTTATAACGAGTATCTTCCTGTATTCGCCAATGGGTTCATATAATCTCACTCCCGGAATTCATAAAAAAATAACCAAAAAAAGCCCGATCCAGTCTATGGTCGTTATTTGTTGTTGGATAACGATTGTTTTTCCGGAATTTCCTGTTACCCGATGACAACCCTAATTATCTTCTGTGCGTATCGCTTGTGGCTCGTGTAAGTACTTCAAAGGAATTCGTACAGCTGAAAAAGACAAGAGCACGACATGCAACATGCTGTACAGCCCACAGCTACTTATACACATACATAATAAAAATATTGATCAAGTGGCTCAATACTTACATACCTATACAGCTTGACTTTTACAAACTATAGTGCAACCTTTCGACATGGAGTATGAGAACATGGGGAGACACTAACTTAAAATAGGGATGATGACCAACATTTAATTTTTTCAATTAGTCCGCCTTTGAGATAATTAAAAAATATTGGACACGTTTTTTTATTTTTTTACGTAATTTCAAGATTACGGCGATACATTGAGTTAAAATGTGCCATGACGTCACGAGTATGTAGATTTTATACTTACTTGTGACGTAGCGACGCCCAGTCCCCATCATAAAATGCGTTTTATCTTAGTATTTTTTTATTATCTGACTGACGGACTAATTAGATTTTTTTACCCAGGCCTCATCCCTATTAGAAACTGCAAAAAATATAAAAACATAGGTATTTTTTGTTTACCTAACTGGAAACGATTACGGTTTGAAGCTTATTTTTTTAAATCGAATCTTGGTCAATCGTCAATTCCTTTAAACAATTTATTAATTAATATTAAAACTGCGAAACTATTAAATTACAAGCAGATAAAACTACGAAAACACTCGATATATCCTTCTATATAACGAAGGTTCGTTACCTACTACAAATATTCTGAAACCATTTAACCGATTTCGCGACTGTACCCAGTGAAGTGTAAGGCATTTATCACGAAAGGTCGTATATCTTTGCATAACGATACAAAGGAAAGCAAATAAAAAATAAGCTTTGAAAAAATGTGTTAATATTTTTTACGGAACACATTTGTTAGACAGATGTAGAAATTTTATTATTTATCGTATCTTACATAGTAAGTACCTGCTAAAAGGGGGGTTAAAATAATAAATCAGTAGTCATTACATACTAAATCATTATGAATTATTTTATGCTAAAGATCGTCTAAACTAAAATTGCCCGTCTCTCCATTATGTATTTTTTTTCGATTGGTGAGACAACTCAGACAAGTAATTACTGCACCATTTTCACAATTTTCAATGTTTATAATAGGATATCTAAAACCACGTTGAGGAACGAATGATGACAAAGCGTTTGAATGTATTGCGTCTGTACACTTTAAATTCGTAGGTTTAAAAGTATCTACATACAATTAAAGGGCGCGCAATTTTAGCTTGACTTATACGATCTCTACCTACCTATATTCATTACCTACATCAATGGCAATTTCATTAACAATCTGTAATACTTGATTCTATTAAGAAACTTTCAATGCCAATCCAGCAATTATCAAAGAAATATCTTTGTCTAAAACTATGTAACACGTACACGTAAGTATCAATTTAATTTATTCTGAACAACATGTGTAGTCTCCATCGTCTGAAATGTAACACTTTGAGAAGACAAAGGCTTTTGCCATAACACTTCACAGACACAGTGGCGTCTGTGGCACTCTATTAACTACAGTTCATTACCAAGTGTTTTCAACTGTAAATGTTCAGATATGTAGGTGTGTAGAGTACCTACTGCTATGACGTCGTAGTCTCTCTTTTAATTGGAAGAAAAACAATGCTTCTAACTTTCGTAAAAACAATTAACTTGAATTCTTTATACTGCGATCAATACTTAATGAACGGCGGTATTAAACTCACTGCTCGCTTATGAAACTGAACGACTACCTATATCAAAAGCCATATTCGAAATGGTATTATAATAAATCACTAAACAACAGTTCCCTTAATGTATTCAATTCCACAAAGGTGCTGTCTATTATCCTTAGCTTACCTTAAGAGCCACGTTGCTTGAAAGTTTGATTACTCTGCGAAATTAAGCGATGAGCGTTATTAAATTGTCATTAGAAAAGCATCCCGTGGATGAGTCATTAAGTATGGTTCTAATGAGTGATTTACGTGAACTGGAGTGTGCGATGTCACACTCGGTACGGAGGTGATATATGCCGTGTATGCCCGCTACGTTACACGATTAATGCTTCGCCTCGCACGGAACTGAGCAACCTGTTATAAGAGCGCTTTCAGCCGTGAAGTTCAGCTACACGTCCCCGTTACCAACATTGGCGCCTTACCCGACCTGTGTCGCAGTAACGTATTAACGAGAACACTCCATTTATTGAAATAATTTTGTACCTTGGGGCGTTACTTAATAGCCAACCACCAACAATTATATTTTTTTCATTTCCCGTTTGGTATACAAGTGGTAACTTATAATATTGACCTCTATTATAATAGGACGATGTGTTATTATCACTCAAGTTCAGTAAGAAAACTAAAATGTAATAACATTTAATGGTTTTGTCTATCTTCGTTGTGCAGTATGATGCACCATACAATTTCAGATAGCTAGGTATGCAAGTAAGTTTATCGGTGCGATGTTCGGACAATTAACAAATTGACGCATTTCTAACACAGCCACAACATAAATGTGCGTATTTAAGATGTGAATCAAACACAGGCATTATCGAATCATACGCAGTGGGATTTGGATCGTGAATCACGAGTCGTCAAGTAGAATTCGATTGTAATAGCGGCACGGCTGAGCGCGACGGCGGCGCCCCGCCTGCCGATAATGAGCGTCGATACGACGGAATCACACGACACGCCACTTCCCTTGCCGCCGGAATAATTCACCGTGCACTCGGTAAAAAATATGTGAACCGAATTTGTCTCAGTTACGATAAAATCGGATTTCACCGGAACGGAAGTTTGTCGGTCTGGAGAAGCTACATGCTTAAAACCTGGCGCAGCGCGGCTCTCTTATTGAGATGCTATCGATTTTATGAATTACAGATTTATTAACATAAGCTCTTAATTACGACAAACATCGGCATTGATAATTGAATAAAAGATACAGAAGATAGGTGTAATTATTATTATTTACGAGTATTTCCATTTTCGACATTATAGTTAGACCACCAACACGTATATAGAGTAGAGAGTCAATCAAAATTAAAGCGCAGGGGACTTTGAGAAACCTTGTAATTTATTATACTAGAGGAAGGCCCTAGAAAACTAACATTGGTCTTATTGGTGATGTCCTTAAAAAAAGGTGAAATTCGTAGTACTTACTTGGAAGCACTTGGTGTTCTGTAGCTTCTGCCGCCTCTCAAGGCAATAGTGTATACGTATATTTGTATGAATTAATAATTGTAATTCATGGTTTTAACAAAAACCTAACTAGTTGAAAATACCACATACAAGTGAAATTAAGTTTACACGTCCAACATATTCATACAGTTTAATTAAAATTCGGAGCAATCCGCTAGCTAAACACCTATAATGAATCGTTAAATAGCGAACAAAATCAAATCAAACTTCGAAAATCGAATCACATTCAAAGTCAAAGTTTCTTTAGACCAAAGTAACACTAGACGGGGTACATAATAAGTTTATACTGGCGAACATAAGGCTAAATTCACACTAGGTGGGGGGCTGACATCGCTCCAATTACCAGGCGATGCGTTTTCCGATAAAATATGCTTAAAAGCGAAACAGCACAAAAGCTCCGTTGTGTTAGCTGTGTTAACGTCATTGTATGGAAAACTTCCATTAATATTAACGTCCTGTATCACTAATGCGTAACAGCTTAATGTTATCAACAAATATTATTATTTCAGCAAAAGACGTACTTAACAATTGACTGAAAAGCTTATTTGTTGTTCTCTTTTTCTCTCTTGTTTTACTTTAATAAGATTTTTTGCAAGAAGCACAAAGGGTTCAAAGTATGGAAGTGGTGGACAAATGGCAGTTGCTTCGATAAAAATACTAAAATTCAGCTTCATCTGCTTAGACAAAAAACGTTTTGGTGAATGTTGATGATATAGAACACACTCTCTACTTTTAAATTTAAATTACCTACTGATATTGAAATTATAGTCGTACCCGATTAAATTTATCGGCTCCCCACTATAATCATAGGCGGACAGTACATAGATGTACAATATTATACTGCTTCCCCTTTTGGATTGTAGGCTTACTCCACGGATTAGGGGCATAAGCGGTAAAGCTGGGTTATAAAATAATTATTATAAGTAAGCTTCGTAAGTTAGGGTGGACAGAACGGGAAGACGGCAAATATTTCTTTTAACGAGACGAGTAACTTAAAATAAGACTAATCAATCTTAAAAAAAAAGATTAAATGGATATACGAGTATGATTTTATTTCACCACTAAAGGTCATTCCGTGACTGAAGTGACTAAGACTTAAAGTTATTGAATGTACTTCATAATTAATATTCAAACAAAGACAAGAAATCGACATCCGTACATACCGTGACTAAGTGCCCCGTTTAAGCTAATCGATAATAAAATGTGCCGGCTGTATTGTATCTTACCTACTTAGAATCTAAATAATCTAATAGGAGTTTAACTTGCATGTGTAGCAAGGTAATTTCCTCAAAAATATAAAAATTAATTACTAATTAATTACTTATTCCAAAGTACCGGATACCGTACTTTGCAGGACATAGTTGTGGTGCATTTCGCAGTCAAACAAATATGTAGGTATACAAGTTGCGGGAACATGAGGTACTCTTATAAACATATATATAGTATAATTTTACTCGCTTTGCGCTCCGCTTTGCTCTCTCAAATAACTGTGAGGGAAATATTTCTTTTATGTATACCCAGGAACGTTATATCCGCATTTTCTCTTACATAGAATACTTCCACGTAGGCCCGAAAAATATTCGCTTCATTGTCAACATACCCGACGTACCCAAGTTAAAACGCGCACATCAAACAAAAACTGCCAATAAAGGACTAACTCCCAATCATACAAAATGAAACGATCAGAAGTGAACAAAGAGGATTTTGTCAATTTATCATCTTTTAAATAACGGTCAATGTCCTCTGTCTCGTCAAATCCGACAGATTACAGCATATGGAGAGACGCGAGCTTACGCCGGGGATTAGGTACAAAAGCGAGGGTAAGCTTACTGCCTAATATCTTCTTTAAGATTTTATGATCTGGTTTAATAAAATATAATCTGTGTTATACCTATTATTCTCGGTAATGAAACGTTACCGTATGGCAAAACGTGATAATCATTTAAAGCTTTCCCGACATAATTCAAGTCAGATGAAATAGTTTCAAGATGTTCCAAAGACAAGGTTTAATGATTCGTCCTTGTCGTAAAGTCCTAAAAAATAATATTATGGTATAAAGGTTAGGTTATTATATATATACACGAAGTATAATTTTATTCAACTTGCATGGTTTAATATACATACGTATTAAAAACTGGGGGCTCATCGTGAGGGTTCAAGCGTCTCTGTGAGTGGGAAAATTAACGTAAGTGCCAATAAACGTGCGGAACCTGCGATACGTGCTAACATGGCGTTGTTGGCGTTTTTTTATTTGGTAACCCGGTCACGGTGAAGACTATAAAAGTAACTGTTGATTTCTGTGAACATCTTTCTCTATTAAAGGGTAGTTTAGACGCGTGCGCCCTCGCGCGTCTAGCAATCTATTTATCTAACTACCCTCTTTATGGTTTTCCTCACCGTGGGTAATATTTGTGGCCGTATTCCTTATAACTTAAAACGTAGCTAGACGTAAGCGATAAACGTAGAGAGAACCCCCCAGGGACTCAATTCCTTGTATATTGCACGCGAAAAATCTGTCTGTCAGGTCGTTACCTGAGGATTTGACATAAAGTGTTATTTCTACAGTAGCTAGCAACTCTCCAGAGCATTAAGTATGATGATATTTTTAACTTCTTTTTGTTTTGTTAACTCCACCTAAACTTAAAGTTTGTTGGCCTTTGTATTTTTCTCATTCGTTGACTTTGGTGTCTGTGATACAATTTTCAAATAGACTTACAAAAATAACTTACCGAATAGGGATGGTAATCTGGCAATATATACAACTAATTGTGACGCAGCTAATCTGAAAAGATATCAAAGACTCAAAATACCGGACCACGCACAATGATCGGTTCCGTAGTTGGGATGAATTTATCCTAAAAACAAACTTAACATTGTAGTTTCAAAACATGTTCTCTCGTACATATACGTCACGGTCAATTCTCCAACTGCAAATGTGAGTTTGTAATCGCAAAAAAAGTTTGTTATGTGATAAAACTACAAATTAACGATTTTCTAACTTTTCCTTTACTTGTGCTTATTGCAAAATTTCATGATTCAAGGTCAACGGGAAGCACTCTACAGGTTTTAATTTATTTGCGAATATCAAAATATGTCTCATAAATGGCCGTTTTTTTTATCGCTTTGACTTTTTAGAGCTCCAAGGGACCGTAGACCTTTTTTTTTTTTTTTTTTTTTTGAGGGTGGGAAATCATCAAATGACTTCTCCCGCTCTGGGCAGAGCGAGAGGGTGTGTCAGACTTTTACTGACTAAAACCCACCCGTGTTCCTTCCGTTGCCTGTGTGCCGGGGCCGCGTTATCCCTTTCGGACAAACCCGCAACCCCAGCAGGCATTGGTCTTTCGACCCCGTCGGTTGGTGCTGACATCTCTTTGAGGCGCGCGTGGGACACAACGCGCCGTCGACACGGGCCTGGTCCTTATCGGACGGCGAGCTGCCCATTGCTCACCGTCCGCAAGCCCGCGCCTACGGTGGCCGGAAGTCGGCTCTGGACTCCCGACGCCCGGGGCGTCTCCTGCGGCGACTAGGGCCGCGAGGGCGTGCAGCTTGCATCTCCCTCGCGCGCTCCGCCTCCTCCTTCGCGAGCATAACTGCTTCGCAGAAGGAGGTGACGGCCTCCCATGCACTCTCGCTCCGAACCATGGCCTGAACCAGGGCCGGACGCGAGAGATCGCCGCCGCCGATCGCCTCCGTGAGGACACGGCGGTGCTCCGCCCAAGCCGGGCAGACCTCCACCGTATGCTCCACCGTGTCCTCCGGGCAATCCACACAGTGGTGACACCCGGGCGTTTCCTCCCGCCTTACGCGGAACAGGAACCTCCCGAAACAACCGTGTCCGGTGAGGACCTGCGTCAGGCGGAAGGTGAGGACGCCATGGCGCCTCTCAAGCCACTCCTCAAAGAGGGGACTTATCGCCGCAATTGTGGCGTGCCCAGCGCTGGGTTGCGACAATCGTACACTCCATGCCGCCATGAGATCCCGCCGGAGCTCTGTCCGCTGTGCCGTGATTTCTCGCGGCAGCGGAGTTACACCCCGGCGTTTCGCCTCCTCGCGCAACTCCCACATGTGCGCGAGGACTTTCGCCTCCAGATCCCATGGCGGTAGTCCGGCAAGGAGGCTCGCCGCCTCACGGGAGACCGTGCGGTATCCCCGGACCAGCCTGATGGCCATGACCCTTTGGGACGCGTTCAACCGCCGGGCCGGTCGCAGCCTCAATGAACGCGCCCACACCGGTGCCCCGTAAAGGGCCATGGACCGCACGACCCCCGCGTAAAGCCTCCGGCAGGAGGCGTTTGGACCCCCCAGGTTGGGCAGGAGCCGCTTCAAAGCAGCCCCAGCCCTATCCAGTTTGGGAGCCAAACGTCGGAAGTGCTCCACGAAGTTCCACCGGCTGTCGAGGACGAGTCCCAGGTACTTCATCGTCGACTCGACACCGATGTGAACCCCTCCCGCCGTAATCTGGGAACCCGACAGTGGCGCGTTCCGAGGACCATAGAAACACATGGCCTCGGACTTGTGCAAGGCCACCTCGAGTCCCAGTTGCCGGATCCTTTCAACGATTGTCGCAACCCAACGTGTCGCTAATTCGGCCGCCGCCTCATGCGACCTCCCCTGCACCAGGACGAGCGTGTCGTCAGCGTAGCAAACCACGCTGACGCCGCTAGGGAGGTCGGCGCGCAGCACCCAGTCGTAGCCGATGTCCCACAGATGCGGCCCCAGGACCGATCCCTGTGGGACACCGCACGACATCTCTCGCCGGTTCCACTCACCGTGGTGACCGGGGTAGATGACGGCCCTGTCCGTCAAATAGGCCTCGACCACTCGACAGAGGTAGGTCGGCATCCGGTGATACCGGAGTGCCTCCCTAATGCAACTCCAGGGCAGGGTATTGAAGGCATTGGCGATGTCAAGAGACACCGCCAAGACTACCCCACCCCGGGCAACAGCATCCCCCGTCGTGAGGGCTCGAACGCGCATGATGGCATCCACCGTAGAGCGCCCCTTGCGGAAACCATACTGGCTCTCCGCCAAATCCGGCCCCACTCGCACCAGCTGCCCGACAAGGCGGTCTGCAATTACTCTTTCAAAGAGCTTGCCCACCTCATCGAGCAGCACGATGGGCCGGTAAGCGGACGGAGAGTCCGCCGGGCGCCCCGGCTTCTTGATGAGGACCAGTTTCCCCGTCTTCCAACGAAGTGGGAACTGGCCCCTCTCCAAGCATGCGCTTAGGAGCCCCCGAAGTCGAGGCCCGAGAGCCTCTAAGGCCAGAACCCAGGCTTTTCCAGGTAAGCCGTCGGGTCCTGGGGCGGTATTTTTGGCACTCAGCCTACGTACCGCCACTCTCAAATCTACCTCGGTCACCTCCGGAGATTCGTCGTCGTCGTCAATGGTGTGGTCCGCATCGGGCACCGCAGGAGGCGGAGCCATGGGCGGGGGAGTATGTTCCCCTCGCGAAGGGAACAGAGCGCTCACCACGTCCTCCACGAGCTGGGGCCGGAGACTCTGCGTCAGCGGGGGAGCCCATGGGCGGAGTTGATCTCTCACCCATTTGTATGGGCGTCCCCACGGATCTCTGTTCAGAGTCTCCAGCGACTCCTCGCGGGCCACTCCTCTGGCCCGCTCGATCTCCGCTCGGAGGGCGGTCTTCGCCGCTCTGTACCCGTCGTACAGCTCCGCCTCAATGGCTTCCGTATCCGGAGGGCGGATACGGAGCCTGCGGTGCCTGGCGTACAGGTGGCGCGCTGCAACGCACGCCGCGCGTAAAGCGGTCAGCTCACGCGACCACCAGTACACCTGGCGCTGAGCACGTCCGGGCTGGACCCGGGGCATTGCCACGTCACAAATTTCGGACATGGCCTCCCGGAACCACTCCGCCTCGTCGTTTATGTTGGCAGGCCTGTCCGGTGATGTCACCCAGGCCTGCACGATCGAGGCTTCCAGGAGGAGCTCCCGGTCCAGCTGCTTCAGCGCCCACCGCGGACCACTCGGGGTCTGTCTGACCGGGGACCGTAGACCTACGTTAAGTATTTGATATTAATTTTAACTTAATAACTACACGCGTTCCAGAAGAAAAAGATCTCAACAGACAGACGGACAACGAAGTGATCCTATAAGGGTTCCGTTTTGCACTTTTTGCGATATAGAACCCCTAAAATTTCAATAGGTGGAAGATACATGCATCGACGATCGCTTTTCGACATTAGAACCAAGCGACACAGAAACCAATTACCTACCTATATCAGTCGCTTCTACTAATAAGCCCAAAGTTCGAACAATTACTCTTCAATTTGGCCTTTGACTTGTCAAACTTGGCTCGCGTTGAAATTGACTCGATTCAAACTTAATATGCAGAGCGTATCTTGATTTATTACGTCAACGCTTACTCATTAAGTGTCTGGGAAATGTGCACTAAACGACAAAGGCAAAAGGTTTCAAATCCGGTTCCTATTATTATTTACCGATTGCTTTTTGTAAAGCTCATGTATGTAGCCACTGTTACGGCTAGGGCTTTGCAAGCAGGCTGCGCAGGCCGTAATCATTAGGTAGGGTAGGAAATAAGTAAGACCAGCTGGATAAGTTCATACATTTAATTACTTAAGCAGACTAGATGCACATTAGATGTCCACAGCTAGGTCGCGGGTAACGTCGCACTGTTCTGTTCCCAGAACTATCACACGTACATAAATAAGAAGGGTACCGTCCTTGGTGGCACGTGACAGACATGGGGGCCTGTTATGACAGGCTCAGCAAGAGGCCGGACAGCCTTCGTCAGACCTCATTTAGCGAGCGTCGGTAGCACGTGGAGGCCTGTCAGCACAGGATCAGAAGGTAGCTCGCGGCGATACGCCAAGTAGGTCAGGCCTTCATAAGACCTTGGTAGCGTGCGTTGGTAGCGCACAGCACAACTACGCGTCAGCGGTAAGCAGGCAGCGTGGAGATTCGCGCAATGAGCCCATATTCCTACCCTCAGCCTGTACGAAGAGCCCTGGAAACGCCATAGGGAGCGCATGTTATATGCGGTGCAAAGAGCAGCCGCATGCGGTGTGCCAGCTTCTTCCCCTTTTTAAGCGAATACCATGCCAATACCGTAATCTTCATAGCTAAGCATTGGAAACCCTTCATCGGTTAGGGTAGGATAGGAATACCACGGGAACCCATTCCTAACGAAATTCTACAGTTGGTAGGAAAATAAACGATAGTTTTTGGGATTTTTCAGACCGTGTATACTTTAATTTCTTATCTTCATTTCACATGAAGATAAGAAATTAAAGTATACCTGACATTGTGAGTCGCAGTCATCCATTCAAATCCGATGCAATAAAGGCTAAGGTTAAATTTAATTTAAGTTTAACCTTATATAGCCTTAACCTTTCGGTTTAAAGTGCAGGTTACCTACTGCGAATTACGTTAAAATATTAATTGTTAATGGACTTTTCATTTAATCATCAGTATTTTCATTAATTAATCAGTCGACAATATAATTCAAGAAAATGAGTTTAGGTAGGCATCTCGTTACGATTCTGAAGAAAATTCATGAAATTAATACTGAATATTAAATAGGTATGTGTGAGAAGTTATAGGTCTAGAATAGTCTAGATAATTAAAGTTGCAAGAATACCCCTTAACCACAGAATAGATGATATCACGAAATACCTATGCAGTATTAGGTTGATTTTCAGTTAGGTTTTCTGAAAACCCTTTTGAGCACAGAAAAATAATAAATGAACGTTTCTGAAAAATATAATAAATATTCTTTAGAATATTATTATATCATACCTATATTTTTGTTTTTTTATATTAATGTTTACTAACGAATGTCGCCCTCCTACTTCGCACGTTTTTACGATTTAACAAAATATCGATATTTCTTTATTAACTGTTAGTTTGATATTAATGTATTGTACCCATAAACCTTCCAGAATAAATTTTTAAATGATGGTGAAAAACGCATCAAATCGATCGATCTGTTGCGCAGCTTAGAAGAACAACGCACTGAAACAGACATACACGTAAAGCGACTTTAATTTATAACTAGCTTCTGCTCGCGACTTCGTTCACACCTAAGTCGTAGTGACCACTGGTCACTGGAAATTTAGTCTCAGCAGCAAACGTTTTTACAACAAACTTCCCATTGACATACGAAACTTACCCATTAAACAATAAAAATTTTGTATTAAAACCAAACTTTGTAAAAAAGGATACTTACAAAATTTCCGATTATTTAGAAGATAAAAAAGCTAGGGATTGAGCTGCTCGCTCTACTAAACCTTGTGATAAAACCATAAAACTTGACATTATAATTATTCAATAAAATCATCTGTATCGGCCTATCTTCTCAGAGTAGACAGATAGAAAACGCCGAACTCATCCAGTTTTTTAAAATTACGTGTAAAAGTGATTCCAATATCCTATTTACAGAATAAACAATTTCATTCAGCCAAAACATGAAGGGAGTCAGAACTGGTGACCCGGGTGATGTACAGTTGTCCTTCTGAGAAGCAGCCGGTCCTAAGATCGACACCCGCAGCCTTCAGTATTAATTTCCCATTGCTTGTTAAGTTTTTCGTTTTTAGTGTATTTTTTTCAGTTAATGGTTCTGCAACCTTCAGTGAATGGGCAACTAAAGGGATATTTAAGAGTAGAATCAAACTCTTTGAACTGTACGAAGAAAGAAATTATAATAAAAGTAAAGAATTTTATCAATATGTTAAGAATTATTTCAAATTATTAAAACAAGTTTGTAGCGAAGCTAAGTGTCGATATTTAAGCTCAAAAATTAAAAAAAGTCAAAATAATAAACAAAACGACTTGGGAAATTATAAATAATGAGACTGGAAAAGATAGTAAGCGTAGTAGTGACTACAGCCTTAATGTAAACAATATGGTTATTGAAAAGGATTTAGAAGTTGCCACAGTTTTTGAAAATTTCTTTGCAGATATTCCAGTCGCAACCACTAAATCTTTAAATTCTTCGCCCTCTGTTGCCGAGTCACTATTGAAAGAAAATGTTGATAATTGTAACCATGAATTTAATTTCGACTATGTTACTGCTCGAGATATTATTAAAACTTTCAATACACTCAATGTCAAAAAAAACTGCTGATCTATGGGGAAATTCCTTAGAGGTTGCAAAATGCATAATCAACACTGTAGCGCCTGAATTAGCAATTATCTTTAATAACTGTATTGACTGTGGTGTAATTTCTGACTTAATGAAGAGTAGTAAAATAATACCTTTATTCAAATCGGGCAGCACAGCTGACCCCACGAACTTTAGACCAATTTCTGTGCTCCCCACCTTAAGTCAAATTTTTGAAAAATTGATGCTAGATCAATTGCAAAGACATTTTAATAGTCATAAATTATTAAACAGTAAACAATTCGGTTTCACAAGGGGTCGCTCGACTTCCGACGCTGGTGTTGAGCTTCTTGCACATATTTTTGAGGCCTGGGAGGAGTCACATGATGCCCTAGGTATTTTTTGTGACTTATCTAAGGCTTTCGATTGTGTTTCTCATGATACATTGGTCAGGAAATTGCATCACTATGGTCCAAAGAGTGGACGTTAATGGCAAACGATCCCCGGGTTCTATTGTCACTATGGGAGTTCCGCAGGGCTCAATTCTTGGCCCTTTTTTATTTCTCGTATACATTAATGACCTTCCTTGCCTTATAAAGAACAGTCATGAAATAGTGTTATTTGCAGATGACACATCACTTATATTTAAACTTAAGCGACAACAGACAGTTACCGACGATGTAAATAATGCTGTCTCTAAAATAGTGCATTGGTTTAGTGTTAATAATTTACTTTTAAACGAGAAAAAGACTAAATGTATTAGATTTCTGACACCTAACGTTAAGCAGGTGAAAACCAATGTACTAGTAAATGGGACAGAATTGGATATTGTGGACACCACTGTGTTCTTAGGTATTACTTTGGATTCGAAGCTGCAGTGGGGCCCACATATAACCAAATTGTCGAAGCGGCTAAGCTCTGCAGCCTACGCGGTGTATAAAATCCGTCATTTGACTGATGTAGAAACAGCTCGATTAGTATATTTTAGTTATTTCCATAGTGTAATGTCGTACGGCATTTTGTTATGGGGAAATGCAGCCGACTTTCAGGCTATATTTGTGCTGCAGAAACGAGCCATTCGAGCAATATATAACCTTAGTTGTAGGCATTCACTGAGGGATAAATTTAAGGAAATAAACATAATGACAGTCGCATCTCAATATGTTTATGAGAACCTGATTTATGTAAAAAAGAATATTAATATATATTCTAAACACAGCGACATTCATAACATAAATACTAGACACAAACATTTATTTATTGTGCCCAGGACTAGGCTCCAAAAAATTAGTAATTCATTTAAGTGCCAAAGTATACGTTTTTACAACAAACTCCCAAGCCATGTTAAAGAACTGAGCTTCAATAAATTTAAATCATTTATTAAACAGAAACTATGTCAAAAAGGATTCTATAAAGTTAAAGATTACTTAGACGACAAAAAGGCTTGGGAATAATTAAGCTGCTCCAATGTACCCCCCCCCCCGAAGCAACAAACAAGTGTTTTTAAAATCAGCGACTAGATGACACTATATGAGTTCATATAATTGATTAGTTCATTTTATTTGACTGTATAAGTCAATTAATTTTTTTAAACTTATTATTGACATAATCTACTCATTACAGTTTTTTTTTAATGAGTTGTAATGTTTTACGTTGCATAATGTAAATTGTTTTGCGTAACTGCTTTTGTATTGAATCAAGTTTTCTAACTGAACAGACAGCTGTGCTGCTGGGGAGTTTGTTGCGCCACTTCTTCTTCCTAGCTAAGCACTAGGAAGTGGTGAAGGGTGGGCATTTTTGGGGGACTGTCTTATGTAATTTTGACGTTTGAAAAGTGCTGATTCTCAGCCTATTTTGAATAAATGACTTTTGAATTTGAATTGGAATTTATGAACGCTTGCGTTCCTGCATATACCACCTAATGGCAAAACACTGATACACTAACTGATGTATTCTTACAGATTATTCCTGACGAACAGCTCTCACTAAAATAATATAACAATAGATTGTAAACACACGGGATTTCTGATGAGCAGTACCTACAAACTATAGATATTTTTTGTTCTACGAACTATGTATTAGTATAACAAAATGTAAAAAAAGAAGCACATAAAATATCAATTGTTGGGAATCGAACATAGGTGTTCAAAGCAGTCGTCAAACCTAACTATTTACTTTGTTGAAAATTTGCTTTAAAAAAATAACCGTTCTTGATTGACTGGCTAGGTCCTTAAAGGTATAGCGGGATGATAAAGGTTAAATCTGTAACTATCCGCTATGTTCCCTATTCAGCCCGGTGAAGTAATGGAATATTTCGACTCTTGTCATACACTGGTATATTGTGTTGTTCACATCTCGGTCTCATTTTCTACGAAATGTGTGGGAAGTTGTATGTGATTACTGACTTTTCTAGTACTCGAACCTCAGTTGGTTCGGTAGAGTTTTTTGCTAAATTATAGAAGAATACCAACAAATTGCAATATTGATCAACCCCCATAGCAAATAGCGTGATAATTTTTAGCCTACAGACTGACCAGAGTTATAGGGAATATCTATGCAAAAGTTGAACAAAATCTATCTAGTAGTATTTGCGTGATGCTGGAACATGCATTCAGACAAACAGATAAACATACAAACAGACAAAAATTCCAAAAACTATATTTTTGGTAATATAATCGACCTCAACCTAGACCTCGTAGCAATTACTTTTTTTTAATATTCAATGTTCAGTTTTGACTTCGGTACGATTTTATTATATGTATATAAATAGATATAGAAGATATAGATTTAGATACGTACTAGCTGCCCGCCCCGGCTTCGCACGGGTAGCACTATGTACTTATCTACGGTGCAACTACCTACCTAACCTGCCTAACCTACCTACCCACCTACCCTACCTACCCTACCTACCCTACCTACCCTACCTACCCTACCTACCCTACCTACCCTACCTACCCTACCTACCCTACCTACCCTACCTACCCTACCTACCCTACCTACCCTACCTACCCTACCTACCCTACCTACCCTACCTACCCTACCTACCCTACCTACCCTACCTACCCTACCTACCCTACCTACCCTACCTACCCTACCTACCCTACCTACCCTACCTACCCTACCTACCCTACCTACCCTACCTACCCTACCTACCCTACCTACCCTACCTACCCTACCTACCCTACCTACCCTACCTACCCTACCTACCCTACCTACCCTACCTACCCTACCTACCCTACCTACCCTACCTACCCTACCTACCCTACCTACCCTACCTACCCTACCTACCCTACCTACCCTACCTACCCTACCTACCCTACCTACCCTACCTACCCTACCTACCCTACCTACCCTACCTACCCTACCTACCCTACCTACCCTACCTACCCTACCTACCCTACCTACCCTACCTACCCTACCTACCCTACCTACCCTACCTACCCTACCTACCCTACCTACCCTACCTACCCTACCTACCCTACCTACCCTACCTACCCTACCTACCCTACCTACCCTACCTACCCTACCTACCCTACCTACCCTACCTACCCTACCTACCCTACCTACCCTACCTACCCTACCTACCCTACCTACCCTACCTACCCTACCTACCCTACCTACCCTAGCTACCCTACCTACCCTAGCTACCCTACCTACCCTACCTACCCTACCTATCCTACCTACCCTACCTACCCTACCTACCCTACCTACCCTACCTACCCTACCTACCCTACCTACCCTACCTACCCTACCTACCCTACCTACCCTACCTACCCTACCTACCCTACCTACCCTACCTACCCTACCTACCCTACCTACCCTACCTACCCTACCTACCCTACCTACCCTACCTACCCTACCTACCCTACCTACCCTACCTACCCTACCTACCCTACCTACCCTACCTACCCTACCTACCCTACCTACCCTACCTACCCTACCTACCCTACCTACCCTACCTACCCTACCTACCCTACCTACCCTACCTACCCTACCTACCCTACCTACCCTACCTACCCTACCTACCCTACCTACCCTACCTACCCTACCTACCCTACCTACCCTACCTCAGGCCTCACGATATTTTCCTTTACCGTTTTTGAAGCAAGTGATATATTACAATACCCACATGAATCCAAAAAGTCGGAGGTGCGTGCCATAGGTTTGAACTCGAAACCTATGACTTGGCAGTCCGACGGTCACACCACTAGGCTATCACTGCTCTTGATATGTATAGTAATAATAACGTTTATTCATCAAAAAGTATAAAGAAGTACAATATGTGACATGTTCGGTTGAGATATAGATGTGATTTACCAGTTAAAATAAATGATTAAAATGATATAAAGTACACTTTGTTATTTCCGGACTAGGTATTATGTCATACCTACTATCTTGTACTTAACATAATGATATCAACAACTGCATAATAAGGTTGTTTCCATTCTGCTCTTTTCATCAGCTTATTTTCCCGCACACGTAACACGAATAATGAAACAATGATCAACTAAGTGTCATTCATTTTTATTACATTTCCATTTTTTTTCCGTTTTCTAGGTAATACAAGTGAGAGGTAATTAGACACAGAATTATAATAGAAGTTATATTGTTATACTGATTCCAATACTCATGAATTAAGCGATAAAAGTAGGAAATTTTATAATCGTTGTGATACATACTTAGATTTGTTTCTCTACTTCAAGCCATTTTCAGTTACTGTTAGATTTTAGAAATAACATAATCGTGTGCTCAACTGTGAAACGGTGAATTATTGCTTTTTTAAGTGAGAGTCCATTTTTAATAGCTTTTGAATTTGACAGAAAATACCTGAAACCAAGTCTTCATGACTACAGGTATTTTGAAAACTACTTTTTATAACGTACAGTCAACAAATACTTTCCAACACATCTTGTTCGTCAAATTAACAGCAAATAAATCCTGATCCCTTAGGCTGCCTGTCCGTTGAAGCGGAGCGAGGCAGCGGAGAGGAGAATGGCAGCGGAGTAGAGCAGAGTTGCGGACAGTATCTGTCCATTGATGCGGAGCGAGGTAGCGGAGCGGAGTTACGGACTGTGCGGAGCGAGGTAGCGGAGCGGTGTTGCGGAGTGTGCGGAGCTAGACCGAGTTCACGCGACGAGTAATAATTCCCCGCTCCACTTCTCCGCTCCGTTTCCCCGCTCCGCTTGCCCTCTCCGCTTCTCCGCTCCGTTTCCCTGCTCCGCTTCCCGGTTTTGTATGAATTTTTAAACTAGTTCGCAAATCCCTGTCCACTAAAGCGGAGCGGAGGTTTTAAGCAATTCCATTGGCTAATATTGGCACACCGCTACTCCGCTCCTCTCCTCTCCGCTCCAGTGGACAGGCAGCCTTACGCCTCTGAAATTCAAAACTTATAGTATGTAAAATTAATTTTCCAATTGCAGTATTAATTCCACAAAGTTTTTAAACAAAACACAAAGTGTTATGGCAGTAAACACAATTAATCGAGCACTTGTTTTAATGCACATGTCAAACATTCATTATATTAACGCACACATTATTTAAAATACCACACGCGGCCATCGTTTCATATTTTAACGCCAATAAAATAAGCATTTCGGTATCAGTCAATCACACGGCTGGAACGGATGGACATCCTGGAATGGATGGAACTTTGGACATGAAGGGTTACATAGAAAAAGAGGCTACTTTTTATCCCGTTTCGTAATCCCCGTGGGTTCGCGAGCAGAATGAATTATTATTTCTTTTTGTTGTTCCGTCTCAATGGATTAATAATTTTACGAAAACTTAAAATCTACGTGTTGCTGCGAATAAAAGCTTTTACAATATCGGTATTCCTGTTTTCTCTATCGCATTCGTTTATAAAGAAAGCTCTGGCAGAATTTTATAATGGTGGTAGATAATTTTGTTATTGTGTTTGTAATAAGAATAACCCAGTTTTGCTTTCTTCCTTACCCAGTTTGTAGAAAGGAAGTATCGGATAAACATTAACTGAAAAATTTACTTTTATCAGTTAACGTAAAAATTTATCTAGGCAAAACTTTTAAAACACTGCGACATTACTTTGAGTACACGTCAATACTTACTATACTTAGTTTTTTTTTTTTTAACATGGCACTTTTTATTCTTTGCATGTGCCTGCCTATAAGCGATACTTTATAAAAACATAGGTAACAAAAGTTGCATAACTTTAAAATAAAAGCACGTGTAACTGTTTGAAAACGAAAAGTGCAATACAAAAGTGCAAAGTGGCGTTCTGTTCATGTCTAGTCCTTTAGGGAAATGTTATATCACATGCACATAACAAAACTACGTATTTTTATATGTTTATTTTAGACGATAAAACTGGCGTCGCAAATGTTAAGTTGAACTTTAAAAGAGTATATTTAACGGCGAGTTTTGCCTCGTGCCGCAATTTATTGCCTCGCCAAGCCGATTCATGTTTGAACACTCGCTTTTATTTTTAAAGTGTATTGCTTTACAATGGCTGGATAAAATGGTATAGCTTTGAAAATAGACTTCTGATTGCTTATTTTTTCTACGGCGCTAACTCAATTGTTTATTGACAATTGTTCATGGTTTTATTTATTGTCCTTTAACTTTTTCGAGGCGGGAGCGTTCCATTTGCATGAAAGCCTTTGAAAAGGGAGAAATCAATAAACTTTTGATTTTTATTGTTGACTGTGTCTATTTACCTCGCGTATGCTATCGGCTAGGTACTTTTGTTCAAATAACGCGGCATGAAGTCAATAAAGCTGTAAAGTAAACATCAGCGGTGGTTAAATCATTTGATGAACCCCGCGTGCGCCACATTCACGCAAGCCCCTAATCAAAACTAAGAATCTTCTGACGTCACGCAATAGTTGCCTTTTCAGGTCTTGCAGTGAGGCAAAGCCGCCGCGCCGCGCTACTCGACGCCGTCATTACTTTAGTCCACAACAGGATCGATAATAATTTACTTATGTATGCATACTGGGTCTACCCCAATGCCACTTGCAATGATGGATTGAACATCACTTTGGGCTTCGCAGAAAACTAATACTAAAAAGGCGCAAGTTACTTTCTTTTATATAGAAAGTTTGAGTTTTGGGTGTTCTTCAGCCGATATGATGGTTACACACATATACAGCTGGTACAAAAATGCCAGCACGTTTTTATATATATGTACTTAATCAAAATGTTTCGCTGTTTACTTTTATTTAGCTTCATTTTATCTTGATTATTTTTAATCGAGATACTATAGCTACACCTCTGCGCAACCTGTGCCCTCCGGGAGACAAGGCGTGATGTTGTTATGTTAATTTTAATCGCCATATTTCCTAAATTAAATTAGAAAACCCACTAATTAGTAAGGTAACATAAAAAGACATGAATTCACATACCTACTTAGAATGTGAATAACTGAGACATCACAACGTTGGTAGAGCGTGTCGAAAATTATATGTATGTATGTTTGTACCTACGATAATTATATGTATGTATGTTTGTACCTACGATAATTATATGTATGTATGTTTGTACCTACGATAATTACCTACACTTTTGTTTCACAGTGCCACAACTGTTCCACACAATAGTATTTAAATAAACAGGGTGACAGGGACATCGACGCGGAAATTGATACCATGGATTAAATTTTTTCGTCGGTTATTTAAAAAAAAAATCTGCTGTTCCATACATATTGACCGCGTAGGTATTATTGCATTTTGTATGAAACAACAGATATTTAAAAGAAAACTAACGAAAAATTTCAACGTAGGAAGGGTTTCAGAATCATGTACCTACTGAATCCATGGTATCAATTTTCGCGTCGATGATGCCACCATGAATAATGTTGTGAAATATACTATTACTTATGGCGAAAGGCTGTAGGTACTATTTTAACACTTGGCGTGATATTATGTTATGCTATATATTATTTATTTAAAACACTGTAAAGAATCTTACCTTATGAAGTCTAGGTAATAATGGTTAAAGTTTTGCTGATTTATCAAATTGAAAAAATCAAAGTGATCGTAGCAGCTAATGTGAAAGTCTAATAAAACAGAAGCTTTCATAAAATGAAAAACAACTTATACTTTAACAAAGCATAGCGGATTGCTTCATAATATTAATGTAACTTTTATGGCATCATGAACAAAGAATGTCATATACAGGGGCTAATATTCTTTTCTTATTTTTTAACGTTGATCGTAAACAATAAAAACGAAATTTAAAAAATCACTTTATACTCATACTCGTAAAACGCAACTTATACAGACGAGTTTACATCCAAATGTCAAGGGGACTGAAACGAACACGCGGCCAATAAAATTATTCTGTTTCTTACGTTTTTATTGCTGAACAATTTTCACGACCATTTTTCCCTGGTGACTAGGAGAATAAATTAGAGTGATATAAAAACTCATGAATCAATCAACAGCCTTGCTCAGTTCACTGGTGGAAATAGACTCTTCCTAAATCCGATCCATAAAATGTTGTAGATTGGTGCCAAAGACAATATGATTTTGAAGTATGAAGAAGGGATATACGACGGACATACCACAATCATAAATAGTTTCAGAAGTGTATACAACCATTAAACCACGATCTTAGCTAGATTCTGTTAGACCAAGTTTTAGCGGTTCCAGGTCGAATTTAACAGTAAGAAAATCTCTACAAAGCGCAGTTTTCTGATATTGTTCTCGAATTGTCGCCATAGCTAGCTATTCGTATGCAGGGAGCTTTACAAAGAGCGAAATGTCGTCGTCGATTTGGTACAAAAGTTGTAAGTGTAGGACTCGTTCGTAGGCCGATATCTGGAGCGTCGGCCCACCACTCGCGAGCAATCTGTTTACGTAACAGCCCCGTTATGTTCGGAGAGGGTTCCCGTAGTAGACGTTAAACATATTGCCTCATAAATCGTGAGAATCCCGGCAAGCGCTGTACACCCGTACCGGTGTCGATTTGACTACGTTTCCTTTACGATTCCAACATATTGAGCGATCGGGCTCAACATTTAAATATCACTACATAAATCTGCATGACATACGAGTATAAGCCGTTGTATTCGCTCAGCCATGACGAATGATCAAATAGTCGCGATAACATATCCAAGCCGAATGTTCATAATGCGAAATAAACAACGTTAACATAGACTACAACTTCGTAATAAAATTTCAATTGAACATAACATTTTGTTATATTTAGTTATCAAACAGGAAGCTCAGATTTCAGTGGGTTTCACTTACCTAATGGCTGGCTAACATCATTACTGTTTGAATTAATAATTACATTTGGGTTAGTAGTTCCGGGATTACGCTCTCCTTTAACAAACTTCTATATTTGTACAAAATTATGTTTAGATAATAGCAAAACTAAATTGAAGTGTAGGTACGTCAAACGCTCAAGTTCGAAATGTTAAACATTGCTAAAGGCACAGCTAAAGGTGAGCAAAAACAGCAACACCTACGAGTACAAGGAAGTCTACAATTAAAATCGAATTAAGTATTTTTACAAACATTTTTATCAGGAATGTTCAAAAGGCCGTTACACCGCGAAGTAGGTTAAACTTAGTTTTGTGGCTAAGTTCGTTCAAGATTAGACATCTACACGAACACGCGAGCGGATGCAGAGGCATGCGCGGGCACGAGCGCGGCCGCGGATGCGAGTGCGGTTCCTCGAGGCATGTTCGCCGTTGTCGCACCATGCTACAAAATTGCTTTTGTTGTTCGATAAATTAGAAATGCTTCCATTCAGGGTCGTTGAAGTTTTCTTTAGAGACCGAGCACCATATTTCCTGTTCACCGACTTTCCATTGGCATGTGAACAAGCGTATAACAAGGGATAAAGGGTTAATATTTCGTTGTAATGACTCGTTTGTGTTACCGAGTAGTCTTCATGTGGCCACGATTTAATGTACTGTGAACTGATTGAACATAAAAGGATTTTAATTGGTGACTGCTTCTTGATAAAGACTCTGTAAGTACGAGAATGGAATAGACGTCTTTTGGCTAATATTATGATAATGACAGCAAAATTAAATGAAAGCTGGGTGAAATACAGCGGAGCTTTTGCTAGAGTTCGTCCATGTGCGTTAGAAGCATATTCAGTTATTTTAATAACATCCTACGAGCGTTCTGACTCAGGATAGTTTGTGTTAAGATACGCACGTATAGGGAGGTACACACATAACACTGGAAATTCTAGTGTAGAACTATGCTAACCGGTATTAAGCGTTAACTATTAATAAAACCTTTATTTATTGCATGAAAATCTGCGTCTTCTTGCAAATAAAGGGAAAAGGAGCGGAATGTACCAACTGCTCGTTTTATCATCCCACAAATCGTAAAGCTCTGAGAGAAAGGTTTACTGGTGTGCTAGTAGATAGCCGACGTGTTGGCATACTGTCACTACATACTGCGGTTTATACACTTTTACCAACGATATTCAATGTTCATGCCAAAAGTGGTTTTATGTACATGCGTTTTAAATGGGTAAATTAAATAAAAGAATCAATAATGTGAAAGTAGGACAGATTATATTTTTTTTACTCTTTCTTAATTGACCTACGACCATTAGGCACAGCGCGGTGAGGTGCTTTTTTTATATTGCTAAAATCAACCTTTTAGTAATATAAGAACCAACCTTTAAAAATTATTACTGCGCAAGTTTAATATAACCGCGGAACTTGGTTGCGTCCAATACGTGCGCAAATCTTGTCATCCTGTCCAGCTCTATAATAAATAACTACAAACCGACATCAACACCAAAAAGTTTATTACCTACCTAAATAAAGGTTACAGATAAGAAATAAATTGTCTGTTGAAGCAATAGACCAGCAACTAGCACTGACAGATTGTTAGGCTTCTTCTAAAACATTCAGACAACCCTTTTCACTAACGTGACTCTAACAAATGGCTCCGGATTTCTCATTCGTTCTCAAAGCTGCGCAAAAACCAATAAGTACCTCCTCGGCAAGATATAAAAATTATAGCTACGAAACATTTATCATCCAAAGTTGACTTGCGTTCCTCGCGTTTTATTTTATCTAATTTGAGCATTTGGGAAACCAAATATTTAACTAAATTCTTTGTTCAATAAAATATTCAACGTTTTCATCGCGCGTACGTTTCGGCCGCAATTGGGTTGATTCGTTTAACTTAGTAAATATTGCCTGCCTAGTTCACTACGTACTCGTATTATACTTTATATTTATGGGCCCAGTATTACATAACCTAGAAACATGATGTGCTTGTTCGGCCTCTTTCCTCTTGAGCACCTACTTAGACTTTATTCAATAAACATTTTTTCATCGCTTCAAGTTATGGCCGCCTCGCGTCCTTCATGCATATATATTACACGTGTCGTAACTGTAGTTTTAAAAATACAAAGCGTTAAATGTACTTACTATTGCAATGCAGATTAAGGGACTCGTATATTTCTAGGGAAATAGGGGTTTTATCTGGAATCGGTTCACGCCTAGCTCGTCTACGCGACCATTACGAAGGCAGTATGTATGTAAAATAGGTGTGTAGGCTCATTGAAATGGTTTTCCGGAGCGGGAACATCAATAGACCGCTTGCGAGTGTTGAGTCCTCGCGACCTAACCTGCGGCGAGATTCCAATCCACTAACATTTTATTTCACTTACCCACTCTCTTGATAGCCAATACCTGCTCGTATGTTACGTTCTTTCACAGGTTTTGAACTTAGAGTTTTATCGTTGGCTACGCAGCTCAGCCGGTAAAGGATAAAGAGGGCCTTTAACTTCAATCGTTTCTTTGTTAAATATACCTATTTAATAAAATACATATATGTCAAAAGTATTTTCTCCGAAATATAAAAGTAATTTAGTGAAGCCAAAGATTTCTCCTTTCAATATTAATTGTTTAAAAGTTAGCTAATCGGAAAATGTAAGGGTTTGTCTCAAACTTCTCAAAATAAACTGTCAAGTTAAGATTTTCTGCTTATTAAATAAAGATTATTTCCGCTCCAACTTCACGGTAATTAAATTTTTCATATTTATTTCTTTGGTATTCAAAACAGCTGTGTCGTAACGTGTTTTGTTTATTAGTAAATTACATAATCAATAGATACAATGCACTGTACTTAATGATAATGGCTATATTCCGTCGAAACTATTTATTTCAGCTGTCAAGCGCTGTAGCCCATTATTTGTACATATCCACATAATAATATTACACTTCAACAATCACAATTCCTATGCAAATACCAACCACTTTACTATTTTGTGTCGTAACCTAGAATTAGTATTTAAATACGGAACTAGTGGAACAAATATTAGTCTCCATCTATCTACGCTAGATACAGCCGTGTTAAATATCGATATCTTGGACACACGTATCAATGAAAAGAACTCAGCTGACTTGTCGCCGCGGTTCTCAGGCAAAGGTAAGTAAACTCAGATAAGGGCGGAAGTGAGGGCAACGTTCCCGTCCGCTGATAAAACAACACCTGCCTTACACTCGCACACTGCACACCTATCTAATGGAGCAAAAAGTATGTGGATGCGATTTACTCAGTGCGTCTGCGAACAGCTATAAACATTGATTTGTTTTTTTATTGATTTTTTATGTGGAGCGTACATGATGAGTAGTTTTATTTTTATTTCATTAACTTCGCTCGCACGACGGAAAAACAGTCTAAGAGAGGAAGTTGCGGCGATAAAGTCTTAAGTATTTCCTGTTTTATCTTGGGATTCGTCTCAGTTTCCAATTATACAGTAATTATTGTTACAATCATTATAACGGTCTAGTCGAGACTCTATTGGAACCGCTGACGGAAGTAGGTTAAGTCATAGAGCACTTATCATTGTACAGTTTTCTTTTCCGGGTGGACAAACCCGCTAATGATATGCCAGATGTGCAGTGACATCACATACTGCATTACTGCTACATACACAGCACATTACGTTGAAAAAACGCAACGATGCATACTTTATAATCACAGCCCACCGAGTTGATTTAGTGCAAAATAGAATTACCAGTCTAGGGCAACGCTCCAGTTAATTTGCTGTAATAGGTATACTTGTTTATGGTCACTCGTTTAAAGGATCTTACTCTTAATCTGTTATTTTACTTTCTACAAATACAGAGGAAACAGAATGGCTCTTCGACGTCAAAATCTAATCTCCGAAGTGGTATTACGAAAATATCACAAGAACCACTAACGTCCGTCTCACTGTCGCTCGACATTTTTTCCCGGGAGAGGAAATGGCGTGCAGTACAAAAAGGCGTTGAATGGAAGGCGCGATCGACTTGAGAGCTCTCTGACTGAGGGTTCCGTGAGAAGCCACCGAACTCACGATTGATTTACCTGCATAGAACATTGTATGCGGAGTGTTGCTGTCTCACGGGTCACAGCACCGATTTACGAGCACACTCGCATCTGAACGTAATCGTTGTGTCAGCTCGTATAATGAAAATGTGCAGCACTTTCATAAAGTCACATGTTTCATCGTTGTTTTGATTTTTTGGTTTTATCTTAGAAGGACGACATATTTATTTCTCGGCGGACACTATAAGCTTACGTTTTTCTATAAATATTTAAGTAAAACGCACCAACATTTTTGATATTTAGTAGTACCTACCTACTTACTGGACGGGCAAGAAACTGGTATTGTCACGCTGCAATGGCGACTGACCAACAAAAACCCAAGTTCGATAAAAGCTTGAACGAACTTTCCCAATAAAAAATGCGTAATCACGGAATCAACGCAAAACCACAAAATGGTGACTATTCTTTGAACAGAGCAAAGTAATGATACCTGAGTATCTTGGAAATTAATCGTGGTTACGAAACAAGATAAACCTATATAAAGGTATCGATTTGAAATTATTGGAATTATAACAGCTTTTCTTACTCAAAGACGCAGTTCCAATGTTACTGTCCAAGTTGTTTTCAAGTTTCTATTGTTCTGACGTTTAAGTGACGTTGACGGCACCATCCATTCACAAAGCATTTGCAAAGAATTCAAATACCTAATCTACTTAGTAGAGTACCTATTAATATTACATTTTCCTACCACACTGGCTATTTAAAAAAAAAAACGAAATGTCACCAATTGTAATAAAAATTAAATAATTCTTTTATCCAATTTAAATGGCTTTCTTTCCTATTTTCTTTGATAAAATGGCCAGTAATAAAGCAAAAAAAATTTTTAACTGAAGTTTTACAGAAATAAGTAGATTCAGCAAGACTTATGTTCATTATAAGCCTTGAATAAATGTAGTGATTTTGCTCATACCTTCCGTGTGGAGCCCGAACCTTTGCCCAACAGTGGATCAGTAATAGACTGGTATCTTTTTCATAACGAGAATACTTCAAATATTGTTTTCATTCGTTCACACCAATTTGCGATAGTGTTTCTTTAACATTAGTTAAAGACTTCCTTTTTTAATGGATTAAAAGATTAGGTATTATAATACTTAATTATTTTCATACCTACCGGCAATTTTAGATGGAAAAATAATTCACACCATTTCTATTTAAAAAAACAATATTTTGTTTCAATAATACAATTTCCTTTTCAATGTTTTGTTACAAAACGGCCAGTGTTACTGCTCAAAAGATCTTATCTGCTTACGGAAATCTGCTTTCTGAAATTCCTGGATGTTTAACGGTAACATTGTTTTCTTTTAAACCCTATGTTTCATTACATGTATTTACTTACGTTAAATAATTAATGAGCCTTTTCAAATAATTTACGTTTTTGGAAAATAAAAATTTCACAGCTTAAAATGTATTTAGGCCAGCGGAGGGCTACCCCCGCAAAAAAAAAGGTTTTTTGTAACTTCCTTGTCTTTGATAAATACGCATATACACGAAGATTATAAAAAAGTCTAATAATAGTATCTTCGTCAGTCTGTAATTGCCGCGCTGCAATACAAGCCTCTTCTCACACACAGGCATGTCTGATTTGAAGTCCTTACTATTTTAAGTCCAGATGTGATCAGGATGTTTTCCTTAGCCTTTTCAAAAGTGTAATGAATTTTTATCTTCTTCTTTTATTTATTTTTATTTTTTATACAAATGGAAAAGTTGTCATGACGACACGAGTTACTTAAAATATTATAAAAACAACTTCTATATTAGATATTCGTAACAGTTAATATATATGATTATACATGCGGATTGAACCAATAGACAAGAGCCAACATATACCTACAATAAATAAGTAGGTTTATTGCCATAGACGTTTTTATCTAAAACCTAGAGCAAAAAAACGTAAACAAAATATATATGAACTCCTTCAATCAACGAATATAGCTCCTAAATACCATCTTCCAGCCTTTGAATTGAATTGATATGTTTTGAGTTAAGATATTCCTGAAATTTATGGACACCCCGGGGACGAAATGAACAAAATGATTGGTATCCAATAAATTGTCGGTGTGCGTACAGGAAAATTACTCACGATAATTTATTGTATTGTGAATTGTTCCTCTCCATACAGATTTAACGTTTTGTTTTCCTATTTTAACTAGTTATAGAGATCGTCGACAACAGGGGTTCGTGGCTCAATAAAAACAGCCGTACGGTTCGATTGAAGGTTAAGCTACACTTGCCGAGGTCGGTCCGTGGATGGATGAACGTCCAGTACATATCAAGACCCCTTCAAGCCTCGGAAAGCACGTTAAGCCGTTGATCCCTGTCATTTGTAGATCTTTAACAGTCGTTACGGGCAGTCAGAAGCCCGAAAGTCTGACTACCAGTTAAGACTGGTAGTCAGACTTTCGGGTACTGGACAGTTACTGGGTTGTGAAGGTCAGCAAGAAAATACCGGTATTCAGCTGCATCCAGTGAGACAGGAAGCCGACCCCGACATAGTTGGAAAAAGGCTAGGCAGGTGATGATGGGAGATCCTCGACAAAGATCATACTAAAGAGGCTTGTGTTGATAAATCCCTATGACTAAGATCTGGCGAAATGTTATTCAAGAGTAATGAAACATATGTGACTAATAAGATTTAGTAGCCTTACTCAATCGCCATCTGGGTGACTCAAGATATTCCTTCTAGGACATAACGTGCAACCTCACAGATTAGTCATGGTCATGTGTTATGAACAGTGATCGGAGTAGGTAGATTGAACTGGGGTCATTGATCCGAAACGTATATATTACTATGGACATTCCTCCGGAATTGGTGGATTATTAAAAAAAAACCGGAACTTATGTAGGAATTGTATTCTGCCAGAGTGGAAGGAGTCATTTGATGATTTGCCATCCTCAAAAAAAAGGTAGGAATTGTAATAAAATGAGCAATTTTATTCTTTATTATTCTTCCTATTTTTTTTTTTGTCACGATTCGACAAAACCCAACGACTACCACTAATAATAATACCACTAGTAATAATATCACTACCAACATTAACAATATTTAATTGAATCCGGAAATACCGGAATTACTTTCCGGAAAAATGGCTTATCCATGTTATTCTTTCTGTGTGCATTTATGATACAAGTACTAAAAATCAATCTACCTACTCCGATCACTGGTTATGAAACAGCGAAGTGGTAACGATTAGGTACATTTGAATAAAATTACTAAATTAATTTTATTCAAGTAGCATAAAACTGAAATAATTCGTTATAGGTACTAACGAGGTAATAGCAACAATGTGTCGCTCATATGCATAATTAGAACAATAATTAATATATAATTAAATTCTGAATACTAGAATAAAGGACACTTCCCATGGCACCCACAAAGACTATTTCCTAGTATAACAAAATAGCGGTATTTTGAATAGCGCTGAAAATATTAATAAAACCGAGAGAATGGAACGCGGGGAAAAGTGATTATCTTAGTAAGAACACATGAAAACCCTTCGCTTCACAGCCGAGTACTTGCAAATGTATCGTCGCTAGTTCGCCTGTACATAAAACTGTGACAAACTTCCCAGTCTACTGTTTACTGGAGAATACATATCAGAGACGAAAAGTTTTGCAGTTGAGTCCGATTCGACGATAGATGTGTGTTCGCCGGGAGCCTCCTACAGATTACGGGGCCATTTACATATGAAACGTTTCACTGAACGCCTGCACTCGACTTGTACTTTTATCCTACTGTACCCATATCCTACTTATTCTGCTAAATTCGTCTTTATGTAAAACGAATGTGGATACTTAAAAGACCATTCCGAAGGAATGCTTAAAGGATCATTTCCCTTGCCATTTTTTGCAGTCGAACTCAATTTATAGCGCTGTGTTTGTACGGTAGGTACGTTTGTTCATTGAAGTTGTTTTAATACAACATCCTGTTATTAAATATTTTGTATAAAAACTTTGAAAAAATAATCTTGTAAAAATACTGGTATCTGATAAATGGACCTCTATTTATATTTTGTTCACTAATAACATAATGTGCGTAGGTATATGATAATATGGGTAGGTACTGACGTAATATCAATGTAATGTAAGGTCCACATAAAGACTATGACGCATCACTAATAATACCTTTCCCCCCTAAGCAAAGCGAATTTACACTATTCCGGACATAAAAGAATACCTCCTTTAATCCTCTTATTAGTAAAAGAAAACACAATTAAAATTTCCTGGAAATCTAGGACCTGACGTAGTTAATTAATTACTCATGGATCCATAACGTCATCCGTCACCTATACGTGCTAAGCTTTCGTTAAGTACTGTAAGGTTTTATGTGATTAACAGCTTTATGTGGTGCAGGCTGTTAATGAAATAGAATTCGAAGATTCTGACAATTTGTATTTTTAATAAAAGAGGAACGCAGTTTTTGTTTGATAGAAAAAATAGTCGATGACTAACTTCCGAATAGTGTGCGCATTGTTGTAAAGGATTGTATTGAACATAAAATAATTGGGAAATTATAAGTGCAACAACAAAAGTTTTCTTTAGCACCTGCAACCTAACGTCTTTTTTTATATGTAGGCTACGAGTTAATAGAACAGCTTCAATTATATTCATTCATCATCTTTACTATTCCAACAGAATATAAAAAAACCAGCGTCAATTTACGAACGTAAATTAATATGACTCAGAGCTACCGATAAATATATTTACTTCTAACTTGATAACTCAGCGACTAATGTTGTAAGTGAGCTACTTTATATATTTTAGAGATTCAACATCTGTCTGCTAATAAAATCAAATTCCAGCCTCAAAATTAGCAATCAAAGTTTTTTATTCAACAAGTAAATTAATAAATCATATTCGTTTTTCGTGAAAATTAGCAACACAAGCGCGGGACTGTACGTGATGCTCGTTGAGAATGAGAGGGGCGCGACCGCGTATTTCCAATCTATAACAAGGCCAGAACGCAGCCATAGGAAACTGCTCGCGTATAGATTGTAAAGCTATTTTTAAATCTGTGATTACAATGTAATCACGAATTTTGCGTACTGCTCGTGTTTAGTTTCTAACGCGCGCGCCCTGGTTCCAAACTATACTACATCACTTACGCTTGACATGAGTTTTAAACATAAATAGTAAAAAAAAAGTGAACTGGGTGAAATGGAACAGATAATGGAATATGAAATGGGTTAGGTTAGGTTAGGTTAGAACTGTGTCAACCGCGCGTGAGCCGAGCGAGCATAGCGAGCGGTGCCGCGGCAGCGGCCGGCGAGCGCTACTTCCGAGTTGCACGCAGCCAGGCGGGCTAATTAGCGCAAGGTGCATTACGTCACATTTGTTTTTGATGACAATATTTTTTGTATGTTCAATTGGGTAGGTATAATAGTCAAGTCATCAATTACTTGTGGTAACATTATAAATAGATAGGTGAATACATGAAATTAAAGCTTTCATTGACCATTATTTGATGACAATAATAAGGTAATTTTATGTTCAAATATAGTAGATTCACTCATCAATTACTTATGTTAACGTATAAAAATAAAGGTGACTATAAGAAATAAGAGTTCGTTGATATTATTTTATAGATGCAGTTGATACACTTATTAGAAGCTGGCAATGCGTAGACATATCACAAATTTAGTTGCTTAAGAATTATCACCATGCTGCGTCATAATAACAGTAGGTTGTTTTACAATATATGGTCGCTTGAAAACAATTTATTAGACGCTAAAAGTTCGTCGCTGACCTATTAATTCATTAGACAACTAAATATATTTGAAGACGAGACTTACATTTTAAAGAAGCTGCCTTAATAATTAAGGCAGCTTCTTTAAAATGAATTAGCACCCAAAATAATTATGCAGTATACTATATGAGAGTATAGAAGCCCCACGTATTATTGTTGTGTACTCCCCTCACAAATATATTGAGTGACGTTCCTTAAACGTTACAGTACCTACTGCACGTCATAAAAACTTTCATGCTACCAAGTCTCTTGTACAGGGTGACAGGGACATCGACGCGAAGCCGGCTACCATGGATTCAGTACATGATTCTGAACCCCCTGCGTTGAAATTTTTCGTCTGTTATTAAAAAAAAACAAAAGTTCAGAATGTATGGCGCAGCTGTTTTTTTTTATTTTTATAACCGACTGACGAAAAACTTCAACGCAGTGGGGTTCAGAATCATGTACTGAATCCATGGTAACCGGCTCCGCGTCGATGTCCCGGACACCCCGTATATACCCATCATCAAAGTGATATGATACGAAACCGGCTGTCAGAAATTCGTGCTGGTAATTGTTTAGTTCCGTATGTAAATACGGAGCCTATACGCCTACACGGTCCTGTCCATTTCTATACAAAATTTACTAATAGCAAAACGATAGTTGTAACTATATTACGTACATTACCAGAAGTTCTTACTCTACGAAGATACATTTTATAGTAGATAGAAAATAACACATCCTTATAATAGATGTGGATATAATAACTTCTGTTATAGGCAACTGATAAATCGATGAAGCCATATGTCGGAATTCATAGACCTCCGCATCTTATTTTATATCACACTTTAATGTTGTCCATTTTTGGAACAAAACACATTTATTCTTTTATTAGGTGGAACCGAGACGTTTTCCTCGAACAAACTTTGTAACCAAACCTCCCATTTGAGCATGTTACATGAAAAGTTGATGCTATATTTTATTTCTACCCTAATAAATAAGGACTCGTTACTGATTTGTGGTCGGAGGGATCCGAATTTAATCTTAGAATGATTTTCTAAACATATTCCCGAGCTATCGATGCCGTCCTTTAGTTTCGATTACCCAGAGCCGTTCGATTCTAAAATAGGAACTGTTTGATGCTATTTTTTACGAGTTTTCCGCACATGTGGGCGTTTATTTATACTTTCACGGTTTAATGAAAGGGTTTGTTTGTTTCATTCTGTATCATATTTGAAACAACTCTTCCATTGATGCAACTGTTCGGAATTTTAGAATGGATGTTTTATTTTTGTGGTTCGTTAGTTTCTCACCTCCATGTTATTATTTAAGTACGACATTCGATCGATATTTAGTCTGGCGTCGGTACAGTCATACAGGAAAGACGGACGGACGAGCACCGTTTACGTAATGTTCTGTAGGTAGTAAACACAATCAGTCGGTGTCCAATTCCCGACCGTCAGCTATCAAAGTTATCGCAAGTGCCGGAGCCGGCCGGGTAGGTACTGATCAGGCAGCCGGGTATAAGGAAGTGCGGAGCCGTGAGGGGAGTGTTGCTAGGGTGCCAGAAACGTGCGTGGTAACGGACGGCCCGACCACCCCACGTACAATTCAGACGGCCTCTATTAACTTTGAGACTTTACCTACATACATTTCCAATTGTAACAGTTGTAACTGGTTGCGCGATAACATTTCTCTTGCAAAAATGTTCTAACTGCGGAAAAAAGTTTGAGGGCAAATTTGTAGCCAAACTTTTGTGAATATCAGTAGGCCCACTTCAAAATATTTTGCAGATTACTATTATTAAGAATAAGTAAGGATCGTGACAGGTGGCGATTTGTAGTTTCTGCCTTCGAGAAGGCATGAAATTGAATGAATTATTACTTTGAAAATCCAAAATACAACGTGTTCCTTTTCATATCCCACAACTCTAGCTAGGGTATCAATGAAACATTGTCAAAGAATCAACTGGCATAATAATTTGAATTATTTTTCAATATATTTTTTTGTTTTCATTTTCATGCAAAATAATTCGGAAAGGTCAAGATTATTTATGTAAAACACCCTTCCGTGAAATATAAAAAATAATTTAAAAAAAACCAGCTAATATTGAATATTTTAGTCGATAAAAAAAATATATGACAACGTCTCATTTTCTTAGCTTTAAATATGAATGATTTCGTTTGAATGAAAATTATTTACTCGTACTCATCATTGAAACGACACTCGAGAGTATAGTGACTAGTGTTATGTTATTTTCGAAACTATGTATTTTTGAGACACGTGTAAAAGGACTTTTCGTATATTTTTTTCTTAAAGCATAACCTTAGAGCTAAAGGACATCAAAAAGAACACGTTGTATAGCTTACCAGAATTTTATTTTTGTTCATAAATTCTGTGTCGATCGCGTCCGGGTCAGTCCTGCTATCCTTTCTATCCTACTTGTTTACCATCTGACCGCTCGTCAGTCAACAAGCCTTTTGATGACTCCCGACGGACCATTCTGTTAGTTTTGTTGGAATTCCACCTCTGCTGTCAGTATGACTTGCTGCATGCAATACATAGTATAAATGTACAAGTACTAGCATGTGTAGAAAGCACAGGCTTTGAAAGGAGATGTTTCTAAGAGAGGCGTTATGAGTAACAGTATTAACTAGATACTGGGTTATATTCAAAATGCCGTCCCCCAATAGTAGTTAGGCTATGCGGATGAAGTAATTAGACTAAGAGGTGAGGTAGTAGAAGCCAAACTGGTCACTACAATCTGCAAATATCTAACACCTCCCTACACCGCAAGCGGTAAAGGCTTGTACAGACCAGCGCGACTTGTCACGCGACGCGACTCAAACAATGCAATTTCTAAGAAAACTGTACGGTATAACAATAACCGGCGTCACGTCGCGCGACAAGTCGCGCTGGTCTGCACAAGCCTTAATGCGTTTTGGTTTCTCGTTAAAATCGTCTGTAAATGCACTATTCACAAAGGCATAGATCTCCATTCCTACGTAAAGCAGATACCTTTACATTATATTAAGGCGATCCACAAAATATGATGCACTATTCAGGCTTGGCCTTTTGGCTTAGTACTACCACACAATGTAGCGTGTACCTGCTTTCTGGGTTATACTTTACACGGGGATGCAACAAAGGGGTGGTTTATATAGACATTTTTATCTATCGCTCATACAAAGCATTATTAAAGCATGCTCTGTACTAAGATTGCAGTAATGACTTGAGTTAATATTCAGTAAAATATAGTAACAGAAGTGGTAGTAAGCTATCGTCGCGAAAGCACCAGATAGCAAGTATTTAATGTATAAAGGTTTGTCTGTACGTCATACCCACGTCATCGTTAAAAATTCTTAGTAAATTAATCATCACTTCATTAGATTATTGGTAATTCAATACATTGGCCAGCAGTGGGTGTCTAAACAGACGTGTATCGTATACACCCACATTTCACCTGATATTTTTAAGACCCAGATATATGCCAGTGACCTTGATTGGATAACTTTCGTATTCTGTACTGATCTCACGTAACGTGACGTACGTCCAGCCAGTAATAGAACCGACCCATCAAAGAGCACTGTCCCAAATAAGACGCATTATTAATTTAGTTATACTTAAAAAAAAGTATTTTAATAAAACACGTATACTAAAAGATCAATAATTAAATTATCTTTAAAATAGAGAAAGTTTCAGAAAATACGCTTGATAAATTTTGCGTGATTCTCAGTTTTTTATCCGCGTTAGACATAACTTTACAAATTAATTTCACTATGTAATATAAACATAATCTTAAATATTCCTATATTAAATTATAAAAAAAATGCTCTAATTTAACATATATTTTTTTCCAAATCATCAACACTACTCGTTTAGACGTGTTCTTCAGTATAAAATCTTTAAAAGTCCGTTATCGTCGCCTTAAGTAACATGGTAGTAGGGGTCGACCCTACTGCATCAACCGGGCATTAATTAGGAGCAGGGTTCCTACTGTGAAATCTAAATCTAAAAGCGCATGAATTGACCGATCGGCAATTTTTGGTTTTAAAATGTCCGTAATAGTCCGAATTAGGGTTTTATGGAACCGGGGTTGCGAGTTTGTCCGAAAGGCATATCGCGGCCCCGGCACACAGGCAACGGAAGGAACACGGGTGGGTTTTAGTCAGTAAAAGTCTGACACGCCTTCCCGGACCGCTCAGAGCGGGAGAAGTTATTTGATAATTTCCAAAACACAAAAAAAAAAGTTTTTTATGGAAAGAAAAATTGGAAAAAATTCTACGTAACCCAACCCGCACTGGGCCCGCGTGGTGGATTACGACTCACTCCTTCTCACAGAGTGGAGGCCTGTGTCCCAGCAGTGGGAAAATTATAGGCTGCTGATAGAATGCTATGCTTATTTCTATGGGTTTTTGTATGACCTCGAGCTCATATTGAAATTTTGACAGTACAACGTTTGTCGGGACAGCTAATGACAATCCAATAACTCTTTGTCCAACCTGGCGCGGCGGTCCAACCCATAAGAGCAACGAGGCAATCGGACAGTTAGAACAACGTAGGAAACATTAAAAGTACTTACTAATTTCTAACACTATACTTACATTCTCAATATCTCCCAAGTTATGCTTTTCCTTCATCGGATTGCTTCAAACTTTCGATGCCTGCTCTATACGAAAATATTTGACAAATACCCCCAAGCAACGTATTATTACAGAAAGGCTAGATAAATACGTCGTGGAGCGCACCTGAAACACCTCGCTACACTATATGAAGAGAGGTCAACGAAGTTTGGCGTGTATTAAGGTAATCCTGATCATGTTTCAAGTATACGTGAATCGGGTTTCCTATTTTCATGTTAGTACAGGTGGCTGCTTAGAGATTTCGTCACCGTTTGTTTTTATAGGATCTAACCGCAGTAATAAACAGTAGGAAGTACATCGAGTAGATACACAGTATTATTTCCTTTACTGAAAGTACGACCGTGTCGATTTGATGTTGTAACATTTCTTCTTGTTTACCATATCCATCAAATCAGTCTGTACCAGACATCAATTATTTCAAAAATGAACTACACATTGTGTATCGTTGTAGCTCGCGTAGCTCGTAGGTACATTATTTGATTAATTACTGTAAAGCGCGTAGCATGACGCTTCCTATTTCTAAGAAGAATAGACACAGCTCTTTCTATACAAAGTGACATTTCGTTTCTCCATTTTTGACATCGCACCGTAGAAATCTTTCTACAATCTGTCATTTTGTCTTTCGCGTTTATCGATCTTTGTCTAGGTCCTTTTATATTAGACTATTGCAGAAGAAAGTTTTCTATCCCAACTGTCAAAATCAAACTGACAACCTGACAGTTGTCTAAGGTAGTGAAGACAATTTGATTTTGTAATCGCCATGCTAAAGACAGTAGAAAACTTTCTACTTGACGGCCACAAAGTATATCAAATCATAATTTTACAGGAGAGCGTTTTGAACGCAGAACTATGTTAGTTAATAGAAGAACAAAGCTCAAGAACAAATCTTCTATTTTACATCATTTAGTTAATAGGGCATTACCAACGAAATGGTTAAGGCCAATATCACTGTAATATTTTGTTGTTCCAAAATTATGGTACTTCGACACTTTGAGAAAAATTGTTGTAGTTATCTTTATATACGTGACTTAATATCAGTAAAAATTGTCAATCAAACAGAAAAAAATTCAGAGTCGATTTATGTAAAAGAGTGAATTTCGTAAAAAGTGCAGTAGTCTTTCTACTTTGGTGCCGCCGTACTGTCTACACGGAACGTCACTTTTGTCTACTCTTCCGTCGAAAAAACGGTGCTCATGCTACGCGTGCTGGAAGAGATAATAAAGTCCCTTATACAACATAAGACTTCTTATAGCGAAGTGGATTTTATTCATTATTTGTGTCTTACGCTGAAACTCGACGCTTTATCGTGGAAGTTTCGCGTGTACCATATTTCGGTGACGAAAAGTTTCAGAAAAATATCAACCTAGGTAAGTTCTTCTCCTACAAAAGCTAGTTACGCACCAAAAGGTCATTTATGTAAATTTTATTTGTATAATCAGATATGCGAATTTGATAAATCTTCATAACACAACCAGTATTTACAAATTGAAATTATTTAAGTACACTAACTGAATTCATTTTGAAATGGCCAATATAAAATTGGTTGAAATTCAAATCAACTCTATGAATTGCAAAGGTCAATTAAGCCAGATTCCATTAGAAGTTAAAATCTACAAATGGAAACCAAGTTATTTGAAGTTAAGGAGGTATCTCAAGATTTATAACAATACATTTATGTGTATACCTATCTAAATCTGGCCGCGTAGATACCACTTAGCTGCATATTACACGTCCCACCTGAGTTACCCGTTACACATTTGACACCTTTTCATAATGTATGTTTTTTAAGTTTATTTACGTAAATATGAATATTTACGTAAATAAACTTAATGCTGTTCAAAAAATTTGCTTACTTACCCGACAGCAATGCAGGTCTCACCTACGACGAATCTGAGAGACTTATACAATTAGTGGGTTAACTGACTTTTTCACCAACGCATACTCACTCATACCTTCTGGACTTCTGGACACACACAACCAAAAACACACATACACTCACACACATACTCCTTTTGTGTATATCCTTGTTTTTATACTGGTTAATTGTATTTTTGTTAAGAATTCATTCAAAATTGAATTGTAAGTATAAAGTACTATCCTAATTGGTCCGGAGGAAGGTGATGGCATTCCCGATACAGGGTAATCCTAGTACGAGTGCTAAAGCACTCTTTTCTGGGTCTTTGACACAACGTAAGTGCACATTGCATAAGACCAAAATTGTGCTAAGGAGATTTACTGTACCCATTCTTCTACTAATAAAGGTTTTTTACTTTTTTAAACTTTCCTAATAGGTTTATCAATAATAAAAAAGAGCGAGAACGTAGGTACTCGTACTTAATCCACAAAAGATAATATGGAAAAAAATTATAAACCGTTGCGGGTACCATCTGCCAGAATGTGTAATAGAATTAATTCCAAAAATGATTTGTCTGAGTCCGCATGTTTTAAAACGTATGGAGAGGAGAACAGGCTCATATTTTAGCCGTCGCTACTCCATTAGTGACGCGGGAACCCCAACCAATATGGCGGGGTGAATCTGCAGTGACAGGGGCATTCACCCCGCGTGCAACCATCCCCTCGTTTTTGTTATAAAATCAATATATTTGGAGCAGGGTTTCCTAGTTGCAACAAGATACAGACATATGCGTAGAGCGTCGTCGATAATCCTGCGCCAGCATGAAATTTTCCTTTTCATCGAACAATGTTAGAGCACGTACCTACATATATACTATAGATAGATCAAAAGTACTATGAAATAGTTTCTTTAAATACTTTAATTCGCACCAAAATAAAAATAAAGTTAGGTACCTACTTCGAACTCCGTTTTGTCTAAACGAGGTAAAATGTTGGCGAGCCACTGCCAAACAGTATTCAAATGAGGTGGTCACATCGACTTCGGGGCCTCGGTAATGAACTCGCTGGGATCAGATGCAGTCACTTGTCACGGTGAGTAATCTTTCACTGGGTGTACTTACGCAGACGCCAACAGACCGAATCGACATGTTGCCTTTCTCTACCTACATAATATCTCATTTCAAGTAACACAAGCCTAATTATAAAAATAAAATCCTAATTCATCGTCGGGGAAACAAATGAATAATATTACAAAATTGAGCGGTTTCGTTATAACATTGCCATAATTCGATTTAGAAAATTGAACCTGGCGCGGCTGGTCAATGTGTCAGTTTCAGTCAGTTTAAATGTCTATTAAAGGTGATGCAATATTGTTTACCAAATAAATAATGAATGAGAATAACTGTAGTATCATGCTTTTAACCTGGTTGATAGTCGAGTTAAAATCACTTTACATTAAATTTAAATTCATCACTCAGAAGTTCATGTTTACAACATTCGGTATAAAGATACTTTATTATAATCAGAGTGGTGTCCTCGATCAATCAGTTAAAAACAAAATCTTGGAAGTGATCCGAAACAAAACAAAAACTGGGAATCCAAAGCTTTAGAATGTATAAAGGCAGAGCCGAAGAGCCAGAGACATTGGTTTTTACATCGGAGGTAGTAGATAGATATAAGTGTGACCGCTGCGTGGCTGAACAGCGAGGCAAAAACTCGCCGTGACAATCGTAGCCTCGTGTTTTTAACGTTCCATTAAGAAAGGATTGCTCTTTCTTTGTGGCTTGGTTTTACAGATCTCAAGCCTTAACCGCGCACGTTTTATAGGGTTCCGTGTCTGTCAATAACGTGAAAATGGATCCCTTACGGCGGCGGCGGCAGTTTAATGTATTTCTGCCTGACACGCCCGGTTATCTATAAACGACCTAATCTGCTTCCATAGTGGTTTATGTTAGGTTTCGGAATATAGGAGTCGATCTGTGCTTAGTCCAGAGCAATAATTATATCGGGAACCGGTATTGACATACGTTAATGTTAAGTTATAAATATTCGATAGTGTTCGAACTTATTTTATCCTAACAAGTCGTGAATTGTTAGGTTACACACAATGTTGCAAAAATAGTACGATTGTCCGTATGTCTTCTGGATTCAATAGCCTAACTTTCTTATTTGACTAAGACTTCTCTTTTCCTAAATAAATGGCAAATTAGCTTCTATATTTAGTCCATCGTCAGGTACCTACATGTATAAGTTGCAGTATAACTATAATAGGGATGATGACTAAACATTTTTTTAGTCCGTCCGGACACGTATGTTTTCTTTTTTTACGTAATCTAAAGATTACGGCGATACATTGAGGTAAAATGTGCCATGACGTCACGAGTATGTAGATTTTATACGTACTAGTGACGTAGCGACCCCCACTCCCCAACTTAAATTGCGTTTTATCTAAGTAATTTTTTATTAATATGATAAGCAAAAAATACGTGTCTAATATTTTTTTATTATCTGACAGACGGACTAATTAGATTTTTTTTTTTACCCAACCACCATCAATCATCATCATAAAAACAATTGTCATTAATCTTGTAATAGATGGTAATATTCACTTTACAGTTATCGCTATTGTGTTTGGTTTATTTTTTGTTAGCCATTATTGTCCCACTGCTGGGCAAAGGCCTCCCTACTCTTTCCACCTCTGCCTGTCCAGAGCTGCCAAGGACCAATCTTTATTAAAGGAGTCCAGCTCATCCCGCCATCTACGTTTGGGCCTGCCGCGATGTCTTCTGCCATTATGCGGGACTCACTAGGTCGTAAGTTTAGCCCATTGATCGTCTGACATGCGACAGATGTGACCAGCCCAATTCCATTTAAGCGTGGCAGCTTTCCGAGTGACATCAGTTATTTTAGTGATGGAACGGATTGTTGTATTCTTAACCCGGTCCACAAGTTTAATACCAAGAATACTCCGTTCCATAGCTCTCTGGCACACCCCGAGCGTGGACCTCTGCTGAATGTTCAAAGACCATGTTTGAGAAACATACGTGAGGATAGGAAGAATACACACGTCGATGAGTCTTCTCTTGAGGGATAGCGGAAGATCGCCCTTCATTAGATCTTTCATGGCCCAATAGCTCGTTTAATTGGCGTCTAACAAAGGTTAGGAGCGGTACTGAAAACTGCGTATATGTTTGTTTTCATTACATTATATTGCTTCCCTGGTATAATAAATTATCCACCCATCGCCTGTCTTACTTATTGGCGTCAGTCACTTTTACGAATTGCGTGCCATGATAAGCTTGAATTTATTGTAGTTGCACAAAGTATTGCGGTGTAATGATACTGTGAATGATTATTATCCATATAATAATGTGAATGTGATCAAAATGTTAGTTGGACCAACAATCCATTTTCCAAGCGTGATCACATGATAAAGTTGCTCCCTTAAATTATCATCAAAGCTTTAATAAAGAACTACAAGTTGAGCAACGTCCGGTCAGCGACTGATATGTTAAAATATTTAACAAAAATCCCACGCATAAAATGAAATTGCAATACAATTTATATTGAAAATAATGTCACAATCGAACCGTTATATTTGGAACGCAAATAACGGGTAGTTTTGTTAGTATTTAAGTTTCCACACCACAGCGGTTTATCAGAATGGCATAAAACTTTCATTCGTCCTCTGATGGTATGGAATGTAATTATAAGTGCTTAGGTCGAGAGATTGATCATAGTTGTAAATAAAAAGATGTCGGTCTGAACCGGGTTTTATTAAATTATAGTGTTTCACAAAGACTACAATTGTGTGTTTTAACTGGATCAATACTTACCAACGTGAACGGTTAGAAATCAGGAAAATTTTATATATTCCTGATTTTTTGGGTTCCGTAATCAACAAGAAACGCTTATAGTTTCGCCATGTCCTTCCGTTTGTTTGTCCGCGGCTTGTAATTCGGCATGTGTATACATATTAATCACGCCGACAAATTAGTAAAATAAAATCATGAAAAAAATTTTTTTTTGGTGTACCTCCCCTACAAGTAAAGTGGGCATGTTTCCCATTGTGTGGGGTGTCGTCGGAAAGGCCGTTCAAAAATATTGTTTAGTTTGTGAATATCATTTTTGGATTCAGGGAACCGTTTGCGAAATATTAAGCTTTAAAGTGCAAATGTTTGTTACAGCCAAGTGTCCCCCCCCCCCCCCCCTGCCAGCGAAATGGTTGGTTCTGGATATGTGAAAAAATTCATAGCAGTAGTATATATAACGAAATTAAAAAGAAAATTTTCACAGCTAAGTATGGGAAAACATGTTTTTAACTACACTGTTAAGTTTGTTCTTAGGATAAATTCATCCCATCTACGGAACCCTTCATTGTGCGTGGTCCGACACGCACTTGGCCGGTTTTATATTTAGCATTTGAAATTTTCTGGTTCCTATCATTGTGTGTTCAGCAGCAAACGGCTTTTGCATGAAAATGTCACAGAATGCTAATTCGTTCGTAGACAGTTTTATAATTTCGATACGTGCGTTTACACACAGAAATTGCGTTTCATTTGTTTGTAACTTTGTGGTAACTCGGGAAATCATCTGCCAAATAATTATATAAAAATTGACTAAGTGTGAACATCATTCCGTGTAGGAAAATGGACGTAGTTAGTAATAATAAACGAGCTAAATAATGAGCAAGGAGGGGGAGTATTTAAAACGTACAAGGGCGATTATACATGCTAACGGCCTTCAGCACGCCATCCAGAAGCCCGAAAAGGTTCAATATTGACTTACTATAAGTTCGAGCCCTGCTATTTGTGTATCTGCAATCAGTTTTAAAACCTTCCATCATAGATCACGAAGGCCCTCAACCATTTTTAATTTGCCGAATGAATAGACCAGTACACAATTGCGTAATACACGATCAATCAGAATCTGAATCGTTTTGAAACAGATTGATAATCCATTGCTTCACAAGTTTGAAAAAAATCTGCTCAACAACGTAAATAACGTAATGTATGTTGTATAACTGTCAAAATGAAACAGATTAGTCGTAATCGTTAACGAAAATGTGTTAAGTACGTAATTAGATAGCTGGTCAGTGATTTGTAAAGTCTGAAAAGTTTAATCATAAGGTATGACTTTAAATATCTGTCTATCTATTTATCTTATCCAAACAGGACAGAATATAGTTCCCAACTCACATGTCCTATTTGTCCATTTTCCTGTCGCTATCGCCTTTCAGCTAGTTGTTAAACTATCAATACAGATCAGAACTAACTTTTGTATTTGAATTTCAGTCGCTTGTGCATAGGTTTGGATACGAAATATCAATGAATATTGTCCATGGATTTTGATACTGGATACCGGTATGCAGTATTACTACATAAACGTATAATTATTGAACTTACCTTTAAATGAATAGGTAAGAACTCATGTCACCCAGGTTTTCAAATTAAAATGTCATGAAATTCTGATTTTTCATTTTTATTCATCATGACCTTTGCTGTGGTTTCGTGTTGCTGTTTCAGTATTGAACTCGAGAATTATTTTTTAATCGAACTCAAATAAAAAAGAAATGAAAATAAATCTTAAAAGTTTCAAAGCAATAACAGCAAAAAAATAGTATAAATAAAATATAATAATAACATTAAGAATACCGCACTGCACATAACATAACATCACACCTGTAATTTCCCGAAAGGTTAGGCACGGGTGTACCATCGAAAAATTTCATATCTAAGCAATTTGAAAACAAAATCCCGTGAACGCGATGACCACATCTGTTACCGGCCCGGTTCTATGGCGGCCGAGCACTGCAAGCAGAAATAGTCCTTACGGTGCATAGATATGAACTTCTTCGATGGTACCTTATAACACCACAAATCCAGACTCCGGGCCGCTACTGAGAAAATCCTGATAGAAAAACCCAGTAACACTTTGCCCTACCTGTGGAATCGAATCTAACCTAGGACCTTAAGAGCTTATTTGAAACTTGTTCCCACTTACCAAATTTTTTGCTGGAGTTGAATAATTTAGGTCCTGGTTAACCTTAGCCTTCAAAATAATAATGTAATCAGTGATGTCAGATTAATCTGTCTAAAATCTTATAACTCATTAGCAAGGAACTCCCATTTTTTCGGCGCCAACACGAAATAAACAAAAGAATGCGCCTAAAAGATTTTTTGTTACTTTCTTTTGTTCTGTTAATGAAGATCGCCTAAGATTCCTCTTATCTTAACTAAACATTAATAATTTGTAGCTGCATGCATACCTAAATACAAATAAATTATTTTTATTTTACCTTGTTTATTTCTCCCAAGCCCAGAGGAGCTCGTGGCTAAGTAATAACTGCCGCTCGGGTCGATCCATCAGGTTAAGCTACTCTTGCCGGGGTTGGTCTGTGGATAGGTGACCATCTTTACATACCGAGATTCCTCCGTGCCTCGGATAGCACGTTAAGCTTGGTCCCGGCTGTCATTCGTGAATCTTTGACAAACGTTACGGGTCATCAGAAACCCGAAAGTCTGACAACCAGTCTTACCAAGGGGTATCGTATTACCCAGTTACTGGGTTGTGGAGGTCAGATAGGCAGTCGCTCCATATAAAATACTGGTATCCAGCTGCATCCGGTTAGACTGGAAGCCGACCCCAATATAGTTGGGAAAAGGCTAGGCAGATTTCTCGCAAGCCATTTTTTGCAAAATAGTTAAGTTTTCTATTTCTCCGAACGCGGCCTAGCTTGGTACATAAAGAGATAAAAAGTCTTTTATCTAAACAAAGCGTTGGCTCAGTTAAGATAGCAAAGTCCAAGACACAGTGCTAATTGATGTTAAGGCGTCGGCCAAACTGACCAGGGCCCAACGGGATAAGGAAATCCCGGTATTAGCCTTAAGGTGGTTAAGCTTAGCCCGGACTTAGCGGTAAACACAACACAACCAAAAGGTCGGTCGGATATATGTGTAGTTAGTACACTTACACTCTATTTGTGAAAGTACCTATTATTTTCTTTGCTGTATTTTTTTTCCAGTATTCTGGCAAAGGTCGATTTGAAAGGCAATGGGTTTTACCACAACGAAAAGAGAAAGAGTTGAATTGAGAGGGTGGTACTAAATGGAAGTTAAAGGAGACCGACATAAAAATAACTAGGTATACCAACACTGTACAGTAATATTATAATAGGAAGGTCCCATAACTGCTCCACATAATTATATTGGGGATACTCAGCGAGGAAATTCGGTATTGTCTTTTCGGGTCACGGGACGCGTGGGAATCTTATTGAGCAGGAAACATTTTATAATTATCGAGATCCTAATAACTTGGGTACGTACATACAATGTCAGGACATTTAAGCATAGTTTAAGAGAAAATGAAGAGAATTAAAAATAAAAATTGAGCATGTATGAGAAACACTAGTAGTTGAAATAAAAATAATAACCTAATTAAACGTTTTGAGCTCCTCAAGAATAAGTCGTCGAAACCTACTTTTCCTGTTTTCTTTTCTCCAAGTAACTATACCTAAATAAAAATGTTAGAGTAAATGCTCACGTTTTCCGTAGAACTATGTAAGTGCTTAGTATAAGTAAATAAATGGAAGACTTGAAATACATAGACTCATGACATAAGTAGTGACAGATGTCCCAGAAGAAGTATGCGCTTCGGGGATCATCGTCTATCGGCAGAAATACGAACGCGCGATGATGGGATCTAATATACAGGGTGACAGGGACGCGCAACTTGTTACCATGGATTCGGTACATAATTGGTTTATAATTATTCATAGATTATTAAAAAAATTGCTGTTCCAAGCTAAATTCATGGTTGCAGTTTGCGCGTCCATATCGGGATGCCACCCTGTAGAGCAGTTACAACCATGACTTGCCTATTTTGTATAAACCATGAGTACAAAATTATAGATTAACTACTCTATACAATTCCAAAAAAATAAACCAATACATACGACAACAACAACGATTTAGCATCGCCCAGCGCTACATCAGTTCAGCCATCATAAACCTAGCGAATCCTGGGCTAATAATTCGATCTTTGCTAACGATGCCTCGCAGGCTCCGTCCAAAGTCAAATCTATCCGAGCAGTGCTAATGTCTGAACTCCTAGCGGACTATGACGATGTATCATGTGTTCTTTGGGGAATCAGTTCTATGAGATGTACTCGATCGAAATAAACAATGATAGAATATAATCAGAATCAACTGTGTGAATCAAGTGACTCGTGCAGTAGTAGCAACTAAAAAACAATTGCGAAGAGTCTATTTATTATATCTGACATTTAATTATGATCAAATCTATTAAATATTCTGTATTTAAGCGACTCTATAATAACAAATTGTGATAGCAGGCTATGTTACAACACTCCATAATACACCAAAACATTTTCGTTTGTTAAAAGACTCATCAAACACATTTACGTCGATTTTATCATTCCATGAAATCAGAGTGGGCTGTCCTCCAAACACTACGACTGTTATTTTACAATATAGATGTAAAAACGGCCAGGCTGGTTGTTAATCGTTGTTGTTGAACAAGCTCATGTGCGCATTTTTATTTTAACTATCAAGCTCATGCATATTATCCATCGAAGTGACCACAAATATCGTTAATTTCGGCGCAAACCACAACACATGTCAAACTAATTTATGAGTGTGCAAGAACATTCATCGGTTTGGAGCGGTCAGCGGCGGCACTCCGCCGATTTACCAAATTGCTTTGGGAGCCGATTGGTACCCGATGGAATTAACCATTAATTCAATTATCAATCACACGCCCAACAACAGGTCCATGTTTGCATTAATGTCGGTATGAGGTAGATACCTTTGTCACGTCCATATCCGGTTCATCACACATCAAACCACAAGCGTTGGATGGCTCTGGCTCTGAAAATTGCTCTATTTTGTGACTAATTGTGACCTACAGAACATTTCAGCGGATTCATCTACTAAATCATAAAGACAAAATATAGCCCTTCAGTCGTTCAATGGATTCAAGTCTCATTTAGCCAGCTTAAATTATTCCAATGAAAGAAGTTGTAGGTTACACTTTTCTATTTGACTAGCTTTTTGGTTCTGATTAATTTTGTTGCAGATTGTTCAGCTCTCGGGAAACCCTTATGCGTCACTACTACTTGGAGCTATCGTGGATGACCCCGTTAGCTAATACAATATTTATATTATAGGTGCAGACGGCACAAGCCGTATTTACCTAGCTCAAATGAATAAAGAAATATACTGTGTAAACCCTAATATCTTTCTTTTTTCATTCGTTGTTGGTAGAATGATAGAAGCCATAGAGTCGTTGAGTTTACGTCATACCGAAATCTGGTTTTAGCTTTTATAGCGCGGCCCTGGGGCATGGCCGACATAGTTAATTGAATATGTTTTCGAAGAAAAATTGCTTACCTACACTACGATTGAATGGCGGCGTTTTTCATTTATCATATTGATTGAATTGTAGGCTTTACTAACATAGAGCACTATTCTAGTTCGTTCAGGACTTTGTTCTCGTTATCTCGTATGTCATTCTGTTACTGGATACCTACGAAAGAGCGAGTGTCTTATCAGTTAGTCTTTGTAACATTACAGATCCAGCCAAATAATGATCTTTATTTTACTAAACAATGACATAAAAGAACTTGATACCGTATTAGCTCGACTATGTAAAAGCTCATATTACATATACATTACAGCAAAGTTATCAATTAAACACGAACCAACATTAACTAATATTTACTCGAATCTAGAGAACAGATTTTTCAACAAAAGTGGGATGGAATTGCCTGTTTTAATTATGCCAGCACGTGTCAATAACGAAAAATAAAATCTATTTTTATTTACTCGTACATTGGCAACTTCATGCGCCCCACTGGGTTCACCGCCGCCGGCCAGTTCGTCTGAATATAAGTGTAGTTTTTTTAATTCACTTTACAATAATAATCGATCACGATTCGATCAAAATTGGTTGTCATGGTGGACCGTCGCAACAGTTGTCGGAGCTAATAAAAGAAATCCAATAAATAGTGCTACAAATTAGCAAGCTGTCTACTGAATTATGAAAAAATAAATAAATTCCTACCTAAGTACGACGGAAGAAAATAAATTTCATGCAATTTTACATTCGATAGCGTAATTCAGAAGTTGTAACATACGGGCTTTATTTTCATATTTAACAACTACAGATTTATTGACCGACATAAGGTTTATACAACCTACATCAATGTATAGTATATACCTAGTGTATACTTACTTTAGCTATAACCGAATCCTCGCAACGTATTTCTGGAAGATGTGTCTACCCCATAATGTAAATAAAACTTAAAAATTTCTTAAAAACATTGTAGGTAACTTGGTAGATAAAGTTAAATGTTATTAGTTCATAGAAGCTCTTTAGATCAGTGCTGTGAAGTTGACCTTTATGAGCCACGGGCTTTAAATATTGAGATAAAGTTTAATCTATTGTTTGTATAAACTGCTCAGCTATGAACACAGATAAACATGTATACCTAAATGCCAAAGATCAACAATGCCAAGATTGTAAGTTTGTAAAATTTAAGTAACTATATGAAATAAATACTCGTAGTGAACCAGCAGTCTGTGACATGAGCTCCACATTTCTTTTAGATTTTAAAAAACAACTAAACTTAGAGAACCTACATAATTGATTGTTTTCATTTCTATTACTATAAACTACGAAACGAATTAGGTAAGTACCCTTATTTTCGTTGAGGAATCCAGATTTATAAAGAAAAGTATAATAATCTATATAATTGAAGTTATGTTTCCAAAATCTAAAAACATTGACTCCAAAACCGAGCCTAAATTCAAACAAACTAGATAGCCGAACGTAAAAACCACTAAGACAGCGAAAGCTAACAAACGATAAAATAACAAACGTTACACGACAAAATATGATAGCAATGAATATACAAAGAGCGAGTCTCGAAAGCAGTACACAATTGAAATATTCAGGCGAACAATCAAGATCGCTCTGCCTGAGTTCCCATTGTTGCCAGCCCGAAACATCATTATTGTCAGCGAAAGTCTCCGCTTTTACGAGAAGAAAGCGCAAAGCCATTGATGGTAGGTAAATAAGGTTGTCGTTCTACAAAATTTTGCTTATTTCAATACCATTGTTTCTCTTATCAAAGTTTTGGAGTTACCTATCTTATAGTATTCGAGATGTTAATAGACAAGAAAGTTTGGATACTTGTCGACTCGCAATTAATTGTTGCGGATTTGTGGTTACTAGTCTGTTCCTCAGAATCAACCTATCTTTGACTTTGAAGAGAAGTGATTCTTTTATTTCTGGGCTGCAGAATTTTGTGTTGAATTACGAGCACGTCTACGATTTATTTCTAAGGTTGTAACCATTTTAGATGTTTGTGGAATTTCGTTGAGAAGAGTGTCTAAATTCTTTAACTTGTCGCTAGACTCAAGAATGTATCTAGACTAGAGCGTCTTTCCCGAGCGAACAGTAGAAGCTACTAACTTCAATGTGGGGTAATTCTTAGTTTCAAACTTGTCAAAATCCTTGTTCTTGAAATTGTTAATAGCGATTCCAATAGCTTTTCAAATTAAACACTTTATTCGCTATACCTACATTATCTATCTACTTAAAAAAACTCTGAAACTCTGTCACAATGGATAATAATAGTTCTCAGCGAGAATATCTGATCATTGTTAGCAGTCAGGATGTGAAGTTGCATACATTTTAAAACAAAACTTGAATTAATAACTACTGCAGACAATGTGTAAGTAAAAAATACATAATATAAAGTATATTTTGAGAAAATTTTAACAATGAAATTAAACTGTTTCGTGTTATAAAAAACTTGAACGTGGGTTTGACGTGTTCGAGTATCAGTATGTTCAAACGTGTCTAGACAAGCGTTCTATCGATATCTCAGAACGATAAAACCACTAGTAGTGACAACGTTCTTGACTTACGTGTTTAGGTAACCAAACTAACATTTAAATAGGAGAGTTATAAAAGACGTTATATAAAAAAACCTATTTAAAAAGAAACCTTAGAAGGCGGAAGTGGTCAAACCCCAGGGCGCCATTCGCTACGAAATCATCCATTGCAATACTACCCTAAGGTCCAGAAGCAGTAACCATTTTACAATTTTACTTACTCCAGTAGACTAAATGTACCTATTGCAAATTACTTTAGTGATATTCAGAATCAAACTTTTTATACTGCCTAACTACCATAAATATAATACAAGACAAGATAAAGGCGAAAATAAGTAAAATAAATTAAGACTACGGAACTAACAGAACTTAATATTATTAATCATTTTTGCCATCTAAGCTTGAAATATATTTTTATATACCTTTTAGCCAAAATACCTATGTAATATTATATATACGACACGTTATACCAGGATACAATGACATAAAAAATGCAAAAATTAATCATTTTATTAATTTGTAGTAATTAAGCCATATCGCAAGTACCAAATATAATAATTGCTACCAAAAACGGTAACCCAAAAGTATTAAAATGCGCTTATGAAATCATTCTGATGAAATAATACGATTCGCCCTATTTATCTAAATTTTAAATTCGTTGTAATTCAATACTTTGCCTTCAAAATATTGTTTCGAAATTCTCACCTCCATTGAACCCGTTTAGTTTGATTCTCATAAAAACTGAATCGAACGGAAATGAAATAACGTTAACCGGTTTTTCTCCGGCGGGCTGGAAGGTGCGCTTGAAACTCTTTCCCTTTTTTGTCGCCATGACACTGGCTCTCCATATAAAATATTTTAAGTCGAGCTTTATTCTTGTATTGACTTCTAATGGCATTACGTATATTAAACCTAGTTTCCTCCTCAATGTTTTATTCAAATTGTGATACTCGTTTCGATGCTATGAACAAGCTAAGACCAGTCAACCGGTTTGTCCGGATGCAATGGCTATAAAAATATATAACCTTGTCTGGAAGGAAATTAGCCAGCTGTTTGCAAAATTTTACTAAATAAATTACGACGTCGGAGGCAGCTTTGAAATAATTAAATACATAAAATTACATACACAGTCCTACATTCGATATCAAAAGGCAGGTGTATGACTTAAATTATTCATGTATGTAGGGTAACCTAATGATATTTAAATATATAAATTGAAGTTGCTCTCAAAATAATACAAGTGAAGAAGTTTGGTCACTTACATTTCCATTAGCATGGTCATGGTAACTCTCCATTGCGGTCGTTCGTCGAACATAGTTACTGCCCACGCCATCCTGTCGGAGTACGTGGAGGTACCTACTGTATGTGTGAGACAAAGATAAATCATCACGTTCCAGTACAAAAATTTATTTGAAAATTAAGTTTAATATCCTATGACCACTTCATAATAATGTCATTGCGCCACTGAACACTTAAAGCCAGCAATGACATCAATATTTGACTCGTTTAGGATGTAGATAGTGACCGGCAATCAGGTGGAACTAGGTGAAACTAATTCAAACAAAGTGTACATTTTACAATCGCCTGATTTATTTTTCCATTTTACTGCTAAAACTCTTATTCCTTTTCAACATAAAATTTACACATTCATTATCGTACATTGATTAACATTCATCGTGAATTACAATAATAGTAATATATTTCATTTATATTACTTTCAGGGGGAGTTCAATATCTTTGGATAGTTCGTGTATGTCTTACACCGTATAGTTATTATTTAATATTCATGTAACATCTTATTTGAGTTTCAACAATCAAGATATATTTATATTCAGTATTTTAATTATTTGGCGATCATAGACGATACCATTCCATATCACGTAATAATATACACTTACATTCTTCAACTAATCAGTCGCGGACCCGTCGCATTTGGATCCAATGTAACTTTCCATTATTTATCTAAATAAATTATATGATACAAAAAATATTACACTAACAACCTGTTTATGTATAAATTACACATACCTTACGTATAAGATGATTTCTAGCTTAGGATACAAATTTACAATTTCTGACATGTCATCTAGATATGCAAACAATGCGTTCTTTTATCAGATTTATACATCAGTAGCACAGCCATCCTGAAAGTGATCATCAGCCGAAGGCCTGGTGATGGTGAGCACGCGCTTGAGCGCGGCCACCGGCGGTAACACCGGGGGCGCGCGTTGCCACACGCGCAGCGTGCGCGCACCGGCCACGGGCAGCCCATAGTCGGACGGGTAGGGCGCGTCGGCTGTGGGTGCCGGGCTCGGCGCCGTGACCGCGTGCGCCCGCGGGAACGTGCGGCTCATATAGCCCAACTCCTCCTGCGACCCGTCCACGCTGCAGTTCTCTATTATCGGAGTTCTATCATTATAGTACGTGGGAATTGCCGTACTGACCGCACGAGCCAAATTACTGGCCTGGCTCATTTTCATTTGATCCCAAAGGCCGGATGGGTATAATGATTCTGAGGTCTCGCGGGCGTACTCGCCACTTCCTGGTCTTGCAGCGCTTTCCGGCCTTGTATCATTTATGAGATCGGGATCGATAGTGCCAGAAACTGTGGGAGACACTACTACCGGTCCGCCAGCAGTCACAACGCTTCCTCTTCCCTCATAGTGATTCGTAGTGTAAGGTATATCATTCGCTCTCGGAGGTTTTAGAACAGGATTACATTTCGGGTCATTGTAATTCGGTGAATCTTGCCTATTAGCCAAAACAGCGACATGTGGTCTATCGGTCGACGTTGGGTGTACTTCGTTTCCAGAAACGACTCTGTCTATGGTATTCGGTGTTTTACTCTCACAAGCCGGTGTTGGACGAAACCGGACGAAAGTAATCAGTAGAGCTAAAGAAATGACGACTACGACTAAGAATAATGCAGCTCCTAGACTCGCAATCTGTGCGCTCCCCAATGATGCCATCCCGACGGGTAGTTGTGTCACGTGCACTGTAAAGTTGGCTTCGGCATTCCCGCCTTTATTTTCAGCCACACAGTAAAACTCGCTTGAATCAGATTCCAGCGTATTCGTCAATATTAAAGAAGACTTCTTTCTCGAATCCCCTTCTTCAAATATATAAATTTTCTGATGTGAATTGAAGTGGCTTCCATTTTGAAGCAATCTCCCATTCCAGTACCAATTGATATTGGCACTCGGCACGGCTTCAGTCCGACACGTAATAGTAGCATTGGAACCTATTGATGCCTCGACATGCCGGCTCGCTGGTAATATCTCCGGTTTACATGCGAACTCTTCAATAGGCAACTCTGAAAACGGTCGGTTAGCTAGACGTGTCGGCGCAAAACAGCTGGGAGTTGATAGCAATTTATGTTTTGCCAACCATAATTTGAGATCTCTTAGCCGGCAGTCACAAGTCCACGGATTGTCCGATAAGTCTACCGCTCGCAGCTTCTCTATCTTCTCTAAAGAGCTCAGAGGTATGTCACGTAATTTGTTGTGGTTTAATTTTAAAGATTCCAGCGAGCGCAACGTTCTAAATGCGTCTGGAGCTATCTCTCTAATGTCGCATTTGGATAGATCAAGTTTGACGACGCTGCCAAGATTGTTCAAAGCATCAGAATGAACTTTTAATACTGGGTTTTGAGACAACGTGAGATCCCTAAGGAAAGGTGCATCCTTGAAGCTATCTGAAGGGATCTCTGTGAGTAAATTATAAGAAAGATCTAATTCAACTAAATTGGTTAAGCCTTTAAAAGCTCTATCGTGTATTTGGCCAATATTGCAATTGCGTAAATAAACTCTCTGTAAGTTGAGCAGCCCTGTTTTGGCGAAAGCTTCCTGAGGAAGTATTTGAAGATTATTCCCAGAAAGGTCCAATACTTGCGTGGCAGGGTCTACTGGCTCGGGCACTGTTATAAGAGCTTTGTCCACACACTCCACAGTCTGCTTGCCTCCTTTCCACTTACACGCACACACCCCAGGACACGAGCCTGGGGGCGCCATACCAGCTAAAATTGTTTCCCACACCATCACGCTCATTGTCACTATAAACCACCTCATTTTGTTTCCAAATCCAATTTATTTTAATTCACTGTAACATTTCTTTCACTTAAATCCACTCGGTTAACTTGTGTCAGAATAAACATAGAGTTTACAAAAATTCAATAATATCTAATGATAAGTCGCGTTTGAACGTCGGTATCGTATCACATCACTACTCGAGAAAGTTGGCAAACGGTACATGACGACACGGTGTACTCGCGCGACGACTCGGAGTCAACTGAGAGGGAGGGATCGTCTGCTCGTCTCGGTAAAGAGCTCGACGCATGCGTGATGACGGCGCCCCGCACCCCGCTCTGCGGCTCTCCTCGACCACCGAGTTGAGTAGCCCTACTCGACGCGAACTGTTGAAAGAATTCCAAAAGTGTAATTTTCTACCTGGCTGTGACCGCGGCCGATCATCCCACTCGCTAGCTCGTCACGTTCATTCATAAATACCTGAGTCACTAGCGGCGGCGGCGGCGTGGCGTGAGTTTCAATGGCGATGCCGGTCGGAGATGCAACAAACAATACTGGGCCCGCTCAACTGCGGCACGAAAACCGCTCCGATTGTTATACAATACGCATCCTTTTGTTATGAGCACGTCGGGCTGGGCATCAGGTAGAGGACTAATTATAAATAGCAGTTCGAAGGGATGGCAGGTATACAGCGACAATAACACAGGATGTGTCGCACAATGGTAGTGACGGAGTCATTCATCTCTTCGTTGAACGCAACAACTGTCAGATTTTAAGGCAATTTGGCGATTAAATATTTTTGTTGCCCCTACTGGATGCACCAATGTCATATCTAACAAGCTAACCGTAAAAGCTCTGAAAGTATATTATGCTAGTTCATACGCGACTCAAGATGACAATACAGATGTTCTACATACATAAGTACATCGCTTTTCTAAATATTTCGTTTTACTTCTTAGGTAGCAAGCATACAGTATTTTCAGGGTGATAAGTATCTAAAATTAGCATCAACTTTTGTTTAAAATTACTGCGAGCTTTTACCAATTCTACTAAATACTAAATATTGAAATAAAATGGCTAATGTTTTGTCTGGCTATACATTCGCAGCTCAGAACCTACGAGCTGCCTACATCACACAGTCACGCTCATTAATTAAATAACAACCCTTATTTGGCTAATGCCCGACTCCGAATAAATACCCATCGTTATTGATTGGAACTAAGACTCTCGTGGCAATACCGAACCATTCTTTTTTTCATAATATTAGCACTGGAGAGGAGACGTGTGTCTCCTCTCCCTCTTTAAGAAGTAGTTTCCCTTCAGAATAATATCAAAACACCAGTCTAACACATCGCACAGTTATGATTATTAAAGATAACAACCCCGTTTTTAGACTTAGGAAACTGCTTATTTCATAGTAAGTTATTATTCCAAAGCAAAAAAAGATAATTAATTATCTTCTAAAAATAAAACGAGTCGCAAGCAATTATTTAGGTATAGCTTACTAGCAGGATCCTATAAGTGGGGTATAAAGCTGCTATAAATTACAGCAACTGTTCAAGTGAGGTGGTTCGTTCGACAAAGGTTCAAAAGAAGCTAATAAAACGAAATTAGTGATGTGGCACGCGGCTGGCACGCTCCGCCATATGCGCCTGCGCCAGCGACTACTCCTGCTCAGTCAGCTGCGCCTCACCTGGCGGGCGCCGCCACGCGCCCCGACACATGCCGTGTCCCTTACAAGGTTTCTCACAGCTTTTAATAAAATTAACAGCGCCACTCAACAAGTAGATAATGGGTCTACCTACAATCTATTTATAGAATGTAATATACGCGAACCTTCATTTTATTAACATCTGAAGCAACTTCACTGATGTAAAGACAAGTAGATACGGCTATATAATACGAACTTTATTATATTTTCTGCTTTTATAATCTAGTTCAGTAAAAGTTATTTTTCACAAAAACATTACCAATACAACTTAAATAAACGTCTGTCACATTGCTATTGTACCAGTACATGTTTGAATTTAGATTTAGTTGGAACTTTATTACCATAAATAACGTTTATTTCAGCATACATTTTACTTTAATCTTATGTATCGTAGTTACCATAAAAACGAATGTCTATGAAAATATAACTAACATTTTAAACTGCAAAAAAGCGCAAAAAAAATATTGTACGCTCCATATAAAGTAATGCTTATCGCTCTTTGTGCAGTAAATCGGACAATCACTTGGTTTTGAGTCATACATTATAATGAATATCCTTTTTCATCCACTTACGAGTACATTCACTGGCCTTGTATGACGTAAATGTGGAATAACAATAGAACATTGAACATTGTCTACTGTTATATTTTTATAAAAGATCCATTTATTTAATAAAAACAACTTGACTTTTCTGAGCCTACGCTGATGGTCACTGCATAATATTGGGCAGCATTAGTTCCTAGTTGGTGGGTTCCATGCACGTATGGGCTTGAAACGATAACACATCTCCACTGAAATATAAACATGTCCGAATGCATATCAAACAATCTCAACAGAAGAATGAATTGTGAAATGATAATAAAGGTTCCTTGAACGTCTGCACATAAACAAATAATATTGAATGATCTTTGAGCCCATACCTTCTGAATGTATATTTTATGAGCGATATTCTTCCTGAAAACTGCTGCAATATCAGCCCCTGTCAACAAAACCGTTCTCACTGAAGAAACAGAAGCACAGTTGAAACAATAATTTAACATTCAACAGTCGGGTGATCTCAAAATAGTTTGGAAAGTTATTATGATAACATCTGTATAACGAAAGTAAACGGAAGCTGAAAATAATGTAAACGGTTTATTCTATTATTAATAATTTTCCCTTTAAAGTGGGTTCGGGTAAGCAAGTTGCAGGATTTGAACATCGCAAAAAATGTTTCTGTAATTGTTAAAAGCCTTATCGTTCGCCTAATAATTAGTAGGTAAATAGATTTCCAGGAGACCTAACTTTTTGTAAGGGCTTAGTATAGACTATTTCCACAATTTTAACATACCACCTACATTTTATCAGTGCAATTTAAAAACAAATTTAACAACACCTGTAGCAGCGTGGTTAAAAAGACGAAGTAAATACAAAGTGAGCATTTTTTTTTGCGATCTTTCTTCCCTTTTATATTCCGAGTCCTAAAAAAATAGTTTTAAAAAAAACACGCGTTTTATACGAACAAAAAATTATAATAGTACATTATGATACAAGTGTGCTGTGTTGGTCATTACACACAAGGCGGCATTGCCATAAGAAGCTGCTTCTTTTGACTCGTCTGTAGCCTAACTTAAACATATATACCCGTTTTTTTACATTGGGCAAGCATATTTAAAACAAACTACACTAGTTTTTTTTACTTAAAAAATCTATCAATGCTTACAATGAAATCTTTAAATATTTACAAAATAGTATATTATGATACGAGCGGTGCTGTGTTCGGCTAAATTATCGCGCTCGCCTATGGCTCGCGCACTAATGCCGCCTTGTGGGTAAATGACCAATGCACACGCGTTTCATACGACGTTTTTCAACAAACTTGCGAGGAAAAAAACCGACTTGTTATAAGAACTTATGCTGGAATAATGTAACTATAGAGATGATAAATTTGGATTTGAAAGTTCAACTGACCTTTGTTGCCAGGTACTGGCAACGTGGTACGTGTGCCTGGTACGTGTTTTTCCTCCAAACTGTGTTGAAAAACGTCGTATGAAACGCGTGTGCATTGATCATTACACACTTGGTTACCTTATGTGTAATGACCAACACAGTACACTTGTATCATAATGTACTATTATAATTTTTTGTTCGAATAAAAAGCGTGTTTATTTGTTTTTTTAAACTACAATTTTTACTTTTTAGTCTAGTATATTCTTCATTTATTTAAGAAGTCTAAAGTCAACGAAGTTTTGCCTTGACCGGTTTACTAGTACCCACTGAAGAGTTCCACTATCCACCTCCTCCATCATCGGATCAGCGCCCAAAATTATTGTATTGTCATCGGTCCTTGATTTTCAAGGACAAAGGCAAATTTTCAAGTTAATCGGGCGGGCGTCTTGAAGTTGGTGATAATTACGTTGAAAGATTCCATTACATACATAGCCAGATAGATATTTGTCAAGCTAATAAAAGTGTATTAAAACAAGGCCTTTTCAAGTTCTTAAATCATTTCGATTTTATAGTATTTTGAAATGCTTCATTTGAAACATGTTGTGCATTTCTAGTGTAGAATTTAAAAAGTAAAGACGACCTACTGTTTTATTACAAAACTAAAGTGGAGCGGAATTCCTGCTCATGCTTGATAAAAAATATTTCGATGAAGACTTGATCAGTGCAACTGCAGTCCGTGTAAAAACACAGAAAAAGAACCGGCCGAGTGCGTATATAACATTTACCCATGCACACTACTGATTTAATCAGCCGCAAAAATAATCTTGTATTTCTTGAATAAGCTATGAAAAACAAAGTTATTTCTGCGGTTTTAGCCGAAAGTAGTTTTTATCATAAGACGTTTATTTTTATATTTTACAATAACCATTTTTAGGGTTCCGTACTCGAAGGGTACTAAACGAAACCCTATTACTAAGTCTCCGCTGTCCGTCCGTCCCTCTGTCTGTCAGCGGGCTGTATCTCATGATCCGTATTAAGTAGACAGTTAAAATTTTCACAGATTGCGTATTTCTATTGCAACTGTATCAACAAATAATAAAAATCAAATAAAGTTGAATTAAAGGGCAAAAAAACGCCGAAAATACACGTTTCTTGTTTTTATACATCCTGTAAAAAAACAAGAAACGTATTTTCGGCGTTTTTTGCTCGACCTTACTAATATACAGTACGGAACCCTTCATGTGCGCTTCACCCACGACTCGGTCGGTTTTTACTTTTTGACCTGTGTTGTCTCACTGCTGGGCAAAGGTCTCATTTAACAATAAAATTACAAAGTTATAATGCACCTAGTTTTAAATTATTGGCTAACGCCGTCTAAGTCATTTATTATGGAACTTTTAGGAAGTTCGAGTACATTTTATAAGTTGGTCTATAACTCGTTAGCTTGTAACTCCTACTTAGCTGTGATCATTTTCCTTTTAACATAATGCGCATGTACCTACATATTGTAATTTATTGAGTTAATTACTATTTAATTACTTTTAAACTCCACTCTACTAACTTGCTTGCTTGTTGTACTGCAGTCGTTTTTGCCCTTCTCACCGAGAGTGGTGTGTTGCAATGTTGACTTACAATCTGTTGTGTATGGCCCACTCCGAAACCAAGTTTATCTAAAAAGTTTTCTTAGCAATACATTTTTCTTCTTTGATGTTAATGCGGTACACCGTATATGGTGTACCTTTTTTTTTAATTCTTTAAAATTCTGGTCATTCGCTGAAAACTGTCTTGTATCATTCAACTTGTGATTTATTCAAGAATTCCACACAATTTCTTGGAATTAAATTAGGGCATTACGTTCAGATTTTCGAAAATGGCATTTTATTACGAATTATGAGTAGGCTGATATTGTATTTTGTTACGGATTATGCAATAGCAATGCTGCTAAAGCTCGAAGGGAGTACGGGCGTCGATTCCCAACTCGACGACTGCCGCACATTACTCGAAGAAAGTTCACCGAAATGGCAACAATTCTCATTTCGGAGTCCTAAATGTGAATTCGGTGGTCATTTAGCTCACTTCGGTGAATGGGTTTGTAAACTCGGTGCTAATAAAAAAAAAAACATGATATATATTTATCATGGTGTCTTTTTGAAACCTGTTATTCATCGACTATTAGTTGATTTCGTACTCTTTTCAAAAGCATGCAAGCTATGCTTGGGGTTTCCCTGCGAGATTGACTCAGAAACGAAGACATACGCAGATGAACGAAGGTTGGCCGACAAAGCCCAATGTATTAGCAAGTTTAAGTGGCAGTGGGCAGGGCACATAGCGCGTAGAACTAATGGCCGATAGGGCAGAAGAGTTCTCGAATTGAGACCACGTTCCCGAAGCGCAGCGTAGAACATCCACCCACAAGGTGGACAGACGATCTAAGAAAGGTAGCAGGAAGTAGCTAGATGCAGGCCGCCTACAATCGGTTACTCCGGAAATCCATGGGGAGGCCTATATTCAGCAGTGGACGTCTAGCGGCCTAGATGATGATGATGATAAGTAGCAGACGGTCCCATTCTCAAGCAGTCCCTCTTTCGCAAATGGTATTATTCGCAGTTGGTCTCATTCGCAAATGGTCCTATTCACACAATATCCCATTCGCAATATGGTCCATTATGCCCAGTACGTAAATAAACTGAGGTATCAACATTTTCATTTCGTTGACGTTAATCTAATTTCGTTGGTAAGATATATAACTTCGGTGGACCGCTTTATCATTTCGGTGGCATTTAAAAATGAATCTCAAATATCTCCTATGTTTCTTATAATATTTTTATCCCATCTAACATACATTCATTTTAATAGACAGAAGGACACCGAAATGACAAATAATCACGATATGTTGAAATTTACCCAAGCCATGTTAACCGCGACTCGTAAAATGTCCATGACGACCTGGTTGCCTAACGTGTGATTGCTCGGCGATCAGAAACTAGTAGGAAATTAAAAAATGTAACTCCAACTTACAAGAAAGAGAATGGCAGTATCGTTATTACAATCATATAATTAAAATATCTTACTGAGCTGAAAATTACAACGTCAAAAATCATGAATTTCCGTAAAAAAATTAATAGGACTCTTAAGGACATAGTCACATTTTGAGGTAACTTGTGTCAAAGTTCATGAATATATAGATGATTTATGAAAATAGTAGTTAGTAAACTTCCTATACACTGTTAACTGATTGATGTTTTAAAAAATTTGGTTAGGTATATCGAAAGGTTTGTGAAAGTATTCCGTACCTAATGGAATAGCAACGAAGGCCATTCAATATAAGAGTTTTGAAAAAAGTGACATTTAGTGAGGAATTCTGGGAAATTTTCAAAAATACTTAAAAATTGTGTTTTATAGAATTCTATGAATTTTCGCCCAGGCTATAAGAGGTGCTTAATTATTGCAAATGGGTCACACTATCATGTCCTGGAAGGAATACGTCAAATTAAGTAAATCATTTTCACATTAAAAAAAAACAACTATAAAGCTCAATATTCCGCAAACGGCTCGGCAAATCGGTAGCTCTATATTTCGAGAAATGTTTATCAACGACTCCCCCACAATTAAATGGACGAGAAAAATATTACCCAAAAAAAATCAAATAAACAGATTTTATTTCGCAACTTTGTAGGCGTGACTCATAAAATATGTATAACTCAGACAGACTCATATCTGTTTATCCGGTACAATCCGCGGACAGACAGACAGACGGACTTGGTAAAAGCTCTCCATTCATTTAAAGTACATCAATCTGCCTAGCCTGTTCCCTAAAAGTAACAAATAAATAATAATAATAAGGAATTAAAAGAAGCAAAGCAAGAATGAGTTTACAGATGAAAAACTTGCTAATTCCCATTCATTACGAATCAAAAATACACCTAATAGAAGCTATCTATTAGTAATTCCTGCAGATTTTTGTCTCTTAGTCATATATATATATATAATATTTGTTAAAATAAAGTCATGAGGACAGACTTCTAAACTACAATCAATTACTCAATACCGTTCATTAATATTAATTAGAATTAAAAGACTCGCTTTCATTCATTAGTATTCAACGCCGCTTGAAAACAAACTTCAAACAAAAAAACATTGTTTTTTCTCTAAAGCATATAAATTAGTTAAGCCGCTAAAGGATCTAAAGAGATTACAGCGCGCTTATAGTTCATTATGTATGGTGTTCCTAACAATGCATGATGCTTTCCTATTCCCGCTAACTCCACCAATGAAGGCAAGTGGGCCTGTGTTACTTAAGTACTACTACTGAGTTACTACGCTACTTCGATAGGATCCGGTTTCTACTTAGGATTTTATTCGGATAAATGCCGTTATATCCCTTGTATTCTGTTATTTAAATTGTTGAATGGTTCTATCCAACTACATATTCTTAACTTATATTTAAATGCGAAAGTGAGTTTGTTTGTTTGTTACGCGTTCACGCAGAAACTGCTGAACAGATTTGGATGAAATTTGGGACATGACAGGTGCGTCATCCAAATTTTATCATGACCTAGGTTAAGACATAAGATACTTTTTATCCCTCTTTGGGTCAAGACTTACGCGGTTGAAGCCGCGGGTGAAGCTAGTAATAATATAAAAAATGTGAAAGTTTCGATGTTCGTTACTCAGTCACGGAAAAACGGCTAAACGGATTTGGATGAAATTTGGTACGCAGATAATATACGTATATAACCTGGATTACACAACACAAAGGATACGTTTTATCCCGGTAGTAGATTCCCGTGGGATAATTTTCGACCTCCACGCGAGCAAAAGCTATTATGTACATATTTATATCCTAAGAAGAAACAAAACGCAATTTCAATAAATTACACTTAATGCAAAAAGGTGTCGGAAGTCAGTAGCCGACTGATAAAAACGCAAATAAAAAAGCAGTCGAAAAAACGCGTTCATTAAAAACAAAACCCGTTTGACATTTGCTGGCTTTTAGCAGTCTACCTAAATACCTAATTGCATTTAAAATGTCGCTTGTATTCAGTTCACATCTGTGCGTTTCTTTTTTCTGGAGCCTCTTAATGACCAAAGCGTCGGCAATAATTAACAGTTAAACGAGCGTCCCAATTTAATGATTATGAGTTAGTTCCGGTGGTCAGCGACCGACAACACTTCACTGTGCGAACACTCAACTTCAATAACTTCTGTTCTCTTAAATGAAGGATAAAATAATTAAACATATGACGAGTGTTCAGCCTCACACGGTTTTAAATGCCAAGTGTCATGGACTCCTGAGTCAGTCTATTATACCGTTTGTACCATATTCCTAGCTTGAGTAGTTTGCCATTAAATTATACAGTACCTATTTTAAGTAACATATTCTCAGTCAGGACAGCTATATTTACACAAATGCCATATTTAATTCCTATGGTACAGTTTACCATCTCTTTATCATGAATGTGAAAAGACAACTTTACAGTATTAATTTTCTAAATCTTCAGTTTCTGTAAACGATGTTTGTTGTTTATAACTGTTAAAGTAGTCCAGTACCCTAATTCCGGAATACACGATCAATCATAACCTGAATCGTTTTGAAACAGACTGCTAATCCAATGCTTCATAAGTTCCAAAAAAATCCGCTCAACAACGTGAATAACGCAATAAATATTGTTGAACTGTCAAAATGTAACAGATTAGCCGTAATAGTTTACGAAAATGTGTTGCGTAATTAGATAATGAAAGGTGACCACGCAACTCTATCTGAGAACGGGTCTCGAGATTTCTGCGTTCATGGTTCCCATTTTCTCCTTTTCTCTTGTTCTTCATTTTTTCTCTTCTATCATCAACTGAAAACTGATCAATGAGCTTTCAGTCTATCGTTGTTCGTAAATATTACTTTAACTCTTTACATTCGAATAGTAATGTGCATTATAAAATAATATTGCACGACTCATAATCCGAAGCATTACAGAGTACTTTACGATCGAAAGATTTGTTTTGCCTCCTTTCTGCAACTGTTTTTATTGTTACACTTCTGCTAGTACACAGGACCTACTTAATTTATATACCATAGTATAGATAATTTAATGGATACTAATTGTGTCCTTTTCAAAAAATTATTTAATTCAGCAGAAACGAAATACTTCATAACAAAATTGTTTAAATAAAATCCCGCCAATCTAGTGTAAAACCTGGAAACATTGTAGCTTGCGAAAAAAATTATTAATTGAGTGAATTTTTTTTCAATAGATTCGTTTCACCCCTATAAGGACCCCATTCAAAATAGCTCTTTTACTCAAAATAGTTTTTTTTATTTTATACGATCAAATGAGCAGTAAGAGTCGTGCACCTTTGGATTTAAATGTTTATTTTTATTTTACTATCATGGCATGGGGTTTAATTTGATTATAGGTATATTATTTTGACTGCCGGATCCCAAAATCTACACATGACGTTCGGAAACTGTAAGTATCCAAAGTTTGACACTATTGAATTGTATTATCATGACACTTGAGTAAGTTTGCAAGTTTAAAATCAATACGACATATTCCGAGAAATGGGTCAAAACAGAGTTCCAAGATTTGACGTTGTAGTTTCATAAGTAGGTAACTAGTACACACAAAGTCTTACTAGAGAAACTTAATTGTTAAAACTAAACTAAGCTCTCGTATCTTTGCGCACACCGAAATTTACAGATTTCCCTCCTTTAAAGAGCTTACAGCCGAAACTGCCTTAAGAGTTTTTTCAAAGGACCGGTGAGGCATTGCCAAAATCTATGATTGGTGATGATGGCAATACAAACGGTTTATTTTTGGACATAGGATCCAGGCCAACAATTTCAGTATGCTCCAATTAAAGCAGATGATTCTATATATTTCTCATTTCCAGCCGCTATAATCCGGATCGGTTGGTTAGTGGACTAAAAACAGGGTTAAACCGTACGCCTGCAGGGTATTGTCTCTTCAACGCTTCCTGTCTAACTCAGATCTGTCGCGATATCTGAAATTCGCGGATTAACAAGCATTATGTGACTTTTATTTTACAGTGTATAAATCCTATTCCGTTAAATTCAATCATATAAAACAATCGCGATATAAAGCAATAATTAATATAAAATAATAAAAAACAAAATGGTTTTTGACTTAGGCGTGACGGGGGAAATCCATGATAGACGACGTATATTTAGTAACCTAATCCGCTTAACTGTTCCTAAAGAGTAGTAAAGAACCCTGTAAGAAACGACACGTGTTTCAACTCTCAACGAGGCATTCTCAAGATGACTTTTGACTTGTCGTGAAGCTGGACACAACGTGTTGCCACGCCAAGCGCCGAACGTAGAGACTTTTTATTAATTTTAATAAGAATACCTTTTTATATTTTTTATAATATATCTTAAATAAATTTTTCAATAAATTGTCACCGATTATTGGAAAACAAATAGGGTTAGAGTTAGATTTTCAATCTCAGAATATCGAGACAGCTCCGACTAGGATGGATTTAAGTTTAAAGACCTTTAAAATCTTTGATTCACTACAATATAAGTATATAGGAGAGCTCCCGGCGCGGGCGCCCGTAGAAGTTCTTTCAACCCAACCTTGTAATTTTACTTATTTTCGGAATCAAGGACAATTCTTTTTACGCAGGTAGGTAAATACCTTTTTGTAGAAATTATTAATCTGCCTTTTGATAAGTTTTCCTTTTTTGACACCCTTATTAGATCCCGTTGCTACTTTTATTAGTACACCTTTATGTATCATGAAGTTGCCCTAATAAAAGTTTTATTAAATAGAGTACATGCTTACCTAGTACACTACTCATCACAAATGTTTATGTATTTACTCCCGCGATTAGGTATTACTATCCCGCTCAAATCTACCTAAATAATGATGTGTTAATAGTAGTGCACTCTTCGATAGTGACTGATTTTAAAATGATCTTCATTCAACGTATTTGTTATTTTTGTTTTCACAAGAATGTTACATTTGTACTGATATTCCTATTTCATTTCAGTAATGACGTAACAAAATTCATTTCATTGTTTTTAACGACACGGACGCGAGCAAATAACGCAAGAAAGACCGTCCCGAGCCCATTAAGGCTCAATAACTGCCGTTCGACGCACAACATTCTAAATTTCGACATCGGCGCATGCTGAGGATAATCTGAATAAGAAAGCAATTTTAGAGCACCCTATTTCAGATCTGGGGGCAACTGGCGCGATAAGGTCGGCAATGGCGGCACTCGGTAAATTAAAAAGCATGGTCTAACTTTGGCCTCCCCGCCGAGGAATTGTGCCGGATATTTGCATTTTAGTCGACAACACTCACTAGTATGGACGGACGGATTACTAACAATAGCTGCCGTGTAGCATTCCCCAATCGGGAAACCGCAAGGTGTTGTTAGTTGTTGAAATATGCTAGCTAAGCTATGCTAATGAAGTGTGAAAATTAAAAAAAATTACAAAAATTACTATATGCTCTGTCCGCGACGTGGGACAGCTCGTGTAGTTGTATCATGAATGCGGCTCATCTATGTTTGATCGACCTAAATTAAGAAAATTAATATCCGGCAAGTGAAACTTCTTATAAAAACAAACCCCGGTTCACACCATTTAAGAACAGCGTTATCTATATCAATCTATACTAATGACTGATAATAAAGCTGAAGAGCTTTCTTTTTTTGTTTGTTTGTTTGTTTGAATTGCCATGGCTTATTTTAATTTTTGAATTGTGATTATCTTTTTAATACGGACTCTTTTAACGTGCACGTCTTTCTACATTGTTCTCACATGTATAATTTCAACATGAATGATGTAACCAATATTTTGTAACAATATTTTGATTTAAAAGAGTGTCCATGGAGCTTATTGCCTTACTCTTCTCTAAAAAATTCACACTGACGAAATTTCACACTGACGAATTCGCGGGCATAAGCTAGTGAATATCATAAGAGTAGACGGGCTAAACAAATTATTTCTCTTTACAAACCATTTGAAGATAAAATACGCGTATACGTACCTGGCTCCTACCTCGAAACATTGAAGCGGACCCTTTCAGGGATTGTGCGTGCGTAACGCAATCTCGGAGGTATTTTTAATTTGTAACAGTGTGTGCCGAGTGTGTTATTGTTACGTAACAACATTATGGTGACACCTGACTGCAAACATTTGTTCCGGACATCAGCTTTCTTGACTTTATATTAGACCGTTTGAAAAATGGTTTGATGGTAGCGCTCAAGAAGGTAATGGACAATAATAACAACGGACTACCTTTTACATCATTGCATCAGGTCGTAAATCGTCTAAACATGGGCCGATAGACCGCTACAAATTTGTCCTTATATACTTTTAATATTCTTAGTCAATTGTAAGTAAAATGGTATGAAAACAACAAAAAATGGTGACTAGCATTGATGGATACCTATGTTAGGAAAGAAATCTCATTCTGCTGTCAAAGTATAGCATGTAAAAATGGCGTCGTTTATTTTTGTTCAACCCATATAAAGGAAAAGTAAGAAGTCAGTGTAAAAGAAATACACAAAGGAAAATAAAAACTATAAGTGTGAAAAGACTGAAAGTCTAAATTCGAATTATATATACATATAGACATATTTATATTTTCCTTCCACCATAAATAAACCAGTCGAAACAGTGACGAGGTCGCTATTTAGCCTTTTATTCCAATATTCAATACTGTTCCGCCCCAGAATCATTATTAGCTCCCAAGCGGTTCGGTAGTGTAAATAAAAGAGGCTTTATTACCTTATGCTATTAAAAGTCGGCGTAGCTTTATGTCTGTGCCTGTTGGGTCTCGGGTTAGTATTATTTACTATGCTATAATACCTACTGAAGGCCTTTGAACCTTTGAGTATGTATAATATATATTATGTGGCCTGTAGTCACATAGTTCGTATGAACACGTAGAAAAATATATCTCTTAATGTACAATTTATCACAGTACTAGTCAAAAGAAGTTCTTACTTCTTTCTACTTTGGTCAAAACAGGAAATCGTAGCATCATAAGTTTACCATTCCGTATTTATTATTTAAGCCTTTAAATCGATTTGAGAACGGCTCTTTTTAACCCTCGACGCAAAAAGAGGGGGTGTTATAAGTCTGACCGCTTTCTAACCTGTGGAAGACGCTTCCACAGGTCTGATCGATTTGAAATTTGGAATTATGTTAATTCACTGATATTAGAATAACATGGTAACTTTGATCTGATGCTTTGAGTTTGACTACAATAATACTTGAATTTTCGGCCACTCACAAGAATCACTGTATTGTGAGAAGTAAATACTTCAACTAATAAAAACAGATTGCAAACTAATTCTAACAACTATTGACGCTACATAGAATATTTAGATTGAATATTTGAATAGTGTAATATTGAATAGATTTTACAAATATCCGTGAAAGCTTTTGGATTTATACCGCAACAACAGAGAAACATTTCCTGCTAAAACAGCAAAGCAAAAAATTTAAATTGCGCACTGTTGTTGTTACGATAATTGAAGGAGATGCCTGTCAGTGACAGATTTGACAACCGTTTTACGCCTTATTTTTATTTCCTTTTTCCCGTTTTCGATTCCAGTGCCGGGTGGAATAACTCTTTGTTTTAATTTCAGTCGAGCATCCCGACCCGGAATCTGTTTTATCAGTCCTTAGTCAGCCTTTACTACGATATACCTACTTAAATATAATATCGATAGGAAAAAGGTAAACAATGCGTTTATTCCTCGGAAATCTTGGACCTCTGGGGAATGTTATAGTGTAACTTATACGAAGGCAAGTAGCCTACATATTGACGTTTATAATATTGGGTTTATGAAAAGGTCGGCCGCACTCTGGACGTTACGTTGCATACAAAATATGAAATCTTAAACGGCAGCATGTTGTTGTTCCGATAGTAAAAATCTGTGATTTTAAACATGCGGTTTCGTTGATTACGGATGTATCATTTCGTTTTAGTGCTTATTTTCCACAGAAACCTCGAAAGAGAAAATAGTGTGACCACAGAACGAAATCAGTTGCGTTTAAATAGCTCGTCCGGTACTTAAACGTAGATATAATTTATTGTAGCGTTCTATTACCTATTCTGTATCTCTCGTAGTTTGTGCGCCATCGTTATCAAGCACCCAGCTCCAATCTTTCACCCCAATTACCCAGCTCCTTTTGTACCCAATTCACCCATTCCTATCCCATTAACTGGGGTAGTTGGGTCATCCCTTCACCTTTTTCTATCTGATTATGCTCGAGTATTATGTGCATTTTATTATCACACTTACTCAATTTCTTAAGCTGTCAATCAGACCTCTGCAAACTCATTTATAGATTTTACCAGTAATTGTTTATTGATTAAAAAAACTTCTTGTTACTGAAATTCAATTCTTGACACCGATTTTCAATAACCACCTACAACGAGACTGAAATAAGATACGAGTATGTAGGTACTCGAAATTACATATTTATAAAATCTTGACATGAAAGGAAGGGCTCGATAGCGGAACGTGTCTATGCTTTGGAGTCACCAAATACGTCACGACTGTTTGCCATTCTCATTGTGAACAAAAGCGACGCACACCAGGCAGCAAGGCGCGCGGGCGGCGGCGGCGGCGGACAGGGGGACAAAACCAACATCCTTCAAATCACCTCACGTATTTATAATCCCACATTCGCTTCCTGCTTTTTGTTGAATGTTTTTCTAAGGAATTTAAAATTTGCAAAGGAATCGTTTCAACGAACAGTGTATAATTTAAAAGAATTAGTAGGTCTACCTGCCTGCTTTTCAAGCATTCTTCATAATAGAACGTAATTAATTATTTAAATGCTAACTAGCTGGTGTGAAGAATAATGCAGTGTATGGAAGTTTGTAGTTATGGTTACTTTTCTTTAGTTTTTAATTAAACTGGCAGACATTACTGTACTAGTAATTTCAGACATAATAAGTTCGTGAATAGGCGAACTAATGACAAATTACAACCGACTCTACCAGAAGTTCTCTAAATCTTTCTAATTTTTACGTCCCGTATCACAGCCTAGAATAATAAGAGCGGCACGACACCGCAACCATTATAGTGTACTTTGTAACCCGCTAGGCACATGCCTACAGTGTGCATATCTAACAAATACTTCACGCGTGGTCAGTGTCGGATAGTTCACAAATTTCACGTAAGTGAACTGCCAGGCGGGCCGCAACTGTTCCGGGTCGGCTCCCGGAGTCCGCAAGCCGGAGTCCGGAGTCCAGGCTCACCGCCAACAAACAATGTTCCGCCGCGCGCCGGGAAATATGTAGCATTCCCACTCTCTAACATAATAGCCTTTTTATACCGAGAAAAACTATGTATTTTATAACTAACATCCAGCGCTCCGGTTTCATACTTGACGAAAGCTATTTTCGTAGGTCCTTTGACTCACTACTTATAAACTAAATGCTAAAGATAGGATATTGCATATTATCAACTTAATTTTGTTTTTCTGCTAATAGAAGACCGACTTTGATCTTCGAATAAGAAGTGAATGTAACAACAGCATACGTAAAGTTTTTCCTTTTAACGTTACACAGTGAGGGAACGTAGAAAATTCGCTACCGACAAGCTTCGGTTGGAAAACTTATACGTAGTAAATGTTAGCGTCGGAAAACCAACTTATACTTATTTCTATCCTGGAATAAAAAATTTGAAATAGCAGTTTCATTTTATAATACAGACTAACAAGATTAATTACATTATGAACAGCCAGGTACTTCAGGTTAAATCTGCGTAAAATCAACTTCCCAAACTCTTGTTTGAGCAATAATTCAATCAAATTAAGTCATAATTCGTATTCGTTAAGAGTCAGCAAGTTTACACGGGTTCGGGTCGGGCGGACTACTTACTCTCTTGCAAATTGGCTTGAGGCACAAGTTTCACAGAGTAAATGATACCTAGACATGATAGCACGACTCTTGAGCCATCAGCGTCATACAGGTGTTCAAAGATTCACTTCGATAGTCAGGGATTTAAATTTTGGATTAGTGCTACGTAGTGCTACGAAAAATTCGGCTACGCTTTTGCTAATAGGAAAGCACACGTTAATTCATTTTGTCAAAATTCAAAATTCAAAACTCATTTATTCAAACTAGGCTGAGAATCAGCACTTTTCGAACGTCAAAATTACATAAGACAGTCCCCCAAAACGCCCACCCTTCACCACTTCCTAGTGCATTAGCTGGGAAGAAGAAGTGGCGCAACAAACTCCCCAGCAGCACAGCTGTCTGTTCAGTTAGAAGAAAAAAAAAAGATTCTATATAATAGTATTCAAAATAATGTACATTACGCAACACAAAACTTAATTTAAATTATTAGCCATATGTTAGCTAGCACACGCCAATATACCAAACAAAATCATCGAGAACTATACTCAGGCAGAAATAAAAACTAAACGTAAACAGAACTTAATATCTAAATAAAAGCCTCCAGGCATAAAGGGCGTGCCCGCTTACATATAGTTGTAACAGAAAGTTATAAATGATAAACTAGGACCATCGAGGTAAAATAAATAAAACAAACAGTTAATTACTAATAACAATAAATAATATGATCAACTGTCGAGGTCACTAGCTAACCACTTAATGCAATACAACTCATTAAAAAAACATTGTAATGAGTAGATTATGTCAACAATAAATAAAAATAAAAATAAAATAGCTTGACTTATAAACTCAAATAAAAAAATAAAAAAAATACATTTATATAACTTGTATAACTTGTCAGTAGGTAATCTGGAGAAAGAACATAAACATTGTCTTGAGTTAATCACAGCGACCAACTATTCTTATCATTTAAGTAGTGGTTGATAGAATAGTATGCCTTTGAACAAAGCTTGGATTTTACTTTAGTTTTAAACGCATTAAAAGGCAAATCTAGCAAAGATGAGGGTAGCTTGTTATAAAAGGTTATACCAAGCCCAACAAATGAGTTATGAACCTTATGAAGCCGGTGAAAGGGAGCTCGTAGTTTGTCCTTATTTCTAGTGGTAACATTGTGAAATTCTCTGTTTTTAGTGTATAAGTATATTGTTGTATATTTTGCCTAATATATAAGATGTTGGCGAAGATGAATTGAGATGCCACCGTGAGGATACCAATATCTTTGAAAAAAGCTCTCAGAGAAACTCTAGCACCTAGCTGGTAAGTAGCTCGAACAGCTCGTTTTTGAAGGACAAATAACGCTATGAAAATAACTTAAATAGACTAACCGAGCTGTATCAACGTCAGTGTATTGTCTTACTTTCCTGACAGCGTAGGCGGCCGAACTGAGCCTTCCTGCTAGGCTCGATATATGTGGGCCCCACTGAAGTTTAGCATCTACTGTTATGCCCTGAAAAACTGCCGAGTTTACAGATTCAAGCACCTCTTTATCTAAGACGATGTTGGCTCCTAGAATTCTAACATTTGGTAGAGCGAACTTCACACATTTCGTTTTCTTGGCATTGAGAACTAGGTTATTTGTCGTAAACCAATCCGTAACCATTGAGAGTACACTGTTTACATCGTCAAAATCTTGTCTATTCCTATCTACTTTAAAAATAAGAGAGGTATCATCTGCAAACAGTACAACTTCACAGATAGCCTTTAAATAGAATGGTAAGTCATTGATATACACTAAGAACAAGAATGGACCCAGTATTGAGCCTTGAGGTACACCTAACTGAACTGGTAGCCCGGAAGATTTCACACCATTAACATCTACACATTGGGACCTATTATGTAAATAAGAATCTATAACGTTGAGAGCTTCGTTTTGAACACCGTAATGACGCAGCTTACGCAAAAGCGTTGTCGGCAGCCGAGTTCAGTTCATCTTTAAGTCATAATGAGAAATGTTTGCAATGAATTGAATTTTGAATAGAAGGTTATCAAAGGAATATTTTATAAACTAACCGCAGAAGCTAAGCGGCAAAGGATGCAGTGAAAGCTAACAACATAAAAACCTTTGGTTTCTCGGATGTAAATTGTATCGTTTTATTAGCTCATTTAGTCATTTATAAAGGACATAAGACATAGCATAACCCCTGAATTCTCGGAACGGTTAGGCAGAGGTGTACCTATAGGACACCGTATTTCGCCAGGAAGGAACGTTGAAAGTTTTAAAGAAACACTTTGTTTTAAAAGCTTTCATAATCTCTACATAAACAGCTCTATCTAAACTAAACAATGTCATTTCCGTCACGTCGGTGGATGTACGATCTTGTACGTTTTTAACATATCGAATTTACGAATGCTATGACTCAGTGATATCGCCACAAAAGCTCGTTTGCATAGCGATAAACCAAAGCGACAAAGGAACAAGGTTGAATCGACAGGTTAATACATGTCTGCAATTTCACTGTGTGGGTTACGTTGTGTATGATAGGGTTACTCACACGAGCACACCGCACGTTAATACAGGAAGTGTCGCACACAATAAGGTCCATAGAACACGTTGGTGACTGAATTGTGTGCTCATTCGTAAGGTGTTCGGTACCGAATGTCTCTATGTTGTCATTTGTTACTTAATTCCAAAATAACATTCTGTCAGAGTATTCACCGTTCAATGCTCACTCTACCCAAATGTTGAGCAGCACAGATTCTGGCTATTGAGTTTGTTGCTTCTGTTATTGATAGCCTGTATTATTAAACTTCAAAGGCGAATAAATGGCTTTACAACTAAAATCAGCAAATAATTGTGTAACGTCTGCTAAGAAGTCTGATATGAAGATAGCTTAGTTATTTTTAGACTAGCTAAATTGAGTGTTGAATGTCTGAGTAGGTATATACCTACTCACACAGTAGACATTATTTTGGCTTCGTACTACATTAAGATGAAACATTTGGTACTGCGACTTCATTTTATATATTTGTAACATCATCTTCATTTCGGCGGAATTGTCGCCATTCGCCATACGACTTATTTGTATGGATATATTTATTTACATCACATAAACAACATGCTTGTATTCCCCGAAAGCTTAGCCAAACAAAGGTGTACCTGCACCTAGTACACCCACTTTTCGCCAGTTATGTTTAAGTCCCATAATAGATGACGAGCCTATTGTAATTAACCGGGCTTAATACTAATTTATTTACATTTACATAGAATTTATGTAGGTGTAATCAGATCACTTTTTTGGCTTGTTATATTCCTAAACAGTTCGGGCGCTGACGAAACGTGAATTAAATCGACATAACCGAAATCCGCGAAAGTTATCATATGAAAGTTTGTAGATCAACAGAGTGGCACAGAATATAGGCAGGTTCCTACATAATGAAGCTCATTGTCTTTTCAATCCATTATTATTACTCAAATAACATTTCAAACTGGCTTTCCATAAACACAGCATCCTCCAATAAATTGTCTCAAAAAAAGGTCTAATTCCGAAATAATGGTACAAATAAAGTAACAGGACGCCTGACGGGTTACGGGTACCTGTCGAATGAATATGCTAAATAAATAAACTACTCGTGTGAGCCCGGGCCGTGAGATCATTCCATTGATAAATACTGACCGCATAGTCTGAGTTAAAAGGGAAATTGTGTAGGAATGTCAGCTGCGGTTAGGGCTGCTCGCAGCCCGCCCTCTGTCCACACCACTCGGGGATGGCATGCCTTAACCAAATGTATTAAAAACGACCGCCAAGGGTTTCTTCTATAGAAGTAATTATTATCTTAACAGACCTGCCGTTATCAGGATTATTGTAGCGGGTGCACTTGGAATTCAAGCCACGTGTTACTATCGAGCAATGTTCCGGAGTTTGACGGGCAACGTGCCGCGGGATAAAATGCTCAACCTAAACAATGTTACCAGGGAAAAATGTTTCTCGTGACCCATATATCGTACAGTTACATATAGCCGGCGTCATATTGTGTACCCAGACTTTTGACCTCGTGAAATATTATGTTAGTGTACATGTGAAACTTGACCTGATTGTGTTAAATCCTTATATTCAGAGCGGTTTTGTAAATATGTTCTACTACATAATACTTTTATACTGTAACGTTTATTCAAATAAGTAACCGAGATTAAAACAACATTAACATCAACAACAAAAAAACAGTCAACATTAAAATTATATAACATTCACAATTAATTCATTTTTAAATTGAATTTCTTTATAACTTGGCTAGAGAGAGTCAACCCTATGCGTAGTGTGAACTCCCAACTTACAGGCGAGTGTCGTCGTCGCCACACTAACTCCACTCTATAATAATGCCAGACTTACCAATGGCCCCAATAGGTGACAATAAAGATTGAGGAATTGTTCCTCGCACTACATTACACTCCGAACTGGTTCCACTTCCTAGCGTTGTGTGTGGCTTCATCTTATTTATCAAGCTTTGTATTGTTATAATACATAAAGAATGTTATTCGTCACAGCAATGTACGAGTAGATTATCATTTTATTGGACAACATAACGGTATGAGTAGGTACCTACCCGAATTAGAACATAATACATATTTTCAGAAATATAATCATATACAGTGTAAACTCCATGTAACGTCACTCTATTTAACGACAAACTCCCTTAAGCGTCGAAATCAATTGGCTTTGGTTGGTTTAGCTTGTCTTTCATACAATGTTTCACTCTACATAGCATTACACCCACTCTCAATAACGACAACAATTGAGTAATAAAAAGTACCTTTTAAGTTGCTAAAATTAGTAAAAACTGCGCAGCTGTGTACGATCTATTGTCGCTTTATTATCCTAGCCCGCAATAAATTCGACTGTCGGCATCATGCCTACCGAACTTTCTAAGAAATTCGTTCTTTTGTTTATGAAGAAGATGAGACGGATGAGCCTGAGCCTCCGCCGAGCATTAAAGAAGCTCTGGAAGCAGCTAAATTATTGGAAAAATACTTCCTTTATAACCAAGATGCCTCAATATTGCTAGATATGAATAAAATAAGTAAAAAAATACAACAAAATTACTGGTGCAGCAAAAGACGTCAGACAAAAATAACAGACTATACGCAATAGCGTTCATATAACATTCTTTTTTATGCACATAACTACTAACAATAGTCGGAAATAAACTTTTTCTTTTTCTAATTCTGATGTTTCTTCTCTCCATTTAACGACAACTCTCTATAACGCCATAAAATGCACAGTCCCTTCAGTGTCGCTATATAGAGTTTACACTGTATTTCACAAAGAAGTGGTCAATCTTTCTAAAAAAAATCTAAACGAGAACCTCTTCAATGAGAACCTCTACAAACAATCCTTTACCGACCAAAAAAAAAACTGTGTTAAGTTCAAGCTTAATAAAAATCATGCATCCGGCGTGAGTTGTCGTCTTAAAGTAACGGAAATAACTTATCAGATACGCTGCCGGCTCGCACACGGCCGCGGCCGTCTTGTCGGTGCATTTATATTCACCGCTGCCGTCTGCTGCAATAAAAAATACTTAGGTACAGCTGACTCGGTCATACCAAAGACGTTATACAAGCTATGAGGCTTTCTGTCGTCCGTGCAACATACAATGACAACCAACCCGGATTTTTTCTTTATGCTAGGAACAGGTAATATTGATAGTGCTGTGCCCGTGCCACGGGCCTTTTGTTAAAAGTATCGATAGTCGAGCATTGTTTTCTTCTGAGTTAAGGTAAGGAAACAACTTGCATATTTATGAGGTATGTTTTTTAATTTTACCAAAAATGTAAAAAGGGTTTATAAAATGGAAAAGTTGCAGGTACTTACTACAACACCTCAGGTGCTTACTTAAAACTAACAAAATTGAGTGACCAGACCATTTTCACTAAACATCAGTAACGGCAAAACAAAAAAAAAAGACCATTTTCACAAAACATCACTACAAAAAGACAACGTAAATGAACATGCTTGTACTATTTGTAAGTTCAGGACACGGCCTACTTGGTCTCAAGATAGGAATGCAAGAAAAACTTGGATTCAAACTTTTCAACTTTTATGAAGATACAGATAACAAATATCAATGATGATTGAGCCTAAGTTCATAATGTTGGGTTATCTTCACATTATATAGGTACTACACATATCAGTAGCATTCGAATCTGGCGTTGCCGTTGGTCCAGCGCAGCGCAGGCGTTTGTCGAATGTAAAACCAGCGTTGACACTGCACAAATACGAGCCTTTTCGTTACAATCCGGTCCCAACAACATTTGCGCTGGTTGCGCAACGCCTACGTATTGTCTTCGCGGAACCTAGCCAGCGGCTTCGCGACTTTACGTGACGTCTGCGCATCTGCTACGCGGGTTACATGCTACGCCGCTGCTACGCCGTTTTAATGCTACGCGGCTGCTACGCGGCTCCTACGCGAGTTCAGTGTTACGCCGCTCCTTCGTGGCTTCTACGCTACGTCAAAAAGAAACGCTGGCCAAACACTCAGAGCTTTCACAATCAAAGACTAAGACTCTAAAATTATCTTTAACCTTCGGCCAGCAGAGATAAAACTAGTATAAGTAATATGAAGGGATTTCCTTTTTTAACACAAATAACTTTCACGGGGATTGTTGCACACCAGTGAGTTCATCATCATAAAGATAGTAAATTTGCAAAAGAATTCGTTTTAAATAAGGCAATTTTTAATAACTTGGCAGATCATATTTGTATACGTAACCCAAGAATCTGTTATGCATGCGAAGTAAGGAACTAAATTTCCTTAAATCAAGTAATCGACAAACATCGTTGAAATCCCTGGCGAGACGGCAATATCGCTGCGATGCTATGTGATTGGCGCGCGGCGTGGGCGGCTGCATAATGAACCGCCGAGCCGGTGGGGGGGCAGGTGGCGCGGGGTGGCGCGGGGGGCGGCGGCGTGCCTCTCGTCCCGTTTGACGCTAGATTGGAATCCGCACGAGCCAGTGCCTTCTGCCGTCAAATCCGTCAACATGTCTATCCTGGATATCCGAACCTTGATCTGTTATTAGAGGATCTGGTTCTGTTAATGCCCCCAGATTGTAAGCATTCATCAACAGCCTTCTAGTTAAAGCCTTTAGGCCATGGAATTGAATATTCTAACATTAATCAAAATGTTTCTCACAAAAGACGCAGCAGGAATTGACATTTCAACCAAACAACATCTGACAACTTGGCGTAGCGTAATACAAGAAATGTTTACGATTGAAAAAACTTTTTAACAGAAAATCTCTGAAAGGCAGTAGTACGAATGACCGGTCAAAGCGTCCCGAAGCGAGCTACTTTTCCCCTCGATTGCGGCAACCGCTTCCGGTAGCCTTCCGGTAAAATTCCACACTCAGTTCGAATTTTTCTTCGACTTACTTCTCTTTTTAATTCGTAGACTGATTGCGAGGTTTAGGGATTCAACCACGAAGCTCTTTTCTATTTATTTATTTCACACTTTCACTTCGAAATATTTTCTGGTTCCGAGGAAAAAAAAAAAAAAACAGCTCTTTTAATGTCAGCTACTGCTCAATAAAATTAGTATTACGGAAGAAAGAAAAAAGAGAAAACATCGGAAAATGCGGTCCAATTAAACCTTCAGTCCAAATATTTGCATATTACAAAATGTTTCATGATAATGAGAGTTATATTTCTGTCTAAATATTAATAAAAAATAGATAAAAAGAGCCACACAAACATTAAAGAAGTACATACAAGTACTGTAATTGCCGAGTCTACGCTGCGTGGCAGTAACCACTAGCAGTATAATACGTAATACGTTTTGTGGTTACCTACATAGCTACGTACCTGTTATATAGCTCTTTTAATTTGGTGGTCGAAAGAGGTTTGCCAACATCGTAGCTTGGGGAATCTACCGGGCACATTAGGTATTCTGTGAATCTACCCACCGAGAGACAGGCGTGAATTTACTATACAAATACAAGTTACACTTACACATATTTATGTAGTTAATGCCTTTACGTGACATTTTATGGGTTAAGCGGGTTAAAGTTATTAAATAATTAGTAAGTTGATTATAATCATTAGTAACTAAATATAAATAGGAGCTACACGAAGAAAAAATGCGAGAAGTCCTTGAAATATACTAATGGACAGCCTTTTGAATATTCTACCACATGTCATGTAGGTATGCGGTAGAATATTCTACATTCCATCGTGGGTAAAATAGTAAGAGAAGAACTAACTGCCCACAGAATTTACTGTGCTTTCCTGTAGGCATCCGTTTCCGTTTCATTTGACTTTCTAGCCACACAATATAGCGTTAGTCACTCAGCAAATAATTGAAATTGTCATATCAGCCTCCTGTAATTCAATTTTTACGCTTGACGTGTTAAATACACAATTAGTAAACTTTACATTTAAAAGTTAATATGCAGGATTGACGCTGTAAGGGTACCGAAGGGGATTGCAATATCAGCGCGATGCTTCGCCCGCTCCCAACGTCAAACAAGCCTTGTACTCTGCAAGTTTAAAGATTTTTTTCTCTTCACTTAACTTAATAAATGAGTTTTTGAATGAAAATGAGGTTAAAAAGGGCCTCAAGTTTAATGTGTCCTAAAATAATAAAATATTCAAGTACTATAAGGCTTTACATTATGTACGAACTTTTTATAAGCTGTATATTTTTATATAGTCTTCATCGTCGCATTTTCTCGGCGTTTTGCCAGAATTTGCTTTACTTAGAAGAAAAGAGGCTAAATGTTTGATCGCTCGCCCGTGTAAATGTCATCACTTGCAAACACCAAAATAAATATGCGCGAGTGATTTTTATCTCTGTCTCAATGGGCTCATTGTCTATCTAGGAAAATTATACATTGTAATGGTATAATGCAAAGGTGAACCATCAATCATATTATACCTAACCATACATAACGGACACCGAGCGTGTTATATAATTAAGACTGTTTTGTTTACTTGTAACTTGTTAAATAATAAGATTGTTTTATATTTTTTTCTAGAATAGGATAGGAACAGTTTTATGATGTTTACTAACGTAAAATAGGAATAAAATTATATATATTTTATTCAACAGTTAGAGTAGGATATGTTTAATTGTATTATTGTTAGTGGTCTTTAAGTAGAAACAGTAAATAGGGTTTTTTATATTAGTTTAAGTCAGGTACAAAGGTACTTGTTGAGGTAGAGCCCACCCACCAAATCTTCTGGCAGCTACAGAGAAAGTTACGTTCCCCTGAGGAGGTCTCCATGCCTCCTGTCATCCGTCCAAATAAAAGCGTCGCTTTTGGCAACCTTGACAAGGCCGAATGTCTACCCGACAGAGTCCCAATGTTCTCCCAGCTCAAGGCTCTGCTGGGAAAACCCCTGGTTCAGACGGTATCACCAATAAGGTGTATGAACTTCTCCCTGCTCCTCTCATTATGTTTATGAACGCCATCTTCAAGGGCGCCTTGAGCAACAACATCTTTCCGTAAGCGTGGAAAGAGGCTACCGTTATCGGTATCCCTAAGCCAGGCAAGCCTAAGTCTGAGCCCACGAGTTGTCACCACATCAGTCTCCTCAACATCAACATTTATAGGCGTCTTAGAGACTATGTCGAGGCAAAGAGCCTCATCCCCAACAAGCAGTTTGGTTTCCGTACCCAACACTCGTGCATCCAACAAGGCCACCGCATCGTAGAGCACTTAAGCACTGGCTTCGAGTGTAACGCGATGACGGGCGTGTTGTTCTTCAATATAGCGAAAGCATTCGACAGTCTGGCACAAGGGCTTATTATATAAGCTTTACCAACTCGGAATGCCTGACCGTCTCGTACTCATCTTTCGAGACTTTTTGTCGGGTCGCACCTCCCGCTATCGCATCAAAGGTTTACTCTCCTTCCCTCACCCCATTCGCGAGGGAGTCCGTCAGGACTCCATGCTATTACCAGCAACATTCCCAAAAGTAAAATGGCTCAGTTGGCTTTATTCGCCTGTCAGAACTCTATCGCTCGCACTGTCCAGATCTCCGCAATCGTCTAAGTCACTTAGATCCGGAAATAGAGAATCGAGGTTACCACATCGTCTCACTAACCCCTCGACAGTTGTATGGCAAGCCGATACCTTAAGAGAAGCAAGGCAAATACCTGGGTGTAATCTTCGGCGGCTCGTTCGCGCCTCTTTCGCTCTCAGTAGGCTCCATTTCATATTAACCGCACGTAGCAACTTGTTAGTCAAGTAAATTACGCATCTACATCGCGGTCATTCGTCCCGTCATGACTTATACCTGCGTCGTCTTCGCACATGCTAAGCTACAATGCAGACCCTCCAGAATCGTTTCCTAAGAAGGAAAAGAAAGCTCGTGAGAGCCCCCTTCTATCTACGCAACGTGGATTTACACTTAGATCTCAAAATGCCCACCCTCCAGCAGTTCATGAAACGCCTCGCAATGCGTTTCTTCGAGACTCTGCTATAAAGCACCCCAATCCCCTGAATGCGGCAGCCACCCGATACACTCCTCTCCCGCGAAAGTAGTATTCGCCGACCAAGGCATACCCTCACCATTCTCAATGATGCCACAACCCTCCTCCAGGAGAGTAATAGGGCTACCTGTACTGCTCGAAAGTACAAAATCAGACCACCGTCCTTCCGTCCTCGCCGCCGAGGCCCGGTGTGACGCCCCAATAACATGCTCGCCCCAACCCTTGATCGAACCAGCCCGCGCTGCTGAGCCTGTAGCATTATATTCGTCCGAAATTAATCCGATCCAGCCTGTCCCTTGCTGCTCTCCCCCAGCGATGCCCTAAGCTGAGATGCGTACCCCACAAGGTACGTAGCGTACGGCTCTTAGCGTATAGTTGCTTAGTTTTTAAGTTTTAAGCCCTGGCTGGAGGTCTTAATTTATTGAGGCACCCACAGACAAGCCCGGTTAAGCAGCCGACAACCTACTAGGTTTACTTGCGAAATGCCAAATTATCTCTAAGGTCTCGAAGTAGAAGAAAGAAGAAGAATAAACATCAAGACCATTGGAATCTTCTTTCATTCCACCACCTCAAATACAGTACACAATATGTACCTTATTAGTTTAATAACATATTCAAAGACCTAGGAGCTGCAGGTGTTAAAGCCACATTCCGGAATCAAATGTACGAAAGGATCAAATGTACATAATTTACTGGGATGATTAATTGCGGTTACTATAATTATTACTGCTTAATGCACGTAGAAGGAGCTACTGTGGAAAGGTTCGTCAATATTTCAAGTACCTACTTAAGTTTTAACTTATATTGAAACACCGATATCCTAAGTTCGTTTGAAGGAACTTCCTTGACTTATTAGACTCAAGACGCCATGACAACAGCCTCAGGAACACCCTCCAAATGGTATACGGTTACATAAAAAAAATAGTACTTAAATACTAAACTAACAATTTCGATACTAAAATTGATACATTCGTTATTCTTAGACACTGTTTCTTCCAATCCAGTAACTGTTTTTTCAACTTCCAATCAGCTGTAGTCATGAACGAAATAATTTTAGGTACTTACCGATTGAAGGAACATGTCAGGTCACATGGGCAAATACGTATATTTCATTTATCGAAGTAGAAATTTATTTTTTAGAAAAAACTTCACGGTCAAGACATGCTACTCTCATTACAACGCTTTTATTTTTTAATATTCTGGACAACATCAAAGTGAAGTCAAGATTCCATAATTTTCTCCACTCGATTTAACAAAAAGCCACGTAGTTAAAAGTTATAAATAGACCGGGACTTTTCCTATAAGGAAGTAATAGTAAAAAAGTGTGCTGCTTTACCAAGACTTTATTTACGCAGTAATTATCTTCGTTTAAAAATAAAATATTTTATAAGTATCAATAGAGACAGGCTAAACATGAATTCTTAATTATTAATTCAGTAACAACGCTTTTCAAAACAATATCATGTCAAATTCTGGGATTTCGCAACAACGAATGTAAATCAATAAGAATTGCTGAAAATACAACGTATGTTCAATATTATTTGTGTCTGGTCAGTGCGTCTGGTCAGTGTGTCACCGTTGTGCGACCCGTTAAGGCGACGCAATATGATCAATTATGTCGACAAATCCACCATAATAAGCCATTTTGCCCCTACTGTTTTCAAATGGCGGCCATTTTTTTTTTTACTTAGTACGGATGGTTTCATTTATTTTGCATATATCTACCGATGTAGAGGTCCTACAGGCATAAAAAACCGACAGTTACAAAAGCAGGCAATAAGTTGACACTTTAGCTTTATTAAAAATTCCTAATAGAACCTTAAAAAAATACTTGAAACAAATATTCTGAAAAAACCTAAACGGGTAGGACACCGGTGACCAGGCACACTGTATGTACACCACGGTTAACAAGGTGTACTTTTTCTCATATTTTTTTTAAAACAAAATAGATAAATAAAATTACTTCAGACTTGAAACCATCAGAAATTCAAATTTTATCCAACCTTTTTCAGATTCCATCCACCATTCCGTTCCATTTACCATAACATTTCTTTATTTGAGTATGTACTTAAGCGTTAATACATATCGCCTCACTTTAACCTCATATGTAAAATAAATGGGGATTTATAATGTAAATTTATTATTGGAGTGAACATTATGCTACATCATTATACCTATAGGATCTCTCAAGCATTCGAATAAAAAATAAAGCCGTGGTGTGTGTCATTTCACACACAGTTTTTATTTTATTTTCATAATGATTATGACGTGCTGTACTTCAACTGCAACAAAACTGGATCAATTAGAATGATCTAAACTCAATGACGAGAGTCGTGGAAAGTGAATTGTTAGACATAAAGGTTATAAAAGGCTTGAGAAAGACCTCGTTGATAAATGTGCTCATGTATAGTACGTATGTATTACGGTCAAGCCACATTTTACGTGGGAACGAAGCCAAAAACTGACGACACTGCACTGACTGTACTCTGTTACCCTTTTTTCTTTCATCCCAGTTAATGCATGCTCAATTTAGAAACTTGGAACCCCTAGTAACAGAACAGAACGTACAATGCAATTTTATACAATAGTAAAACATAAAGCGATAGGTACCAATAGCTGCCAGAGCCTTAAATCAATGCTTTAATTTAAAAGGCATACATTAAAGTAGCCGCCACGAGTGGCAATACTTACAGTTACAACTGGTACCGTTTCGCTACCACCGGGCTGGCTAGCTAATATTTTTACTTTTTAACCACCGCAAATTTGTTTTATATATGTACCTAGGTAGTTCGTGCCGAACAGGACTAAACAGTTGAAGAAGTAAGGTATTGTGGAGTTGTGGGAGCTAAAAATTAAATAAACCATTTGAAAATCTTTGAAAAGGTAATGTTTAACTGCCATTATAATTTCTTTGAGGCAAAAAACATCTTAGTGCCCAATCAATATGGTTTCAGAAAAAACAAATCCATAAATGTAGCAGTTTATAACTTCTTACAGAAGGTAATGATCAACTTGGATAGGGGGCTGTCAGCTGTCGCATTATACATGGACATGTCGAAAGCTTTCGATCGTGTCGATCACAAAATCCTCTTAAGAAAGATGTATGCATATGGTGTAAGAGGAAATGTGTACAAACTCATAGAATCATACCTTAGCAACAGACAACAATTCACAGAAGTAAGGAGGATAAATCTTAGCACTAAAACAGAAGAACCATATGTATCTGAGTCTAGAATAGTTGAATTCGGTGTTCCTCAAGGGACTATTGTCGGCCCTCTGTTCTTTCTTATCTATATAAATGACATGCCTTCGGTAACAACTCATGACATTACACTGTTTGCTGATGATAGCACCGTTTTATTTACTAATGATAATTCAGCTGATTTAGAATCTGACATTAACCAAACAATATTATTGATTATAGACTGGCTTAGAATAAATAATTTAATGATTAATATTGATAAAACTAAAATAATGGATTTTAAAATACGAACCCGACGTACAGGTGCTTTAAAAATTAATTACCTAGATAGTGACATTGAGGAAACAGAAGTAACGAAATTTCTAGGACTACATATTGACCACAAACTTAACTGGAAATTTCATATTGAGCACGTTTGCAAAAAGCTGGGACAATTTTCATATGCATTATATAGATTAGGGAAAATAGCGAATCGGAGTACTTTGCTAACAGCTTACCATGGTTACGTTGGTTCTATTCTCCGATACGGCGTAATATTTTGGGGCAACAGTACGGAAAAACAGCGCGCTTTGATTGCTCAAAAACGCTGCATTAGGGCTATATTTAATTTGTGTGAAACTGACTCCTGCAAGCATTTGTATGTGCATGGTAGAGTTAAAAACAATAAATTATTAACTCTACCATGTATATATATACTTGAGGCAGCAGTATTTGTTAAAAACAATATCCACATGTTCAGCTTCTACACGCGTATACGGCGCAAGGACAAATTACGTACACCAGCCAGTAAAACTCATCTAATGCATGAGAGCATCTTTTGTTCAGCTTCTCGCATTTTTAATAACATACCGGGGACTATTAGAACGATTGTCAAAAATGAAAACTTTAAAAGGGCTCTCCATGATCTGTTGGTAAACAAAAGTTACTACTCTGTAAAAGAATTTCTGTCCGACAAGTCTCTACTTAAATATAGTACCCAGTCATGATGCGTTCGATGACCTGAAATTTTACCGTAAAATCTATTTTTATTTATGTTTAATTTTATGTATGATTTTTGCAATTTGACATTTTAATTTGTTACGATTCTTTTTATTTTATTTTTTAAATTTTATTTGTATAATTTGACATGTACATGTGTTAATTTGTTATGTTTGACTCTGTTTTTAATTTTTTTGAATCATATATGTGAATTAATTTTATATTCTACAAATTGAATTTGACATTTCCCTTAATGTTCCCTTTTGGTGTTTTTAATCTTTTTATTTATTGTGCTAGAAGGAAAGTGAAGATAATTAGTAATAATGTTAATTTTATTAGTCGCTAATTTATGTTTAATTATTGTATGCCCTACGGGCGGGACATAGCTGAACGAGATTTCTCAAATACTGTACCTACCTTTTTTTTTTTTTTTTTTTTTTGAGGGTGGGAAATCATCAAATGACTACTCCCGCTCTGGGCAGAGCGAGAGGGTGTGTCAGACTTTTACTGACTAAAACCCACCCGTGTTCCTTCCGTTGCCTGTGTGCCGGGGCCGCGTTATCCCTTTCGGACAAACCCGCAACCCCAGCAGGCATTGGTCTTTCGACCCCGTCGGTTGGTGCTGACATCTCTTTGAGGCGCGCGTGGGACACAACGCGCCGTCGACACGGGCCTGGTCCTTATCGGACGGCGAGCTGCCCATTGCTCACCGTCCGCAAGCCCGCGCCTACGGTGGCCGGAAGTCGGCTCTGGACTCCCGACGCCCGGGGCGTCTCCTGCGGCGACTAGGGCCGCGAGGGCGTGCAGCTTGCATCTCCCTCGCGCGCTCCGCCTCCTCCTTCGCGAGCATAACTGCTTCGCAGAAGGAGGTGACGGCCTCCCATGCACTCTCGCTCCGAACCATGGCCTGAACCAGGGCCGGACGCGAGAGATCGCCGCCGCCGATCGCCTCCGTGAGGACACGGCGGTGCTCCGCCCAAGCCGGGCAGACCTCCACCGTATGCTCCACCGTGTCCTCCGGGCGATCCACACAGTGGTGACACCCGGGCGTTTCCTCCCGCCCTACGCGGAACAGGAACCTCCCGAAACAACCGTGTCCGGTGAGGACCTGCGTCAGGCGGAAGGTGAGGACGCCATGGCGCCTCTCAAGCCACTCCTCAAAGAGGGGACTTATCGCCGCAATTGTGGCGTGCCCAGCGCTGGGTTGCGACAATCGCACACTCCATGCCGCCATGAGATCCCGCCGGAGCTCTGTCCGCTGTGCCGTGATTTCTCGCGGCAGCGGAGTTACTCCCCGGCGTTTCGCCTCCTCGCGCAACTCCCACATGTGCGCGAGGACTTTCGCCTCCAGATCCCATGGCGGTAGTCCGGCAAGGAGGCTCGCCGCCTCACGGGAGACCGTATACTGTACCTACCTATGATCCACAATAAATATATTTGATTTGATTTGATTTGATTTCTTAACTTTTGAAAGGTTTCAAACTACTTTAACGTTTGCAGAAAGATTCTCAGAGCGCCGTACAGTTGACAGAGTCCACGTTTAGTGCTTTTATAGCCATGAATACGCATGAAGTTATATCAAATCACTTATTCAGACAACATAAATAAATATGGATTATTCTGCCGGATGAAGCAAAACTGTGGTTTATTTGTGAACCAAGTAGAACAGTTGGCGGGAAAGCAATTATGCTCACTGTCGGCCACCTATTTCAAATTGGATGGTGTTGTCGGATACTCGCTAGAGATGACTACACGTTGCTGCGTTATTGAATGCACTGAAGCGGGAATAAATGGTATCAGTGCGAAAAATAATTGTTACGAAAAGATTTATTACAACAGACGTTTAATATGAAAAATAGTTATTCAGCTTCTCTACATTCCGGGTATCTCTGAACAAGATCCACTCTGTCTTTCCACGTCAGCAAAATTAACATTAATTTGCTTATAATTTATGGTAGGCACGTAAACAATTTTAATTAGTAAACTTGTGTTCACTATCAGAAAATATTCAGCTGAAATTTGGATAGAAGCTAGTAAGATTTTCATAAAAAATTAGGTCAAAGTTGATACCTACTCAGGGTCGGTTGCTTTTAATCCTTTAAAAACCTCTAGGAAGTGTAAGCGTTGCCGTCTCTGCGGGCCGTAATAACACTAACTCTTATAAACTGGGATTATACCACTCTCCGTAACACGACTTAAATTCAAATATGCACTTGCTTAAAAATGCTGCATATTTCGAGAATATTACTGTATGAGAGTCTCATAGTTCTAATCTAAAGTATGCTTGTTATATTAGAGCTTGTTTACGAAAAGAGTTTACTTTTCGAAAGCTCGTTAGAATAGAAATATGATGCTTGATAAGGCCCTTTAGGCTTTCACGACTAACACTTACACGTTACTGTAGAAATCGATATTCACGAGACAGAAGTACTAACATGTTGTTTGTTGGCGGAAAACGAGTGCTTCCACAAGATTGTTGTCACATGGATCATTATTAACTTTTAATCCAAGTGATTTACATAGCTCAACTTACGTCGCTATTCACTAAAACGATGTAAAAACACGAATGTTTTGTCGCCCTTCGTATTTCTGAAATTGCTTTTCTTATTGGAAGCTTACGATTTGAGCCCCGTACACTCGCGAATTTAAAGTTCGTTTTTCGGAGAAACACTCTTTTTTGCAATATTGCTTATTTTACAAGTAATTGAGCAGTGGCGACCCAGTGGTAACTTTCGCGACTTATAATACGAGTTGTAGGTCGTAGGTTTGAACCCAGACAAGCGCTTTACTTTGTGTAAATTATTCCATCATCCATCACTGGTCTCAAAACGGTGAAGGAAAACATCGTGAGTAAACCGTAAACAGGTCCTAGAATAAAAAAATCGAAGACATGTGACATCTACCAACCCGTACTGGGCCACTCCCTCTCATAGAGAGGTCTGTGTCCCAGCAGTGGGAACATTATAGGCTGATTATGCTTAATTTAGCTAATCTCTTACAAGTAATTATATATTATTATTATTCATTATTTTATTTATTAGTGTATTTTGACGACACGATTGGCGCAGTGGCTGAGCGATCGACTGCTGCGCAACGTGTCGCGGGTTCGATCCCCGCACGGAACAAATATTTGTATGATCTGCAAGTAGTTGTTCCGGGTCTGGGTGTTAGTGTATGTGCGTTTCTATGTTTGTAAACGCACCCACGATACAAGAAGAAATTCTTAAAAAAAAAAAAAATATTTTGCTAATCTCTTACAAGTAAATTAGTTAATCTCTTACAAGTAATTTAGCTAATCTCTTACAAGTAATTTTGCTAATATCTTACAAGTAATTTAGCTCATCTCTTACAAGTAATTTAGCTAATCTCTTACAAGTAATTTAGCTAATCTCTTACAAGTAATTTAGCCAATCTCTTCTGTTAAATATTTAAATACATTATAAGTACGCAAACAGTACCATCAATAAATCAACATGCATTATGTTTAAGTTGTGTTAATGTTTTATATAGTTAGTATTTATAAATTAAACTCGTATTTTATATCTTACAACGTTATTAAATGAAACTCACATTATTTGAACAAGGTAAATTAACAAATGTTTACCAATACACAATACACTATTTCAACATTTATTTTAACAACTAATAAAGACTTGTGCAAAAATGCTTGGAATGCAATATTAAACAGATAGTAAAGTCGGGAATACGAATTTACATAAACATGCAATTAGAGCTAGGAAAGGGACGTCCTCGCAGTGATAATATTGAAGAAGCAACTCCGGTCATTCATAATATTAACATAGACATTAGTCACATTAGTCATGCATTTACGCAAAGCATGACATATATTCTGAAAGGTTGAATTGTTAATCAACCCCTTGTTAATGAGAGTACCTTATCATTATTAGAAGTAATATATATTCAGACATTAGCGCCGCGAAACACGTAAGTTTCTACTTCAACAAATTGACTTCCGGAGGAGTGCTTCCTTCCTTTTAACTTTTAGAACTTTGTTGTGAATTTCATCCTTCTTTTCGGTGTAGTTAAATCACGGCACAACTCTTTACACCGTCATTTCATTTTTCATTTTGCTGCTCTTAACGTAATGAGGAAAGTAGAGCATAAACGTATTCAAAGGGAAAGCAAAACGAATCAAAATGTGACGTGTTCCACATTAAACGAAAAAGTGAAACATTAGATTTGCAGTCAAGTACATGTTTAACTTCAAGAGTCAACGTTTAAATAAGTACTTTGACTTAACCTACCTTGTTTTACGAGAATTCAAAGCTACGAGTTTACTTATTTCCCTTACCGGCTTCACCCCTTCCTACCCCTTTTTCATTTAAGGAGCCACCGACCCCCAGGAGCTTACTTGCAAGTCTGTTATCTAATAATATTAGGCAGCAGTTTAACCGTGTGTGCCCAGTTAAGAATAGGTCAGCTCGTCGGCGCCTGGGGGATTGTAAGACATGAGTTAGGACAGCCTGCATGTAAATCAGGTCAGATGGCCGGCGGCAGCTACATACCTGTAAATAATAGTGAAAACACTAAATTGCAACTTAATCACCACGCCACATAGGTAGAAAAAATCTCCCAAAGCTTTTATAGATACCACGTTTAAAAATACAGATAAAATTACAGGAGCATATAATTGGATAACCACAAAATACACTGCAGGCATCTTTTTTGGCAGCTTCTAATTTATAACGCCAAACCCTACGCATAGCCTTAACTTAGTAATGAATATAGTTAATTCCTCAAGTGTATACAGGGTGGATTTTTGAGTTGGGGCAGTATGCGCAGCTACATTAAGCGTTGTAGCTGCAAGAACACGGTCTATGGAGACTGGCCTTAACTTTTTGAGACATTTTGATCTGCATTCAAGGATTTTGAAAAAAAATACACAGTCAGCAAGAAAAAGGGCTGTTTAAAAAAATACTTTTTATGATGCCAATAAGGCATGCAAATCAAGAATTATCCAATTTGGTGCTGTCGTTCGGTAGTTATGCGCGTACATACATTTCGGCGATTCATTTTTATATATAAAAAGATATTCGGACAAAAATATTTCATAATGAGTATAACCTTGCCAACTCAATGTAATTAAAAGGATACATAGTAAACCCACGTACATTATTACCAGAGCATTTCTGTTTAAGTTATAAGTACCTTAAACCAAACGATTTACTGTAATCAGTAAATTGTTGATTAAAAACAAGGAGAAACTTCAAGGACTCGTTTGAATATTTCTCGTAATTGTTTTCCAAAAGTGGTTCACAGCTTGAAAGTGAAGTATCGATACATTTCACACAGTTCAATCGAGATAAAATGTACATTTAATTGAACCAAGACAAGAAGTACTCTACGAAATAAATCCTGAAAGTAAAATGCAACAAAGACAATCATGGCCGATAAAAGGCTACGTGGTCTTGCACGCTGTAAGACTCAACTCTTGTTAGACAAAACCGGTGGAGAGTGAGGCTTGCATCTAAACTAAGATAGTGTAGGACACATTGGAACGATTTCTTAGAGTGGCTGGCAAAGATTGGATGCTTAAAGCTGGAAGCGGGCTCAGGGGCGCTTTTTGGATGCACCCCTACATACTGAATACACATTGACTAACACGTATACTGTTTCTGTGATTTTTATATTTTCTTCAGTGTAAATCGAATCGAATCGAGCTTTTTCATTGATCATGATTTTTTTATTGAAACAAGGAAACTAAATTTTCTCATACATTTGCACTCCTTCTAATCTTACTTTCGGTTCATCTACATTTTATAGCCATGGGTATATGTCTGGTGGTATAAGTCCCTTCATATTTTAAGCCAATTCAGTAAACAAGAAATATTTAATATATAACTAAACAATCCTCAAGTTATTAAAACTTTCCTACTAAACTTAATTAGAAATTGAATTTTCCGTTACAAAAATTTAAAACGTAATTCCGCATAACTTTTACGTTTTTCTTCATTTTATCACAAGAAAGAACGTACCTATAATATAAAGCTGAATACTGTTATATTTCCAAAGCGGAACGCTTTTAAAATCGAAACTACATAATATTGAGCGCCACTACAACCCCAAACCACCCCGAGGGACTTATTTGCAACAATCTGTGTTCACAAATAATATTACCAGAGCTGCTTTGTGTTATATTAACTTTAGATTTATACAGATTGAAACGTCTATGAATATTTCTGTTGTTTACCAGATACCGCTACGAATTGTGGGCCAGGACACAAGGGTTATGAAGTGGAACATTATGAAAAGGTTAATGATGTGTTGGCTTAGTAGGTACTTCGGAAAAAACCATTTATAAAGTAAATGATAAATTCTTAGGTCTTATAATTTACTAATTTTGAGTGTTCGCTAAAGCTTTGGGTTCCTAAGAAAGTGGTGAACAATACAGTTTTTATGTCAAATACTGGTGAAAATTTCAGATTTTCATGACAGCCGATAAAATATGACGCCCACCTTCCAGAAAACAAATATTGCAAGTAGGTGTCTCACAAAATAATGTTGTATTGTTTTTGTTTATTTCCCTGGTCCACAGAAAAACAATAGGTATATGTATGTCGGAAATACGTTGCTTAGTTGACTAATCGGGATGCCAGCGCTGCCTAGCGGGGGCGCCCGACAGGCTCTACAATATGACGCTCGGAGCGGCTGGAGTTGAGCAGACTTCATGGGTGGCGGTCAAGCGGTGAAGAAGTTTAGAAACTGTCCCGCGTTTCGAATAGTTGTGACGTGTACCTACAGTGTGTGAAATGCTGGTGTGATTAATGTGATCGTAAATTATAATTTGATCTGAACTGGAGACGGTTTTTCTAATGCGCAATAACTAACACTACCCATAGTACGCCCACAGTAGTTAATATATGGCTGATAATAGCGAAAGAGACACATACATTTATATTAAATACTAATATAAATATGTATGTGTCTAATTATATTAATACTTCTCCGTTATATTCGATTATCACCCAATTATATTTTCTTACAGTCAACATGTCTATACGGAATTCAACCTCAAAGAAGTTTCCTGAGTTCGATATTCCATTTCCCCTGTAAACATATATACAAGAAAGATGTATGTACACATAACTAAACACACAAACCCGGTTAAGTTTCATCCGGTCCAGCACCCTGTGTATCGAACGAGTGACATCGAAAGCGGCTAGCCACTCATCCTCGACGTTAGAGACGATCAGCCGCCACGAAATAGACCAATGGAGTCCATTCCCGTAATGTAAAAGGGCAATGAACGTAACAATATCGTAAAAGCGGTGTAGTCAGGTCACAAATGGTGGGGACACGTGAACGCAAGAATTTTCGTCATAATTCCAAGGAGTTAACGGGCTCCCGGGAATCACTTTCATTTTCACTTAGCGCCACCGACTGCTCCATAACCATTAAATCCTCTTGTTTACTACTGCTCTTCGTCGGTTCAAAGGCACCGGCCCTCTCGCTCCTTATCTAACTTATTCACAGAGTAAACTATACAGCAAAACAGAAACGAACCCATTTCAGTAGGTATATACAGTCATCCCCAAAGAAGATATACAATTTTAAATCGCCGCCTGCACGAATTTTAAAGCTCGGTATAAATTAAATATTCAAATTCAAAAGTACGAGACTCAAATTCCTTTTGTTATTGTTCTTCTTGCGCCTGTTTATTTATATTCTGTGCTGAAATGAAAAAAATTGAGCACTTGTGACGTAACTTTGTGTGATGAGCTTGTCTGTCAGTCTGTGGCGCGGCTAGGCGGCTCAACTTTACCTACATTCTGCAATCCGTTGTGATACGTAAATAATTAAGTGGTAGAGTAAAAACATACTTATCAAGTTTAAACATGAAGAATTAATCTTCTTGTTTAACGTTTTATTTGGTCTAAATTGCTTGTTGTGTTCTATTATGAGTTCCGGTTCTCAGTAATATCTTGAGACGAGGCGAAGAAATTACAGCGTTTTGATTTAATTTAGTAAAATAAAAAACGTGTTAGTGTTATAAGCACTGAAAAGTTTTCCATTGCTGTCAATATTTTGTGATGCCGTAATTACTTTAATATTGTGAAAGTCTGGTAATGTTACAGGTAGGTTAGGTATATTGTAATAATAGCCTTAATACTCTTTAACTTATCTGATTTATCCAGGAGTATGCAGGAAAGAACCTTAACCAACGTTCGTATTAAGTTTCATGAACAGCTTCGCGACTAAGTATCAAAAATACTGTAGTCAAGTAGAAACATTGTTTTTGAAATGGAGTTAATACGCGGAAAGTAAATCTTTCTTCTATACATTTATACTAAAATTGTAGCAAAGTCTAAACTGTACAATGATTTTTTCTTAAAGTGATAGCTACGAGGTCTGGTCTGTTAAAATTTTGCATAGATATTCCCTACGAGTCTTGTCAGTTCGTAGGCTATAAATTACCACGCTATTTGCTATGGGGGATGAGCAATATTGCATTGTGTTAGTATTCCTCTATGATTTACCGCAAAACCGTAAAGCCCAAAAGACGAGCCAAAAGGTTGGATATTGCTGATAGTTAAAGATTTAAGTTCAATTGATTGTAATTTCAAGTATGATAAGTTTCACCGCCGTGTCCTCACGGAGGCGATCGGCGGCGGCGGCGATCTCTCGCGTCCGGCACTGGTTCAGGCCATGGTTCGGAGCGAGAGTGCATGGGAGGCCGTCACCTCCTTCTGCGAAGCAGTTATGTTCGCGAAGGAGGAGACGGAGCGCGCGAGGGAGATGCAAGCTGCACGCCCTCGCGGCCCTAGTCGCCGCAGGTGACGCCCCGGGCGTCGGGAGTCGAGAGCCGACTTCCGGCCATCGTAGGCGCGGGCTTGCGGACGGTGAGCAATGGGCAGCTCGCCGTCCGATAAGGACCAGGCCCGTGTCGAGGGCGCGTTGTGTTCCACGCGCGCCTCAAAGAGATGTCAGCACCAACCGACGGGGTCGAAAGACCAATGCCTGCTGGAGTTGCGGGTTTGTCCGAAAGGGATATCGCGGCCCCGGCACACAGGCAACGGAAGGAACACGGGTCGGTTTTAGTCAGTAAAAGTCTGACACACCCTCTCGCTCTGCCCAGAGCGGGAGAAGTCATTTGATAATTTCCCATCCTGATAAAAAAAGAGTATGATAAGTTTATAATAAAATATAATAATTGGTATTTATTTGCAAATTTTTTTACGTCATGAAAATATTAGGCAGTATTAATTGGAAATAACTTTTTAATGAGGTAAAAAAAGGGTGAAGGAAAACATCGTGAAGGAACCGGCATGCCTGAGAGACATTTCTCGACGGCATGTGAAGCCAAGTCAGAGGCCCGTGCGCGGATTCAAAACTCTGTCACCAGGTTAGTCACTAACGACAGGAAAAGAAGAAGAAGATGAGGTACCAACTGTTATTTAAATGAACACAATAATACAAGTTTAAGACAATAGTCGAATTATTCCATTAATTCACTGAATATAGTTACAGATGATTATCATCATGCATCATCTCTCTAGCGCTAAGCAGTCAATAATGACAAATATAAGAACTTTTTTTTTAATGAGGACGGTTTCGTGACGGTGCAAAGGAGGAAGCGCCGATCGCGAACAAACAAGAACCGCTGCGGCAAAGCTCCTACGGGCCCCGAAGTGACCCTGCGTGCCGCAAAGCCGAACACACCGGTGTACATCTCCCGCCTGCATTACACCACTAAGGCGGAGGACATCGTGGAGTACGTGCGCCAAAAGACGAGGTACACGCCGAGGGTGCAGATATTAGAATCGCACCGGAACGTCAACTTCATCGTCGCGTTCGTCGTGCGTGTACCGAACTGTTTTCTGCCCATCGTCATGGAAGAAGGCTTTTGGCCGCAGGACGTGGTGTTTCGTCGCTCCGTCGTTTTTTGCTTATATTAAAACATATTTTATGTTAAGGTTAAGGTATTTTTCTATGGGCCTGTTGTCGCCTGAAATACATGGTATTATTATTTCCTTTATTCAACTACGTATATACATATAAATTATATTTTTAAATATTAGAATAAAAGAATATAAAAACATTTAAAAATATAAAAAATAGTAGCCCACCGGTATCGGGAACAGGGTCCAAGCTACCGGTGGTCAGGGCTCCAGCGAGAGGAACTTCCTGACAATGCGAGCCGTATCCAAGAGTACCGCTCTCTGAATCAAGCCCTTGATCCAGCTGCCCAACGAGAGCCTCCTTAGATGTTGGTCGAGGCTCTTGGCAATTAAACCATTGGCTGATACGACTATCGGCACAATGATCGCTGAGTCCACATCCCACATGTCGACAACCTCGCGAGCCAAGTCAAGATACTTGATTTGTTTATCTTTCTCGGTTTTCACGAGGTTCCCGTTATGTGGAACCGTTATGTCAATGTATTATATATAATGTATTATTATTATTATTTGGTCATTGACATTTCTCGGGACCCTGGAGTCCCGGACCTTTGGAAGGCGTACGAGGGGCCGAAGCCAACTCGCAGAGGCCCCTTAGACAATTTTATGTATTGAGGCACCAACCGACGATTATCCCTGTATGCACTACGCAAGTGCACCCAAGGACAACCCCAGGTTGGTGCAGGACTATTGCAGAACATGGAAATTATTATTATTATTTACTTAACTTTAGATAAAGGCCTAAAAAAAATAGCCAAACGGTTCGACGATAGTTTTGCAAATCTGTGGTTGATGTTTGATTCCCAACACAACAGAAACGTACACAGAAAAACATGAAGTTTAGGTCTCTTCTGTTATCTATGGTTATACTAAAAAGTACCTGAGCGACCGAGCTCTGCTCGGGTGAAAATAGAGAAAACTAATTTTCCCAGATATGAAACCTAACTAGATCGATTTTTCGCCCCCGTTAACCCCTATATTGCAACTTTCATCGAAATCGTTAGAGCCGTTTTCGAGAACGTGCTGATTATAAGTATTGCTCATTTAAGGGATACCGTTTACCTATAGGATAAATATCGATGGTTAGGTGATCTTTAAGGAGAAATCCCGTGTGTTGAAAATCTACTGTTATTTTATTTCAGTGATAGCAGTTGGTCAGGAATAATCAGTAAGAATATATCAGTCAGTGTATAACATTAGCTACATGCAGGAACGCAGGCGTTCATTAATTTTGGCTGCTAAGACCAAACGACAAACGTACCTAGTAAATATACAGGGAAGTTTTATAAAAATGTAGCTGTTATTTTAGTATATTGTGGTGTTTTACGACTTCCACGCAAACGAAGTCACAGGCAGAAACTAAGTTGGAAATAAGCATGTAGAAAAGTTTTGTTCAAAGATTACTTTCCTACCTAATTATTTTTTAGAGACTCGTCTGGTCTTTAGGCTTCATTCATTTCAGTCACATCTCATCTTAAACTAAATATCTCTTTTATTTCAGATTTCAGTATACAAACAGCACATACTACATGTGCAATATGACTTTATTTTCGCACCCATTTCCCTCACAGCGATTCCCGTCGGGACTTCTCAAAGCAATGTTCACCAGTAATATGTTGAGTTTAAGATAGCCTGCTTACACAAGCAAAACATCTCAATATCTTATATTCATCTTTAAACTTAGATACAGCTTGGAACATGGGAGCCTGCGAGATGTGTATTGATAGCAGCAGACGACTCTGCAGACTAGTAGGTACTTAGTATGATGCTATTGCTAATTGTATATTAAAAAACTAGCCGATAAGTAATTACACCGCACTGTGCACGCTCAACGCGGTAGCCGAAGGAATAGACCCGGTTTCTTGTACACTGAACGACTTTACTCTGGCGACCGCTAAGGTTTTATGTTACAATTAAGTAAATTTTAGGTGATAAGATTGTTCTATTGGAAATTTATTTTATAATAGTATATTTTTTGTACTTAACTATCGCATTATGGCAACCTGTAAAGATTTTATAAATAAATAAATAACCTTTAATCTGAATTGTGACCGCCACAGACAATGCAATAACAATAAGTTCATTATAAGCGCTGAAATACTTAAGCCGATATCAGACGCTTCACTCGAGTTCAGGTACATTTTTGTTTCTTTACACCGACAAAATGATATAGGAATTAACGTTCATTTGCTCCTTTCATTCAATTTTTCGCTCATTCGGTAGGCGAGTGAAAGTTGCCGAATACCGAAATCCATCATCTTTGGATCGGTTCAGTAATGAATTAATGTTTGCACATTTGACTCACTTTGTGTTCAGACGTTTCATTTCAAGTGAAAGATGCCGAATAAATAAACCGGCAAAGTACGTGTCAGACCACGCACAATGAAGGGTTCCGTAGTTGAGATGAATTTATCCCAGAAGAAAATAAAACTTCATAGTTGAAAAACAAGTTCTTCCATACACTCCAACTGCAAATGTAAGTTTGTACGCACAATATTAGGAGATTTACTATGTTATTGTAAGACCATAGACTTCTTATAGGTTTTTCTGTAATGTATAGAAAAAAAACTGAATTTATTTCAAAATTTTAGGCTAATTAGTTTCGGAGATAAAGGGGAATGGTCAATTTTCATTTACTTGAGACCCTCACAGTAAGCCCTTTCAGTTGATATGTCACACGGAACAGTGTGCAATTCTTTCATATTTTTTCTTATTGTCGCCCAAAAGTAACCCCGATATTCAAAATTCATTTATTTACTATTATATTAGTAGACCTTATTAGATTGGAACTTAATGAATCAATAATTTTCGATTAAATTACCTGGAAAATTGCTCCAATGAATAGCTAATACGTCCCAACAGTAAGATCAACATCTGAAAGTATCTCGTCACGTTAAAAGTGTTACTGTCCTAAAGGGGAGCATAAATAGCTACCTTGTCGACTGGACACCTCCCCTGAGGTCTGAACTTCGGAGGGTTAAGTTAGTTAACTCATTAAAAACTGGTTAACTGCAAGGTCGTAGATGAAAGCGATGTTCGCCGTTTACCGTTTGATACTAGGAATTATTTTCCTAGACGTAAATAGTGCACAACGTTCCATAATAGAATCGAATATCATTTGAGCAGTTAGCAGTCAACTTGTTTCACGTTTAACCTACACAATAACATTTGAATTCTATAGGTTATTGTTATTTGTTGTTCTCTATATCAATGCACCATTTAAGCTCTGCTTAACTTTAGTTTGAAGATATACAATGGAAATACTTGATTTCTTTTTATTACCTGTTTCTAGGAAGAACAACAAGGAGCAATTTGTTTAGCACTGACCTTTTGTTCATATCATAACTGACCTTTTGTTAATATCACAAAATGATTAAATAACATCATCAAATGACGCAATTGTATGTCATTTGCTCACTTTTCACACTTGTGTTTTTAATTCGTGGCTAACGCGATAATTAAGCATTTAGTTTGTGAAAGTTGGGCGCGCAAATTGTTAAAAGTTGTTGGTGTTTTTATTGCACACGTTTAGCCGAAGTTGAACATTCAGCGGGATGCTATAAACTACATTATTCACAGTAATTTGGTCTGCTGTGACACGAATACACATAAAACGGTATTCTTATCTCATCCGAAATATCGGGCACGTACCAAAGTCATAATTCCACGATGAAGTACCGCATGGGCAGGGGCAGGGAGCGCGCCCTTTGCAGTGGTGAGAGTGTGATTCAGTGTTACGATTACCCGCATATACCGGATACTCCGTTTTTTTCTTTAGGAAACAATGTAACAGCACCACCTGAGAACCGAAACGGGAGAAAACAAAAAAGCCCATTACGCGGAACCTACCTGAACAGTGTAAGAACACGATTACAACTCTCCTTTATGAGGAAAACGAGGATTGATATTACACAAAATATTTATGTTCACTTTATGTAACAGAGTTTTCTTTAGCTGCTGGCATGATACAGAAATTACAATAGAAAGTTGTATTGGAATTTATGTTTGATATTACCTTTTATTTTATTATATTTACTAGCTGCACTCCGTGGTTTCACCCGAGTAAGTTTCGATCCCGTGGGAATACCGGGATAAAAATATCCCATGTCCTAACCTAGGTCATGGTTGACCTTTCATCTAAATCTGTTCAGCCGTTTTAGCGTGAAACGTTACAAACAAACTCACTTTCGCATTTAGAATATTAGTTAGTACAGTTAATATTTATTTCAGTTCTGATTTACGTACTTAAGATTAAGCGGGCGAACTGAAACGTTCCTTTGCTCTGTTGTTATACCGACTAGTCTATCTCTATTGCCCTGCCAGGCACGAATGCTTTGTGGCCTTCGATAGGTACACTTACTTATTTACTCGCTACACTTCTCTTCACATATTTTTAGGCTTTAAGATTCCTATGATATATAATCATAGGAATCATAGGTAATATTGTCACATATGACAATATTACCAATTTTCAGGTCAAGATCATACTAGGTACCTAAGGCTCAGCTACTAAGAAAATTATAAGGGAGATAGGTGTAATGGGCCCTAGGCTAGTAAATTAAACCAAACCAAGACTCAATAAAAACCCACAAACATAAAATTGACATCCTCACATAGTCGCATAGTCGCGTCGCATTTATAAATGCAACCTTTTCCACTAAATTCAATATTAGTATCTCGAACTGCTCCGATTAAGTCCTTTGCTCTGAACTGTTTATGACGTCACCGTTTCTCGTCTAACTTCGATCCAGACGAGTCGAGTGAGCATCACCTTTGATCGCTCTCTTGATAAGGCTGCACCTGCGACCTGATGCATACCAATAGAAAATAGCAATCTAGACTAGATTCGAATCATAGTCGCATAGAACTTTTGTGTGGAATAAAACCCTTTGATCGTGTTTGAAGTTTGAATGTCTGTGATGTATTCCAGGTCGTGGTTAGGATTTTTCCTTTTTTAAATTATACTATTAAACTCAAAGATACACATGATTTATCTAGTATAAAAATTAGTATCACTATTTATGCTACCAATTTATCAAAATATTGTGGTTTCCGCAATCTCCAATGGCGTGATTTATTATCATAAGGTTAATGACACAAGACATAAAACATATATACTCGTATAAACATATATTCCCAACATGATCTATCGAGAATAATTCCAGCAGAATTTTCATATTCACATATTTAAAATTCATTTTTAAGAAGTATAGAACAATGTCTGAGTCTAAAGTATCCATAAATTAAAACGTTCTCTGGGGGCGAGTCTCAGTTTCCTGTCTCGCCGTAAATAATTGGCGAACGATGAAATTTATTAGGCAGACATATTTTTGACAAATCTTCTTCGGGCCGAGTGGCTGAGGAAAATCTTCGTTCAATAACAACAATATATTTCCGAGGTTTACCTGCTCCTTGCCTTACCTTCAACACTTCAATTAATATAGTAAATAGTTACGTTTGTATCGCAATGATCCACATTATTCACGTGTTCATTAGTCCCTACTTGTTTTATTATCTTAACATGTTAATTATCCGACACACTTTCGCCTCCACCCACTTTTATTAGAACTCATACACCATGCCGCCATACATATTGGAAGTGAACCCTCCGGGACGGTTGCCGGCATTACGTTTGCGCTAAAGATAACCATCGCGGACGGTCAACGGCATTAGGTTTAAAACCGTGACAATAAAACATTGTAAAACGAAGTAAAATAGTGTTTTCAGGGGGTCTTGTCGCTATACTTAGTATCTCTGGGGGTATTTTCATGAACTAGTGGGGTGGGGACGTGAAGTAATACTAAATATAAAAATTTTGAAAAGTATAATAACTCGCTCTGATCAGAAAAATTTAAAAGGTTGGACACCCCTGTCGAGACAGGGGTGTCCAACCTTTTAAATTTTTAGTAAATATTTGTAACCGTGAAAATGGTTTTCCAGCCCTGAAATACTGGCCTCCTGCCACAAAACATTTTTGAAAATAGAAATGCACTTAAGACCAACCAACCAAACCAACCATGTAAAAATATACAACAGATTATATTTTCACAGTTTATAATGCTGTATTCTATTTGCTAAGAAACACCTAAATTTAAAATGAATTCGATGACATAATACATTAAGTATATGCGTGCATGTGCGCATAAAAATAAAAATTCGACGAAAGCAAATTAATTACCCATGAAAATATACGAGTATATTACTAAATTAACAAAAAATCATAGAAAAGCGTTCTGAGTCTGAGTTGTTGTCTTGTGTAGTTCTCGTCAGTTAGACATAAAATTTTACACGGCAAGTGTTAACTTTATTAGTCTAAATAGGAAAGTTGGTAACTCCTTCGCACAGACTTACGATATTTCAGGGTTATGGCTCCCGTAGGTGTCACAAAAAGTTAAGCATGAAATCTAGGTATCGTTCCTTAGTACAAAAAGGAGCATATATGTATAAACAAAACCTGAATCACTAAACATAACCTAATTATTGAAATACGAGATCGACATAAAGCTCTTTTTATTTAATTTATTCTGACTTACCCTACTTTCCCAACTTTTACGTACACAAGTAAGAATAAATGAGTATGACGGTTCACGCCAAAATATAGCGTTACATCACTCACGCTCGTTACTTGCGATTTTTTCCGCAATTTGCCATTTGACACTAATGACCTCCGACCTGAACACGAGATAGTTCTCTTTTAGTAAAACAACGAAGCGTAAAACTGATATCTCTTTGATTTATATTCGGCTACGTCGTAAATTAATAACTTGGAGACATCATTAGGATATTTTGGTCGTTCGTTTGAAGTTGTAGCGGTATTCGATATTTATTATTTGCTATGATTTAAAAGTAGAATATATTTATCCAAGTTACTGTATCGAATGTAACATGTCTATATTGATCACGATAAATTGGGCATCTTTAACATTGCCTTCATTATGCCATGGAATATACGACGACCACCAAATCAGGCTGTAAGCACGTGTTTACTGCTGAAAATGAAGTGCCTAAAAGAACACCACAACGAAACCTTAAATGAAATATCGCCACAATCATCACGCTTGGAAAACGGCTTTCTAGTCACACCCACAATAATCTCTTGGTCATAGTTTGGTACCCCAAAGAAAACCACAAAGGATTTAATATGTAGGTAGTATTAAATCCAATGTTGGCACATAGTTCAGCGGCAGACTTCAGTCGATTCGCGTCGTCTTGGAGCAAAACAAGCTAAAGAAAACTGAAAATTATGAAGCGCTGAAAGCATAAAGTCAATTGACGATCACTGACAGTTTTTCCTTTGCAGCAGATCAATTTGATTGTGCAATAAGCAAACTGTCTTCCTGAAGATGGAAACGATGCTGGGAAAATGATACAACGATAGATATCAAGTTAAACGTCTGATTAACCATTCAGTTACTGTAAAGCAGTTTTCTAAACTAAAGTTGGTTTACGGATGGCAGTGGCATTGATAAAAATAACAATGACTACGAATAATAATGCTTATAACCATAGGCCTAAAACGGCCGCATTGGCAGAATCATAATACGATAGTAATATGAATCATATTAAAAATCGTAAAATGGTCACAAACTGACAATTCATAATATTATCTGCGTGCAATTCATATGTTTGACAGTTTTGTTTGGAGATTCGTCTGCAAATTATGAATTGCCTAATAGACAGCAATGAAACTAAAGTTTGATTCATTTCTAGTGACGATTTTATTTTCCAATGTGATAGGGGAAACCCAACCTAAAGAAAATGCAATCTATGAGAGGAAAAAAGATTTTAAAATAACAGTTTTCTCCAACTTAATTATTATTTACATAACATAACATGACACCTTGTTTCCCCGAAGTGTTAGGCAAAGGAGTACTAATTATTATTTAAATAAGTAAATACTTAAAAAAAAAAACACTTGTAGTTGGCGCTACTTAAATTCAATAAGACCAAAGAGCACGACACATCGGGTGACACTACGACACAACCAAAGCATCCACATTCAAAGACTGATTGCGGCAGTCGAGCCCTTAATGAAAACCGGCACGTATTTTGTTTATTTTGTCATTCTATTAATTAGGGACCTTGTTTACTGTCTCAATACGACAAGTCTTAAATAAGCTTCGCACGAATGAACTTTTATCAGTTTAATTTATTTATGTATCCTCGCAGAAAGTAAATTGCTTTGCAAACAAATTTTCTACCTACACGCACAAAACATTTAATTTTCTGGTTCAGAATTTACTTACTTATATAAAAATTAAATCACTTATCTGAAACATAAATTGCGAAAGCAAATTAATCTTAGTAAAATGCTTGATCCATAGAAAAATATGAAGTGAGACGAGGGAAATAATTTCCTTGGGAGTATAAATTAAATCAAGTATCTTGCCGCTAAAGTGCGAGCCAAGTGCTTTTAAAGGCAGTGCTGACTGGTAGCTTACTTACTTTCGTTGTTTACAGAAAAATCTTTAACTAACCCTTTTATTGGTAGTGCCCGCTGGTTCCGCCCGCATAAAATGGTCTGAATGAAACGTAAGTTCCCTGCTTGTGTGGATGTCCATGTATCGATATTTACCAAATTAAATCCGTTTTGCAGCCATATAGGCTAAACAAAAACGTAGACAAACTTGCTTTGATATCTTCTATAGTTTGTTTCTAAAGAAAGAAAATGGGCATCAATAACACAATAATATAATGAGTTCCAATCTAATTACATCGATCCTAAAACGTTCCCTCAGGAGATCACATATTGTGCGCGGGTACAAATAAGGCCAGTCCTTCACGACTTTATTTGTTTTATATTGCATCTCAAACTCAATTTCCTCAAGTAGGTAGGTACTTCCCCTATTTTTCCGCTCAGTAGATAATAGAAACAGAGCTGAAGATGGGCCGTAACCATCAAACAATGATTGATATATAGAGAGGTTGCTTTTATCTTGCCACACATAAATCATTTTAGGCTCATTTAATGTCACAGTGAGTTCTTACTTCTTACCGATGTGATAGGCGTTTCTGTATTGATTGATAACACTGCAAAATACTTCACACAATATTAATACCGGAGGAAAGCTTAGCTTATAAACATTCCTTCTTATTTTCCAATCTCTTAATTTCGTAATGGGATTATCAAGTAGCCGAGTAATGTTCTCATATAACGTAAGTTTGTACGTTACTACGTAACGTATCAGGTATTTCAATAATCATCGGAGCTACTAAAATAAATCTTAAATTAAGTAGGTACCAATAAACTACATCTGATATTCATAAAATATACCTACAGCCTCGAATTTCTTACTCTAACACCAAATTGAGGTCCTTATCTACTCAATCTTGGAAATCAATAGGTACATGCTGGGACTGACTCGACAGTACATTCAGTAAGTACCGTAGGTACTATCAGCTTCTTAGTGGGTATGCAAATAGATAGATAGAATATAATGGTACCTAGTCTCTACTCTTGGAAATTCTTTATAAAATTCACTACTTCTTCTAACTGCTAACGTTCATAGTAGGTATGTTAGTATGGAGTGCTTCAACGTCGTCATCGTGGGTCACAGGTCCGATTCCCGCATGGCACATATATTTGCCGAGCTAACAGACATTTTGTTCCGAGCCTAGATGTTCGCTTTTGATATGATTTATGTGTGTAATTGCACTCATTAATCAAACATTGATAGCTATACGCCGCTAGGATTCATTTCAAGCATGTAACACAACACTAGCTGAACCTGCGAATCCACACACGGTAAAATTGAAATCGATTTTTTTTAATTATTAAACGGTAGTCAAACTCTATAAATCGGTTAAAGTTAAGCCTTGAAAACGTATGAAACCTCCGTTGAAATAAATATTTTATCCATTGATATTCAATAGAAAAGATGTACCCAAAACCATCACTAAAAAGCATATAACTACCTAGGTAGGTAACCAGCCGTGCAAGTGGTAGAGATTTAAGTTACAAAATTTGTTCATTAAAACAACCTAAATTCAAGATGAAGTTTATTTAATAGCTTATAAATAGAGAAAATTCGTTCAAAATGAACGTAGGTAGTAATTCATTCATTGAATACGATAAGGATACATTTAGCCAAAGCTCAAATAACATACATTATAGACCATAATATGCCAAAGGGCAAACTATTTATAAACCGTACATTCTGACACGTGTTCACATCAACATAATAATGAAAATGGATCCAAGTTTACGTCAGTTGGTAAAATCGGTACTGCTTATAATTTTATTATATGCTTTTCCTTCTCAGAAACTCCGGGAAATGTCCTGACAGGATCGGACGTGAACCAAAATTGTGGGAAACCGTCGTGGATGTCAGATTGATGCATGAGTTCGTGTTTTTCTTTGTGCTCGCACCATCAATCTTACAGATCTATTAACGTCGTCTTTAGCGTTCCTCCTAATTATCCGAGCAAGCTCTCTAAAATCCATGGAGCTTATATGGAGCAAGGATACACAACATCATATTAAATTGTTTTCTTAATCGTTCACACAATAGCAGTACTGCGAGCTAATTAGATTTTTATTTTAAAAGAAAACAAGCTTTATACTTTTTCTTTTTGCCTTGAGTTTTTCTTTTTCTTTTCTTTCTAAAAATAAATTCTAAGGATCAATTATTTTGTCAGTTACAGTTGTGAGACTTGTTCAAAGTTTATCAAATTAAAGATCAAGCATTTTTCCCAACCTGCCGCTGCTGCTTCTCAACTACTTACCTACCTACCTGTTTCGGTTTTCTTTTAATGAAACATTAGTTGATTAAGCAACAGTATTCCACATTCGCCAACACAACATAATATGTACATACCTACACCTACAGATCTACGCATATGTATGTTATTTTTTCCTATTACACGGCATGCCACGTGTTATGCAACTGGTTTACCGCCATTATTTCAGTAGATGGTATAATTCATCGCGTACTGTGTGATAACGTTCGTCATAACCGTTTTTCTTTTCAGACGCATAACATTTTGGAAAGACTTATCTACATTTTGTAGCGGTGTTTACGCAGCATTATATATTCCCTCTGCTTGTACGGGGAGGTGTAATGTTACATTGGCGGGATAAGAAGAATCCATTTTGTGAAACCCTAAAATCTTCGTTGCAATTGCGGGGTTTGTCGCGCAAACAGGCAATAAATGCTGGCAGAATAAGCCAAGCTAGCATCGTTGTGGTACCTACTGTCGATATTGTTGTGTGGGCTTTCAACAATGTGTTTTTTTTTTCTTTAAATAAAAACACTCGTTTGAATGTACAAGAACATTTACATCGTATAAATGCTCTTAGAAAGTGTAAAAGAAAATGCAGCTGCCGTTCCACGGAATTAACTACTACAGCTTTTCTGTGAAGTCATCTGAAAATATAAGAAAATATAGTCTGGCAAGCGAGTATCGCATTAAGAGCATCTACCTGTATCATTTCAAGTAAGCAATATATTAAGATCTCCTTTATGTACATTGTGTGGATACTCTAGTAGGTACCTACGCATTGTAAAGCACATAAAAGATGGATACGGCTAGACGCCTACATTTAAACAACACGCAATACCTAAATATTTCACTTTTTTAACTCTCTCAAGGGTGATATAGCTGATAAGTTTTCAGGCTAAAGCAAAACACTTACATCGTTCTTATACGATACTGTTAACAACATACTATCAAAACCTTTTCCTCGTAGAGATCTCTCAAGACTCTAATAAATTAAATTAAACAATTCAGTAACCTTATCAGCGAGAGAAATAGTGCCTGTAATATTCCAACTTAATGTCACTCTTAAGATTATATCACAGCTTAAGCCCCTTTGTGCTGGCTACTTCAGCAACCGCATAACTTAAATCACTACAATTAGGTTTCAAAACAAATCTGAGACAAAACTCCACTTGGCTTCGAACTGAGCAACCGAAGTGAGCATAAGAAGAAGGAAGCCGTTAATAAAACATTATAAATATTTTCTTTATCCGAGTGGATTAGCGGCCTATTGTTTGATTGTCTTGCTTAAAAAATACGAGAACCAAGAGCTTGACCAACAAAAGTCTGTTCGACTTTTGTTGGTCACGAGTTTTTTACTCTTGGTATATTTCTGTTTATGCACGGGGTGACATTCGAGTGCTTTGCTCAGTGCTAATAAGAAAGATACCTATCGCTCCATTTGACAAAATCCCTCCATCACCCATAACGATACCCTGGGGATGTGAAACGACCTATATATCTTATTTTGAGAACCTTACAACTCACAAGAAACATTATTGTACTTACATAGAGTACCTATTTGATTACTTCTTTGTTAATTGCAACTTCCTTACTTAAAAGTGAACAGAAACATTAAAGTATAGTTCAATAAAAAGTGTTAACACTTGGCCGTTCGCCAATACTTGCGAGACTATTCATTTATTTCCGTTGAAGTATGCTCGTTTTGAACAACACAGTGTAATTGCCTTGCTAAAGAGAACCTTTAAGTTTCGCAGGTATTCAACACCAAAAATAATCGAGGATCTATCATAGGGTTTTTTTTTTATGAGATTCTTTCGGTTACTAATTGCATTAGGTATCATTACTAAATCCATCTCATGATTTTAATCAATTGTTGAAAAGCGATTAATAACAAACGTAAGCCCCTTATTATAGGACAGCCTACCTTTGACGTATGTTATATTTATGAAACTTTGCTAAAAACATATCTACATTTTGTAAAAAGTAGTGGTTATTGTTCGATACAATTAGACAAACTCTGCTAATCACGGCAATCTATCAAAAAAGAGATCATTCATTAATTTTCGTGGACATACTAGAACACGAAATATTATTTAATTTTCCTGTTTGTATTGTATTTTGGTAAAGACCAAAATACAATACAAACAGGAAGATTATATTCTCAAAAAACTGAAGCTATAATTTTCATAAAGACATTTCTGTTTAGCGAAGTAAAGCCGAGCGTTATTTTAAGTAAAAAATAAATGATATACGACTGTGCCAAATACAGCAAAAAAGGGATTATGAAGAAGCCTCACTAATTATATTGCCTTCGGGGAAAAATTCGTAGCATCCACTAAAGGAATTTTCCATCGCCTGATTCAAAGTAGCTTTACAGTGGTGCGGTCCAACAGCACATAATTCATGCCGCTCAGTGAAATATAATGCGGATGTTCTCATAATGTACGACGCGCAACTTAATCCGGCCGCGACTTTTTCCGCCAGAGATATTTATACAAATGGCCGCCAGCGTAATGATCTCACTAGAACGCTCGTTGCGGACCGTTTTCGCCACTTTACTCACAACTTAGTCTTGTGTAACAGTACCGTTTTTATAAAACTATAAGAAAACTGTGTACCTATTTATCACTGGTGAGAAGAGTCTTGATACTCTAGGTTTTTTTTTTTTGTTCTAACATAAATAAAACAGCAATTATTGTTTACACAAATTAAACAGATAATGGGTACGAAAATAATTGTTAGCCAACAAACCATTGGAAATTATAATATTGCAATGTATTCCGATTAATGCAATCAATCCAATATTGCAGATTATCATTTAGGCTACTAAATTAAACGCAATCATATTCTGCATAGAATAAAGGACTGCCACACTCTACAATGCCACAATATTTTTTTTATGTCTTCCAATTTATTCACCAAAAAACCGAATTCAACTGTTGAATTACGTACCCACTAAATTATTATACATTTATGACATTGTTATTCTAAAGGTACGAATATATTAAAATAATAAAGAAAGGTTTTATCTGCATAAATTGTATGTATTCAACTGTTTTTATAGAGTCCGTTAACAAAAGTACGTAGTTTGGAGATATATTGTCTTGTACGACATACTATTATGCTTGGGTAACTACATCAGTGTTAAATAATATGCATAATATATGAAGTTAATTTTGCATTTTTATTTTGTTTCTGAAGTTTTATGTATGTTAGTTGAGCATTTATTACATAAGGAATCTTATAGCCAATTAGTACCTACTTATAAATGGACGAACGTCTTAAAAGCGGAATGCCATAAAACGTTTTGACCTATTTCGGCTATTGAAACTTTGTCCACCACGAAATACCTTCATGTATGTTAAATAATAAAAGGCTGGGGCTACCGGATACGGCGGCCTCAGTAACTCATACACAGTTCCGGCGCAAAAACGACACAGCCGGACAGAGCTGGCGACGATAGCGCAGTTATATGTGTGTACGGTGCCTTATTTACAACTAGTCCATTTCCGAGGTTTCACTCCAAGCCAAGTCTGCACAGTTTACTATGAGCCATCAAGCCTTTCAGTAAACTAAATAATCTACACAAGTTTGTGTGGAAGAACTTCCAACAATCCACGTCTGCGCTGTAACATGTTTACAAAGGTTTTGATGGGCTCTTACAATAACGAAGCCGAACAGTGAAGACTGAATGGATCGGTTATTAGTCATTTCGCTCCGGTGGGTATCTATTTCCTAGATTTTTCTCAGAAGGTGGAGCGCACAAATTACCTACATAATAATAATAATTATGCATTCCTCGTGTTCTTAACAGTAAACATAATATTGTGGTGCCAAAACAGATCTAATGTTTGAGTCATAAAGTCTGTCATTTAGCACAAAACGTTCATCAATCAATCTGCCTAGCCTTTTCCCAACTATGTTGGGGTCGGCTTCCAGTCTAACCGGATGCAGCTGAATACCAGTATTTTACATGGAGCGACTGCCTATCTGACCTCCACAACCCACAAAACGTTCATAAACTATACTTAATCGTTTTACTGAAAAAGCTCTTTTACGAAAGATAATTTATGGAATTTCAGATCTTATTCAAGTTTTCCTCCTTAATTTTGCGTAATTTTTTCACCTAAATCTGAACCTACTTCGAATAGCTGTAAGCCTTTTGTGGGTGTCACGGGAACACGTCCAGCTCATCACACGGTCGGCGGCGTTCATTGCAGAGCATGCCTCGACACGGCATGCGTGACCCCGCATCAACATTTTCTCAAGAGCTCCTGAAAATCTCGAGTAATAGTTGTAGGTATACACGACTAGGCAATCACTTACGTGGTTATATCGCCGACAGAATCGTGCATGCCATACCAAATACATGCTTTCATATAAAAGTATCTTTGCTAAACGGGAAATGAGCGATAATGTATTATATTAGATGCACTGTTTAATATTTATTGCTTGGGTACAAATGGTTTTATATATTGCAGTTAGATTTTCAGTTTTAGAAATTAAGAATACCTGTAATAATATACTAGAACTTAAAACATATGACCAATGACCATCATCTTCTGTCTAGCTATTCCAAAAAATTTTTTTTTTGGGGACGGAGGCCGTCAGTAGTAGAATCTGTATCCAAAAATCAAAAAAAAACAGTGTTTTACATGGAGCGACTACCTATCTGACCTCCACAACCCGGGTAGGTCCCGGGTAAGACGATACCCCTTGGTAAGACTGTTTGTCATACGTTCATGTTTCTGACTACCCGTAACGACTGTCAAAGATGGAAAACAAATGCTCAACGTATCAGGTAAATATATCCGGAACGGAACTAACGAAATTAGTAAACTACACTGTATGAGCCCTAGGTGTTTTAGCATAGCCCGGAGAATCATCTTTCAGCTTAATTATATGTATGACATCATGGGTGTGATCTCTGACACGGTTACAACTCAAAGTTCCATATAAAATGCAGATATTACAGTTTACAGGAAAACAGCATTACAATATGTAGAATGAGGATGCTACTTTTACCCTATACGCTTTCAACTACAGCTACAGTTGATTGCCTAAAAAGAAAATATATATCCATATAAATTCTTAAAACGTATTGCTCAGTAAAACTAAACATAAAGACTGCTGTCTTTTAAAAACCAGAAATTTTCCTAAAAGATACTTCAACGTAACGTGAAACTATTTACTGGGGCGTATTTTTCGTATAATCATGATATAAATTACATTAATTGGGTGTATCTTCCCAGCTTCATACAGTTTATCTACGTTACTCCGGAATTTCAATGAATTTTTCCCCCGTGGCCATAAAAGCGCAAAAGAGTAAAAACACTCGTTCTTGAGCACTGCAGCGCTCACTGTAAATTACAGAACGTTAAGAACGTACGGAACACTATTGAATGTTCTAAACTGGGAAACCACCCCGTATGGGCATTTATTTATACACTCTGCCGTGATGACGACAACAGCACGTGTAGGATAATCTATTACAATAGTTGGTAAAGCAATAGTATGGCAATATGGATATCTACTTATCGTATGTATGTAGGTACCGTCATATGTCAAAACACGACGTGCGACAAATTTATTACGAGAATTAACGGTGAAATTCTCCACACAGATCCGTTGGAATTTAATGTTTTCAAAGCAACAAGAGCGTACTAACAAGCTGCGGAAGGTGGTAGATTCGTGACGTTTTCAACGAATTATTTTAATTAATTTGAGGCGAGGTGAGGGTGGTTCCGCCTGCGCTGAGCCTCCCCAGTCGAACCGTCCACGCTGCGGCCCGCACGCCTTCCTCTACAAAAACTAATTCAACTTGTGCACCATGTGGCCCCGTGTGCCTAAAAATTACCTCTTTGTAACCTAACTATCCACTTACCACAGTAAAAAACATATACATAAAGCGCCAACTGACCAATTATAGCTATGTACAAACTGACCATCATTATTGGTAATTTTCAACTTTAAACAACACATGAGGTTGTTGGTTAGGAACTTGATTAGATAAAACACAGTACGAGTTTCCTTGAGTGGATATTACTATGTTGGTCAAGGTTTCTGGGAGGTTTGTAGTTACAAGAGCTTTACGAGAAAAATCTGAGCACAGCTCCTGAATATCCGTCCACAGTTTAATGACATTGAAGTAAGGTACATGCTTAATTTGAATTTCTTTTTATATCTTGTTTTAGTTCAAAAATCATATAAAGTTATATTAGTTACGAACTATATTAAAAGATTGGATTGATTTAAAACATACATATACGAGTACCTACATGTAGTCGAGTTCAAATATATCCCTGTCTTTCAAGTCACGTTATATTTTTATACGTATAGAAAGATTGTTTGTATTCAACTACACGAAATGATAGAAACTTACCAATATACTTAATATACAACTTCACAGTCAAAACTCAACACGATGCTATAGAAAACCATATTGAAGACTTTTAAAAATATACCAACCCGAAATCCTAATTCAAAATTCTTGGTAGCTGAATAGTAATTTAATAACCTTCTGGGATCCGCAACGAATTGTAGAAGAATAGGTATCTACGGCATAAGTTAATTACACTAATGAAGAAGGGAAGGTACGCTCAAAAAATCCACCCCAAGATCACTCCAAAGTCTTTAGTACGATGTTCTTCGCGCGGTTCATTAGCGCCTTGACTTACGGGCGGGCTTACATGTCACCTGCTATTGTTACCTTTACGACGTAACGTGCTTTCAGAACGCGGGACCGGAACCGGATTGTAATTAAACCTGAAATCGTTTTTAGGGTATTTTGTCTTACTCGTACTTTTGCAGTGGGTTGTATAACACACCCATAGCTTGCTATAGGATTAGCAAGCTATACTCGTTTTCTCAATCTTGGCAATTAATTATATAATAAATAATAAAATCGTTTTTTGACCAAATAAAGATCATCTTTACATTTCCTTAAAAGTAATAGAAATAAACTATTCCTAAAATAGTTGTCATAAAAGAAACAATTTTAATATTTTAACTTATGAACACCTGGATATTAGGTCGAGCCTGTCTCATGGAATCCTTGAGAGTATTTACCAATTTAAAATTTCAGGGTTGATACTGTATTGTATTTATTTGTTTTAAAAATTTTATTTAAAAAAAAAACAATAAGAAAAGACTTTAAAAATAAAACAAAATCGTAAAACAACGATGTTTGTATAGTGAGTGTAGATAGGATGCAAATGTAGGTATTTAGAATTTGATGTTTAGCAAGGGTGCGTGCGAGTTTTTAATTACATTCTCATATCAGTTTCCGTAGTTATGGACGAGTTCTTTTTAGGGTTCCGTATGTCCAAATGAAAAAACGGGTCACTCGTGTGTCTGTCTGTCACAGCCAATTTGCTCCGAATCTAATGAACCAATTAAGTTGTAAGGACAACGGGTGTAAGTGGTCCAAATGGCGTCAGCTGATGGAAACTAGTCCATTTAGTAGTTCTTGAATGTAGGATATTTCTTACTATGGGCAGCATAAAATTGGCCCGCGGAGAAAAATAATATACAATCCAGAAAATGTTAGGTTTGGTTAGGTCGGATACATATAATGCCCTCTTCCGGCCCCCCTATAATATAGGACCCGATGTGGTGGCGCGTAGTGTACCACGCGCGCTCCTCTTAGATGTCGCGGGGGAGTCAAACACCTCACTCCCCCCGCTTGACCAGACGAAACCCGCAGAGGCGGACTGGCGCCATAGCCCCCGGAGCAAGTGTGCAAAAACCCGGGGTGGTTTTAGTCAGTAGAAATCTGACATACCCCTCCGTCCGCCCCAGGACGGAGGACATCCATAAGGATTTCCACCATGTTAACAAAAAAAAAGGTCGAAATTGGTCCGACGGCTGATGAAACTTAGTCCAATTATAGTTCATGAATGTAGAATATTTTTTTACTATGGACACCATAAAATTAGCCCACAGAAAAAAGTTATATCTAGAATTATGTTAGGTTAGGTTAGATTAGGTTTCGCCCAGAAGTGGGAAACGCTCTGTCGCTGCCGACCGTAGTTCCTTCAATGGTCGTCAGTGCAGAGTCCTGGGACGCGGTGGTATCCTTCTGCAAAACAGTTATGAAGCTGCAGAAAGGGAAAGGTAGATCGCGAATGCTCTCCCGTCCGGCAGCAGGTGCATTGGGCGTCGGCGGAAAGCAGGTAACGCCCTCGACGAAAGACATCCATGACGATTGCCACGCCGTTCCAAAAAAAACGCTAGGTTAGTAGATATTTTAAACCTGCAATAAATATATCTTATCTTTCTGATGTTCTGCATTGCAATAATGAACTACTTAATATGTATAATAATATGGGTGATTAATATGGGAAAAGTTATTGAAACTTAGGTAAACTGCTAATAACTTTTTCTCCATGTGTCGACTTATTTGTCTTTTTTTTTTACATTTCAATTTTTGTGACCCAAACATGGACGTGTTACGTAAGTGAATTTTGAATGTAGTGGTCACTTTTAGGAGACAAATAAGAAAATTCAAAAAACTGTTTCTCACCGTGTACCGTATGACATGTCAAATGAAAGGGCTTACTGTGAGGGTCTCAAGTATATTTAACACTTATATCTGAATCGAACTCGAAATTTTGACAACAATACAGAAAATAGTTCTGTACTCATAGATTACAGGAAAACCTATAAGAAGTCTATGGTCTTAAATAACATGGTAAATCTCCCAATGTTGCGTACACACTTACATTTGCAGTTGAAATGTATGGGAGATTATTTTTTTCAACTACAATGTTAAGTTATTTCTTGGGATAAATGGATCCCACTGACGAAACCCTTCATTGTGCGTGGTCCGACACGCACTTGGCCGGTTTTTTTCTAAATTTCCTTTTACGTTTTCATTGCTTATCCAATAATAAAATCAAATCAAATCAATTTTTTCTAAACAATGTGCAATCACTGCCAACATTGCCACTGAAGTAGGTACCTACCTAGTGTTAAACATCAAAATTGATCACTCCATTTGTGTATTCGGCAAAGTGTTTCACCCATTCAAAATCCAAAAGTCATTTATTCAAATACATAAAAGACAATCCCCCAAAAACGCCCGCCCTTCAGCACTTCCTAGTGCTTTAGCTGGGAAGAAGTGGCGCAATAAACTCCCCAGCAGCAGAGCTGTCTGTTCAGTTAGAAAAACTTCATTCTATACAATAGTACTTATGCAAAATAATGTACATTACGCAACACAAAACATTAAATTAAATTATTTGCTATATGTCAGCTAGCACACGCCAATATACCAACAAAAATCATCGAAATCTATACTCAAGGGAAAATAAAAAGACAACAGGATTAAGTTCTGTAACTTAATCCTGCTTGGCAGTTAGACTATCGCCCACATTAGACACCATAAAGCCTGGAACAGACAGAATACACTGTAGCATTCTGTATATTTTAAGCTCACATTGTTCGGCGAGACATTTGGACGTCGCTCTCAATTAACGCCTTCGAGTCTGTTTCGTCGGCGTTAGTTAAAGGACACTCTGTGCAAAGTGTAGTGGTTCATTTCCGATTTACAGGAACTGCCGAATGGAGTGTCATTTCTAATAAATCAAATAACCAACCCCTCTCTTTTTCTTCGTTTTTATTCTAATTTGGAAGTCCTTTTAGACGCCCTCCGTCTAGCTAGGAAGTTAAACTAGAATCACAAGGCGTCCTAAGCACATAACGAAGCTAGATTACGACATAACGCGCCAGTGCTCCTCTTGTACCACCTACCGCCTCTGGATACGTGCTACGTACCATCCGACTCAAGGTCGTTTTAGAAAGTTTATGGATTCCGCATCTAGTGCCCTAAAACCCTGAAAGTTTTCCATTAGTAAGCCCGTAAGTGGAGGTAGGTAAGTTCGTAATTCCAGCGATTTTCTATACATATAAAATGCTTTGTCCTGAATCACTGACTGACTGACGGATCAACGCACAGCCTAAACCGCTGATCGTGGAGACCTGAAACTTGGAGGGTGTGTTCTTTGTATGACGTAGGCATTCGATAAGAAAGGATTTTCCGAAATTCTACCCCTAAGGGGATGAAAAAGGGGGCAAAAGTTGTATGGGACAATGTGATTCCTTGGTCCAATCTACTTCCATTTTCGACTTCTACGCGGACGAAGTCGCGGGCAAAGGCTAGTATTAATATATAATGTCAACTTTTGACTTCACGTACAAAATAGTATATTGTGATTTATAGGATTTATTTAAATAATCCAATGATTTACTTTTATAAATATAAAATGAAATCACAATAATTCCTACCCTTTAAAAAAAAATGCGCCATGTAACTTGATACTAACGACGGAGTAGGTCCTTCATTAGTGGGCCAGTGCGGGGCGGTGGGGTCTCAAGTGTAGACCACATTTTTTGTCCCGCTACCAGAGAATTTCCTTATAAATTATCACCGTGGATACCGTAATTTACTACAATGCTGGGAAAAGGCTTCACTTTTACCTTAAGCATGAGTTTTATGTACCCTACTTTGTTTTAAAATTCTGCCATTATAGTTTTTGTAATAGTTATTACATATTAAAATATTTAACATGTTCTGGGGGCTTAAAACGGCCGCTTTGGCAGAATCATAATATGATATTCGATAATCATATTATATATTTCTACACCGAAGTTGGAGTTCTTAGAGTCAGACAGCTTTACATCCTATCAGTCACTCTAAGATTTCACAAAACCTCCATGGGTACTTGTATCCTGTCAAGTCGAAAGGTACAATGGGAAATGGTTAGATGCCGTAAAACAATAGGTAGAAAGTCGTACAGTTTCATGGGACCGCACATTTACTCGAAAATCAATAACCAACTCAAAATTCTACAACTTACTCAAACTAAATGCAAAACTTCGGTTACAAAATGGCTTCTTACGCTGGACTATGATATGACTGAAAACGTATTAATCTAAAAAAAAAAACTATATTTATTGTATCACAAACACACATAATTATTTATATACATCCTCAGGTCATTCGGTCAAACTCTCAACACCAACCTAGATTCTTACACCCACACAATCACACCATATCACACATACACTCACCATCATAATCACACACAACAAACATACATACTTATATCTACTGTTTTCTTTTTAATTTTGTTTTCTTTGTGTATTCGTTTTTAGTGTATTCTAGTATAATACGAGTAGATTATATGAAATTAGGATATTTATTGTATTGTATATATACCTATACTATTACATGTAAGTATAGCAATTAATGTAAACGGAACGGAGGAGCCTGGATCTCACGACACAGGGAATCCTGGTGTGAGTTCCAGGAATCAACACATTCCAATGTATTTTCTTAAACAATAAATTATTCTTATTCTATTCTTATTCTTATATTCTTATTGTATATATTGTATATTATTATGAATCACACAAACTGTCACAAACTGACGATCTGCGTTCTATTCGTTTTACGCAAAACATCTGTTTGACAGTTTTATATTATAATGAAATAAAATTTAAACTGTATAAATAGAAAATAAATCCCATTTGATTAATAAAAATTGTAAAGAAAAATTATCCGGTAAAATTACGTTCTTAATTTTTTTATGCGGAAATATTTACTCCTAATATGATTCTGATATGAATTGAATTGAATATGATTCAGCTAAAATATATGTCATAGAGGAATTGCTGGGAATGGCCGCTTTAGGCCCCCCGGACTCTGTTATATACATGGTGGCAGGGCCATCGATGCGCAAACTGTTATCGTGAATTCAGCTCATGATTCTAAACCGACGATAAATATCTGCGCAGGGGCGTAGAAAAAAAAAATCTGCTGTTCCATAAATTTTGACCGTATAGTTATAGCACTTTTGTAGGAGACAGTTGTTGTGTTTTAATGACCCACGTTGGGGGGTTTAGAATCATGTGCTGAATTCATGGTAACAGTTTGCTCGTCGATATGCCTGCATGTTTTAACTCAATGTTGTTTACGTTGGTAAAATAGAGAAAAAAACATTGTATTTATTGTGACTCTAATAGCTCCTACACACTATGCCGGCGGCATGGCCGCCGACCCTGCCGTACAAAGCCGCACAAAGGATCGCAAAGGAAATGAGGGCGCAAAAGCCGGGAGTACCTACGTGCCGCGCGGCAAAAGCCATCGGCCATGCCGCCGGCATAGTGTGTAGGAGCCATTATGATTGTCGTTTTAATGACATATTTTTCATGCGACATCTACATAATCAATGCGGTGCGTGGAACGGTTACGTAAAGAATTAAATTTTTCATACGAAACCTTTTCAAGAATATAAATATGCAACGAAGAAAAGTGGTCAACTATTTAGAAAATGTAAAATTGTTATATAATATAACAGCACTATATTTCCTGAGCCATATGTCCCGACAAAGGGACGAGTACTTGCACCGTGTAATCCGTCCATCATACCATGCAAATTGAATCACGTCTCTCATCTGCTCACATGAGAGTGTCTTTCTCTCTAGAAAAGCGTTGCTTTACACTGAACATAAAAGCTTACCTTGTACCCACTATGTATGAAATTGCGGTAATTTTTACATAAAATGGGCCTATCTATATAAGCCACCAAATTATACGTGAAAATTACAGTTTTAAGAGTGAGTAAATGCAAATAATTTATAATCAAGTCATTCTATTTCTAAGATATGATTTATTTACGAAACTACTTCAGCAGAGGATATTATTATTAATTTCTATTTCGGTGATAAAGTATCAGTAGTAAGGTCATTTAATGTGAACCGAAGCGAGCACTCGTTTCATTAAAAGGAAAACTTTGAACTTAGTCAAAGCAATTAATTGGACTAGTGTCCAAGTTCAAATTTTATTTCAAGTCTTATAAATGTCAAAGGTCAAGTGCTTAAAATTGCACAGTTCGATAAGACGTTTTTTTTTTGTCGCTTTTGGTATTCTCTATGACTAAAGTGGTACAGGCAGAATTTGGATTAGGTGGTACCGACTTGACCGACTTGTGTAACACGCTTTAATTAAGATATAATAATGAGCTAGTTATCATAAAACTGTCGGTCTTGTTCGTCAGTAGGAAAAACTACACTGGATGATCAAGATAGCACAGGTGCACGATCCCCACGAAACCCATTCATAATATGCAAGTTATTTATTAGGTAAGTATAAGACAAGTAAATATAATTGTAGTATATTTTAAATGTCTACTAAGCAGTCAATAATATCCATTGCATCTGTAGTCATGTCAGCCTCATGCTTTTCAGTCAAACCATTGTGCAGCAGCTTCATGTTGAAAACTTGCTTCTAATAAGTTAGCTTCTTCCATTATTTATTTTAATGCGAAACGAAACTCTAGCGCTGGCGAAACTTTCTTTCACATGATTATAACGGACTTCTGAATGAGGCGTTTCATTTCGCAGACAATTATTTATTGTGACTTCGACTTCGTGTATGCTGGAAACACATCATATTAACGTCACTGTACCTGTACGTCCATACTAAATGTGAAGCCTAAAACTAATAACATTATATAGTATTCAGCTAGGAATATCGATTTGTATTTTCCAGAAGATTAAATTTTAATCACAACAGAGATAAGACGGAACACGAAAGGAGGACAGGCACAGTACCGTGGGAAGCTTAACAGCGAGCGACGGGGTTCGGCGACGACCAACACCAATGAACCTGTAAGACGGAGCGCAGCGGACAGAGTTTCATCAAGCATCAATAGTTGGCGGAACAAAGACGGATAAGTTGGACGCGAATGGCGGACTCGATCCGCGCTCGTATCGGAAACTGAACGAGATCTCGCTTTGTTCGTAAACAATGTGCAGCGGACAAGGTTTCCCATAAAACTTTGAAACTCAAAAATGGACTTCGACGAGGCTACGCGAACTTAACCAAGAATTAAATTTATTCGTTATAGGTTAGTTTTGAGTGGATTTCCACGTTCATTGCCAAGAACTAAGGACTGAGTACTAAAACAACAATGAGGTACGGCTATTCAATTAAAAGAACAGATTGATTATGGAACACTGTTATTATGTTATGCGTAGGCAAACAAGCCAGGCCGGCCCACCTGATTGGAAGTGTTTACTGTCGCCTTTGGGGGGCGGCAATGCCAAAGGGTTTGTCGATGGGGGTTGGCCGACCTTAGTTACAAAGTTCAAGAGTCTCATATGAACTTGTACACTATCGTGTGGTTGTATAGGACCGAACATAGTTAGAATGGGTGGGTAAGTTTGCAAATTTTATTGATATGTAGCAATTTACAAAGCAGAAAAAATAACATTACCTGTGGAACATCTGTATATACAAATCAATACAAAAGTTTGTAAGCAAAATAAAATCGATAAGCGAGAACAAATGGCCGCGGTTAAGTGAAATTAACTGCGAGGAATCGGCTTAAGAAGCGACAAAGTCCTAGCCAGGCCATCAATTTCCCAGCCCCACTAATATTCGATTCCACTGTGGATTCATGTGTTCCACCAACTTTTAACACACTAGTTCAATTACCTACTAGTATTTGTAACGTATACCTACCATAAAGTAGAACTGCAGAAGCCCTAAAAACAACGTCTATTAATAAAAATACTTCGCTTGAACTGCGTATGCAATAAACAAATGAAAGAAGCCTTTCTTACAACTCTGAATAGTTGAGTAGGTAGGTCAGGTAATAAAAATTTCAATGGAAAAAGCGTTCTTCGGAAAATTCTATTTTTATTTTTGAGCAATGTCAATTGGCAGTGAACATCGTATTGTATTTAGATTTCTTATAAAAAAATGTTATCTTAAAACACGAGTTTATTTATTTACGATTTCTTTCTTATATACCAAAAACAAATATAAATAAAAGAAAAAGTTTTGTAATTAAATAATGGCAACAGAGATAATCACTTAACTCTAAAGTGCGATCGCTTGCCTACCGTATTCTCGTTCACCGAGTCATGCAAGAAATATCTTCTTTAAAGATACGGGTACCTAACTTATACAAGTACTAACGTAGGGTAGGTAGAGAGTTACGGACCTGAATACTCACAAAACGAGATTGAGTCAACCTCATTGAATAAAAACTTCGCTGAGTTTGTAATCGTAGTCTCTTCCTCGTTTAATTTAGTTCAGTAACGTTGGAATAAAATCAGTGCGTCTTAGTAGGTACCTACCTTCTCTAACTCTCGATTAAAGCTTTTATCGGAGGACTGATTAAGTGTCGAGACCAGGATGGATTTATTGTAAAAGTTGGCCGTTCGCTGAGGTTAGTGATTCAAGCCCGCACACTTTAGTCGAATAATTGTCTACGTGATCGGAATGGAGGCTTCCTGCCGCCTTTAATAAGATCAGATAAAGAGCTCACACTGGTGCAGGTGTGTGCGCAGATCTATTCAGTTCTAGCTCAATAATATCCTTACCCGATTTCTTATACTTACTATATCGCTCTTGTAGATAAGTACCTACTGACTAGTCTGTGACTGTGGAAGCTTACGGTCGGATGTACTTATATACTTCTCAAAGAACACTATGTAAGTAGTATTAGTACCAATGAATTTCTGATTAGCATCTTAGGTAGGTACCCTAAGTCTTCATTAATGCCTAAAAATCTTCAAGAATCGTCTTCCATTTCTCAATTAATTTAAAATCTGAGTTACTGAGGGTATCTCAATAATCTCTGTAACTGATGCCACCAGCGTAGCATCAGCCAACTTGACACACACTGAATAACGGACAGAGGCGTGTGTTGGCTGGCGCATGAATTGCAGGCATCCATCACTCCGTTCAGAAAAGGTCCATCAAAGTAGATACATAGTAATCCATCAATAGGCCCCGAATGCTCTAACGTGTCACGTCAGCCTAGGTTCTGGATGCAGATAGGTGGAAGCTGAAATATAGCGGAAGACTGCAAATCGTCAAAGTTTTGTAAAATGACGTTTATAGGCTTGTGCAGACCAGCGCGACTTGTCGCGCGACGCGACTCAAACAATGCAATTTCTAAGAAAACTGTACGGTATAAAAAATAACCGGCGTCGCGTCGCGCGACAAGTCACGTTGGTCTGCTCAAGCCTTAACTGTTAAATACCTAGATAGCGTATTTTTTGTTTTATATTGCTATTATTTTCCCACTGCAGGGCAAATGCCTCTTCACATACAGAGAAGGCACGAGCATTGATCAACATGCTTGCTCAAGACGGGTTGACGATTTCAGACTTAGGTATATTATTAACTATAAGTCGAGTTTTCCTCACGATGCTTTTCCTTCACCGATTTTAGTAATATCCTAGATAAACTCAGAAAGTAAAATATGAATTGAAAAAGCTACATTGGTACTTGGTCCAATTTCAACCTACAACCTCATGCATGAGGGGCAAGGCCTTACTACTTGCTACTGGGCTATCATTTAATACATAAGATACTAATTCATTTTATTAGGGACTTCATAGTATACCTACCTACTCTTAAAATACACCCATTTGACAAAAAATGCAAGGTTTGTTATAAAATGTACCTAAGTATCTGTAACTGCTTTCCTCAATCCAATTGTAATAGATAACCGTCTGTAAAAGTAGGTACCTATGTGGGCACTAAACATCTCGGAAAAACAATAAATAAACGTTTAATAACTCATATCAAATAGCTAAACTATCTGAACATGGTAAGGTAAGTAGTTATGTACCCTATACACACAAATAAAACAAAACCATGTTCAGAAAGAGTTGTTTCGTTTGTAAATCAATGTTTTCGTTTAAAAGCAAGAGCAAATAAATGTGTGTTCCTTCGATTTGTTTGGTATACTTACCCTCTGTTGGGTGTAAGTATCAATAGGTCTTAAATAAATAATCAGAAACAAGGGCGGAAGGGCCTAAGTACGGGACATTAACATGGGTCCAGTCCAATTTTCGTCCTGTCCACGTTGATATATTGAGGGCCGATGTGAAGCCGTTGCCCACCGCGCCGCCCGACGACACAACTCATTTACTTTTTTTACCAGATACCGAACACAATAATTGCATTGCGATACCAATGTCAAATAACTACGGATTTGATTTTAGTTTCTTTTTCTGTGGTCAAAGAATTTAAAGAATAGAAATTATTATGAAATTAACATTTTTCTGGACAGGTAGAGTTGATCGTAGACCAATTTGGAGTATATATTTAATGCTAAATAAGCCTCACATTTCTGGGAACTTACTTCGGAACGCCCATCCTAGTAATTGACAAGAAACCGTTACCTAAATAAACCAAGTTTTAACACCATAAAGGTACACTTTCACAGGCGACGGCAGACCGCAGACGTCAGAGTCGTTGCGAATGACTATAACCACAAGCGACAGTGCCGCTGCGTTGCTGTGATCCGGTTGAATAAGAGCCAAATGGAGCCAAAATGTTTCTGAGGTTGATAACACGTTGGTACACCTCTTGAACTTGCATGTTTCCAAGATGCCAATAACGCCACAATATCTTTCGGCCCAACTACTGCTCCACACATCCGTATATTCCGAACTAACCTATAATAATTTGACCAAACTAACTAGCCCGAAGCAGTGTCACAACCACAAAAAAATGCGAAGTCGAGAGGACTTTACATTTTTTTCGTCATTACACCTAAACTTCATTTTATAAACCGTTAAGGTTAGCTGCCATTGCTAACCCTTTAAACATTTCCTCAACTAAGAAACTGCCATAAGTGCTTGAAAAGGAAAAAGCAAAGCGACCAACGCAAAATTTCAGTCTCTGCAAACCAACAAGTTACGAACGCTGGCGGTGCTTTAAAAATTCAGTGTGTACCCACCCGCTAAGCTTGCATTTTTCGAGAGTACTAAAGTCTGCTTCGTTTATATTAAAGACCTCTATCTATTCGTTTTATCCACCCCGAAATATGCTTTTACTCTCGTCGGCTCTTCATCCCGTAGAAGAAGCTAACTACTATACATACATTACTCGCTTCTCAAGTGAAAAAATCTTGCCGTTGCCTTTTCAATAAGATCGTTTTAGTAGATAGTTATATATTATAATGTGATGAAGCATGCAGCATAGTATTGCGTCGATACTTACCATATTTAACTTATTAAAATTACAAACAACCTTTTTGGGTTCCTCAAAAGGCAAACACGGTACCCTTCTATGTTATAGGGTTGGTTTCCGCACTTAGTCCATCAGGTGGACCATTGTGCGTAGGCTATGGCGGCCGTTCCAACCAGCCCATCTCCCTCCAGAAGCTAATTAAAGCTCCTAGTCTGTTTAGAACGTCTGTGAAAGATCTGGTGGCCCGAGGGTTTCTGTTCTACTCTAGGTGACTCCTGTGCATTCAAAGAGCACGTGCGCGACGGTTTCCTCAGTCTCAATGCACGCCCTGCACAGAGGACTGTCCGTTATGCCTATTGTGTGATAATGTTTGTTTAGAGAGCAGTGTCCCGTGATGGTCCCCGTCACCAGGCGCAGGCCGTTCCTGTCCAAGCGTGATAAACGTCTGGTCAGCCCACTGTCCAAAGATGGCATAGCTTCCTTGGACTGCCTGCAGCCCGATGTCGAGGTCCACCAGTTCCCCGCTTGTGTGTGGGTGAACTCCTGTAGCCACCTGCGTATTTGGTTGAAGGGGATGGGTACGATAGGCTCGGGTCCGCAGACTGCCTCGCTGGACCCTCGTCTAGCAAGCTCGTCAGCTGCGTCGTTACCTAGCGAACCGCTGTGTCCTTTTATCCATTGCAGTGTCACCGTGTTGCGACTGGATACCGTCATTTGTTGAACGGTACCCTTATAGCATCACTTCATTGTCCGTCTGGCTGTCAAAACCGTTCCTGTGATATAGACAGGAACGCGAAGAGATGGCATGGCAAAGGAGCACCTGATGGAGTCGGCGGAACTCTGAAAAGAACAGCTGACAGAGATGTAGCCGAAGGTCACGACATTGTAGAATTGAGCGCGTTGAAACCTGTTCTTCAAACCAGATGTCCATCTATTTTATTGTTTGAAATAACTACACTAGATATTTCAGTAATGGATGATCTTATAAAACAATCCAATACTATTCCAACATTTCGAGGGACACAGAAGATGCGCCAGTTTGTATTATTTAACAACACAACAACAGTGCAGAAAATTATCTTACGTAGATTGTGTTGAAGATTGTACTCATCATCATTTAGGATATTTTCAAAAACACCAGAGCAATACTTGCACCAAAACACGTAACAGACAACTGCGACAGGCAATCAAAATTGATATAGTCAATATAGATGACAATGGCGGACTATCTATGCCCTCTACTTCTACTGTGACGACCAGAGAAATTGACACAACAGAATCGGGAAATTTCTTTAATTTTCTGCCAGTCATCAAATTGCTACCATTGGTGATTATGTTCTGGTTTTATGGGAAAACAAAAGGTATCCTGGACAAGTTACCTCTGTTTTTAACCGACTTCCGTTATATTTTCGTCGCGTATGTATGTTTTATTTTTTTATGTACGTCCGCCGATTTCTCTGTCTACTGTGGACCGATTTTTTAAATTCTTTTTTTGTATGATACGGTATGCTCCCGAATTGGTCCCATATAAATTATATTAACTTTGCTTGGATAATTTTTGAGTAAGCTTCAATAATACGTATTTTTCCCACTTAGTATAATATATGGATGATATGATGTTATCTTCTTGTCACTGTTATTTACATAGCAGGTAGTGGTATTCGAATTTGTGTGGGGTACCACAACTAAAAAGTGAAAAATAAAAACTTTTTATAAAAAAAAAACAATGGGCTTCCAAAAAAAAACACTACAAAGTGAAAAATGACTTTAATTTCGGAAATCGGTGGCGAAAATTCAAAACCAAAACCATCGACTTCCGAAATTAAAGTTATTTTTCACTTTGTAATGTTTTTTTTGGAAGTCGGTTGTTTTTTTGATGAGGTGAGTATATGAAGCAGGGACAAAAATTTTGGAGATGGTCAGCTATAAAAAATGAACAGTTATATTGCTGGGAATATGTAGCACAAAAAATAGAGATGCCAAAGTTAATTAAAAGGGGGAACTACATTATCAAGGAGCTAGACGATTCTAAAAGTAAAGTTGAGTCTGACTGAAATGTGATTTAGAGAGAGTCCAAAATATAGTGAGATTAATAAACAATAAGAATACAAAGATATTTTAAGCTGTAAGTTTAATTGAAGAGTTAATAATAATACGTCTATGTCTAAGAAAAGCCACAGCTCTTAATTTTGTTTTTTTAAATTAATTTTACATTACAGGCGAATGCTCCGGTGAGGGAGCGCCTTTAAAACTTCCGACTCCTTACTTTTAATAGAACTCATACGCCATGTCACCATACATTTTGGAAGTGAACCCTCCGGGAGGGTTACCGGCATTAAGTTTGCGCTAAAATAACCACCACAGACGGTCAACCGTATTATAAAACACCGTCAAACAAGGTAAACAGTGTTTTTAGGGGGTCTTGTCGCCATACTCACCTCTCTCTCTCTCCCTCTCCCTCTCTCGCTCTCCATCTCTTTCTCTCTCTCTTTCAGTCTCTTACTCTCTCTCTCTCTTTCTCTATCTTACACTCTCTCTCCCCCTCTCTCTTTCTCTCCTTTACTCTCTCTTTCTCCCTCTTACTCGCCCTCTCCCTCTTCCTCTTACTCTCTACCTCTTTCTCTATCTCCTTCTATCTCTCTCGTTCTCTCTTACTCTATCTTTCTTTCTCTCTCTCTTTCTCTCTCTCTTTCTTTCTCTGACTCTCCCTCTTTGAATCTCTCGTTCTCTCCTTTACTCTCTCTCTTTCTACCTCTTACTCTATGTTTCTCTATCCCTCTCTCTATTTCTCTCTCTTACTTTCTCTCACTTTCTCCCCGTTACTCTCTCTGTTTCTCTCTCTCTAGCTAATAAAAACCACATCTCTTAATTTTTGTTTTTTTTATTACTAAGTTCAACGTTTTGAATTGAATATCACAAAGATACAACTCAAAATGTTGAACTTAAAATAATAAAAAAAACAAAATTAAGAGACGTAGCTTTTCTTAGATAGAGACAAAAAGAAAGAGAGAAGGAGAGTGAGAAATAGAGAGAGAGATAGAAAGAGTATTAGAGAGAGAAAGAGTAATAGCGAGAGAGGGAAAGAGTAAAGGAGAGAAAGAGAGAGAGACAGAAAGAGAGAGTGAAAGAGAGATAGAAAGAGATGGAGAGTGAGAGAGGGAGAGGGACAGAGAGAGAGGCGAGTATGGCAACAAGACTGCAAACTTAATGACGGTTACCCTCCAGGAAGGTTCACTTCCAATATGCATGACGACATGGCATATGGGTTCTATGAAAAGTGGGTGGAGTCGAAAGTGTTAAAGGCGCTCCCTCACCGGAGCATTCGCCTGTAATGTGACAATCCAAGATCTGAATTATGAGATCTGCTTTATACTCTTGAGAGCCACTTATGCTCTCATAACAATATCACAAAGATACAACTCAAAACGTTAAACTTAAAAAAAAATAAAAACGAAATTAAGAGATGTGGCTTTTCTTAGACATAGACATATTATTATTAACGCTTCAATTAAACTTACAACTTAAAAAATCTTTGTATTCTTATTGTTTATTTATCTCACTATGTTTTGGTATCTAACTCTAAATCACATTTCAGTCAGACTCAGCTCTACTTTTAGAATCGTGTAGCTCCTTGATAATGTAGTTCCCCCTTTTAATTAACTTCGGCATCTCTATTTTTTGTGCTACATATACAAAAAATAGATAACTGTTCATCTATTATAGCTAGCCATCTCCAAAACTTTAGTCCCTGCTTCATACACCTCACCATTACACCCTCATCAAAAACAGAAGTAACTTATCCAGGATACCTTTTGTTTTCCCATAAAACCAGAACATAATCTCCAATGGTAATCAACATGTATCAAAGCGTCATTCACTGTTAAATTGTCTCTGATATGTTGAATGGCTTGGTACTGATGTGCTATAGTGCCAACATGTTGGAAAAAAAGTGGTAAAGCTGCTTCCAAAACTTTAACGAGCTGTTTCACTCTAACTTTATACTCTTTCTTTACGGGTTTACGAACTGACTTTCGTTTTCCATCCTTTTCAAATGAACTGCCTTCGTAAACCCATTAAGGGTAGGTCACAAAATTGTTTGGCTTTGGTAAGAAGTAATAGGGAACCTGTTCGGACATTAACTTTGTATTTGTTCTACAGAAAAGGGCTGTTCGAGCCATTTACAACCTAAATTCTCACACACATAACCCGACATTCATAGTTTATACCAGGAATAAACACAACCTTCCTGTACATTGCACTCGTCTCCACAGAGTAGGCAACTCGTTCATGGGTCAATGTATACGCTTTTACAACAAACTTCCCATTGACATTCGAAACTTACCCATTATCGATTTAAAATTTGTATTATAACCAAACTTTGTAAAAAAGCGTACTATAAAATTTCAGATTATTTAGAAGATAAAAAAGCTTGGGATTAAGCTGCTCGCTCTACTAAACCTTGTGATAAAACCATAAAACTTGACGTTAGAATTATTTAGTTAAATCATTCAAATATACCAGTTCTATTGAAACATTAAAACAAAATGACATGTTTACTTTGTAAAGTATTATATTATTTTATTTACCTATTGTGAATGTGAGGACTATGTGGTTTTTTTTTTAATTAATTTTTTTTTTTCATTTCTCTTTTTTTTTCCCTTTCTCAGTTAGTTTTAATGATGGTCTGGCAGTTTGAGTCAGCGTTGTTATTGATACGGTTATGTTAATGTTAATGTGTTATCCACATTATTTTTTCAGAAAATATGGCATACGGCAGGCCTCTCATTGCACTTTCACTAGCTTTATGAATGAAACAAAAATAAAACTCAAATATCTGTCACCTAAAGAGGCTGTGTGCCTCACAATTTTTTCTTCGATGTTGCCACTAACCTAGAAGTTTCTAGGTTAGTGGCAACATTGAAGACAACACTGCTTCGTGGAAGTTACCACGAATTGTCAAAATTGTAAATGACCTTCAAAAAATCGATGACAACTGATTCAAAATCAAGAACAAAATCAAGTATACTATACCAAGTTTAAGGTGTCGCACGACATGTGCCACAAAATGGGAATCAAGGACACATTAGATAAACATTAATCTAAAAATCTAATTTTGCCAAGTAATTCAAAAAGGTCAAAATCTGCAGAAAAATTACATAATTAAGACTTATTTTGTAACCCAGTGTTTAAAAATTTTCGGTGTAAGTTTTGAAGTGTGTCACATAAAACACGTTTTCCTTGCACCTCCTTCTTTGGATTTGAGATAGTCCTTCTTCCTTGGGTACATCCTCGTATTTTCATCCTTCTCTAAAAAATTAACAACATCACCCTTAACTTTCAGCATTTTGGAGTTAACTTTACGAGTACAGTTTTTTTGTAAGTATCTTTTTTGAAAAAAAATAATCGAGCTATATAGCAATTTGTATTTTTGCACTGATTGCAGCTTCAATATTTTGTAATATTTTTTCTTTTGCCCATGTTTATTTCCAAGATCTTCATAGCTATTCTTGAGGTCCCTTGACAGTGCTTCTCCGAAAATGAGTCTATTTCTTACAACGTCAGGGACTCGTATATTCTTTAAAAGCGAAGACACTTTAGTTGCTGGATAGTCGGTCAGTATTTTTGGATTTTCTTATTGTATTTGTGGCTAAGCTTGACTGCGTTCCTTACTTTATTTTCCAATCTTTTAATCTTCGCATACAGAATAGCTCGCCGCTTGCACATTCTACGTCTATTGAGAGCAGTTATATTGTCTGCTCTGCGCTGCAAAGATGGTGCAGGACTTGGTAGGGGTGTTTTATCCACTATTCTTTATATTTTTTTTGTAATGTAATCGCTTTTCCCTATATACTTACTTTACTTTACTTTTATTTTTCCATTGTTTTCGCTCTTTCTATCTATCTCTCTCTTTCTCTCTCTTATTCTCTCTATTTCTCTCTCTTATTCTCTCTATTTCTCTGTCTTTCTCTCTCATTATCTCTCTTTCTCTCTCCTACTCTCCTTTTTTCTCTTTCTCAACAAGAGGTTTTCTCTTTCTCTCCATCTTTCTCTCACTTTCTTTCTTTCTGATCGAATACATATATTCACAAATTAACTTATGCTTTTTATTACCCATTTAGTATCAAATTGTCACAAAAATCATTGCATCATCCTTTCAGTCATTCCCTCATTCCATAGTTTTTTAAAGTAATTTTTCTACATGTTATACACAAAAATATGGAGGACTTTCATTTTTTTTTAACTCATTAAAGTAAAACTTCGTATTTCTGCAAAAAAAAAAAGTTTTTTTTTTTTTTTTTAATAATAATATTATATTTATCTTTTTTTTTTGCAGAAATACGAAGTTATACTTTAATGTAGTTATACTTGTATTTTACGTACTTACCTATTCCTTCCAGGACGTGATACTGTTTACCGTTTACCCTTTCCCACCCATCGAGTGTTTAGCGAAAAGTGATATTTAGTGACGAATTCTAGGAAATTTAAAAAAAATCCTTAAAAATTGGGTTTTCTCGAATCCTATGAATCTTCGCCTAGGCTTTATGTGGTGCATAATTGTTACAAATGGGTCAGTGTCCTGTCCTGGAAGGAATATGTCAAATTATCGTGGCCAATCATGATTGTTATATACAGGGTATATAACAATCATGATTGGCCACGATAATGATGCCAAATACTGGTTCCTTTTTCTGGGCAATAGCCAAAGTCCATGAACCTGTTTTTTACTCAAAACACGGGGTGTAGCGTTTTGATAGATAGCACTTCGAAGAGGTTTTATTAAAATATTCATGTTAAATAATTCAGTAGCTCAAGGAGATAAGGGAATAGGAGGATATCTAGTTTAGCACCTACTGAATGTATGTACATAATAATAATTATGATAGTGACACTTGACAGACAGATAAACCATGGCAGAAAGAGTAATTTATAGACGTACAGCGAATAAAACTCGTGTGATTTTTTAATCTTTAATAAATCTTGTTACCACCACATTGATAACAAATACTTATTATAGGTCTATGGTCCCTTGGAACTGCATAAAACAACAAGCAATCTAAGTCAACGCAATAACAAAATACGGCCATTTTTCCTGCATTTTGTGACTCGCAAATAAATCATATATACTACTCTACTATACTTTCCGTTGACCTAGAACCATGAAAGCCAAGAAACAAGGTGTCACAGCACAGGAAAGTGCCTAAGGTAAAGTCCAAAGATCATTAATTTGTAGTTAAATCACTTTTTTTTTCTTTTTTTCGTAGTTTTTGAAGAAATTACGTGCGTTGTGCGTTGTCCGACAAGCACTTGGTCGTTTTTTTGTATTTATTTCAACCATAGAAATCCTATTTTTTTTTGCATAAAAGCAAGGATTCCTGTATCAATTACTTTTATTATAAGTATATACAAGGATAATTGTCGTGGTTGCCTAAATGGTTCATGAGTATCCGACTGTGATAGACTGATGATTCGTGAAAGTTAATCTTTCCACTTGTGGTTGGTTTGTGTGTCTACAAGCGTACCTACCTATGTCTATGTATAGGCATGATAAATTAATAATAGTATAGACGTGCGGGATGAGCGACGGCTGTTTTTTTTTTTCATTTATTTGCGAACAGGCTACCACGAAGGGACGTTACTCGCTCTTGCAGCCACTTTTGACATTAAAAAACTTTATTTTATCCTTAGGTATAAGTTAAAACAATAAAATAAGTTTGGTATATATTAACGATTAGAAACTTCAAAATTAACTAAGTTATCTAAAGGGGGATAGGCAATAAATGCAGTTATTCGACAACTAAATTCCAAATTCAACGGTATTTGGATGACGGAACCCGGATTTTTTTTGAGTGTGGTAAATTATCAATTAACTTCTCCCGCTCTGGGCGGAGCGGGAGGGCTTGTCAGACTTTTACTGACTAAAACCCACACGTGTTCCTTTCGTTCCGTTGCCCGTGTGCCGGGGCCGCCATATCCCGTGCGGTATGTGGTATACGGGATATGTGCGTCAGGCGGAAGGTGAGAACGCCGTGGCGCCTCTCTAGCCACTTCTTAAAGAGGGTACTTATCGCCACAATTGTGGCGTGCCCAGCGCTGGGTTGCGACAATCGCACTCTCCATGCCGCCATGAGATCCCGCCGAAGTTCTGTCCGCTGTGGCGTGATTTCTTGCGGCAGCGGAGTTACACCCCGGCGTTTCGCCTCCTCGCGCAACTCCCACATATGAGCGAGGACTTTCGCCTCCAGATACCATGGCGGTAGTCCGGCAAGGAGGCTCGCCGCCTCACGGGAGACCGTGCGGTATCCCCGGACCAGCCTAATGGCCATGACCCATTGGGACGTGTTCAACCGCTGGGCCGGCCGCAGCCTCAATGAACGCGCCCACACCGGTGCCCCGTAAAGGGCCATTGGATGACGGAACCCTAAGAAGTGATGTAGGTAGCGTAGAAAATGAAAAATTCAATTTCATTGGCCCTGTGAAATTTATCTTCCCCAAACCAGTGACAGACTACCATAGCAACAAATATCAAAATTATGGAAAGAAACTGTCTGCAACTCCTGGGTTCCCCAATTTCTAACGAATCCTTTCCAACGTTAATTGAAGAGAAAATACAAAATTTCAATGATGTCTCGAAGTTCAATATCTCCTAAACGGGGTCTTATCCAGAGCCCGGGAACGTAATATTCATATCTATGTGTTAGTGGTAGGCACAGTCATGATACATATTAGGTTTCAGCTCTAGAGTTCTGAATAGTTTTGGAAATAACGACCCGAAAGATCAGTTTCCAATCATACAAAATACATTGAAAATGGAAATGATTATTCTTCTCAGTTCCTATCGAGACTACCGAGTTGAAACTGATTTGTCAAAAATAAAATGTCCACCAGCGTCGATTTAGGCCCCATTGTATGCCGTAGAGGTAAGACTCTCACTACAAGTGTAAAGCTTCATGGATCTTGACTGTACCTACAACCCATATCTACCTTTCCCATCCTTCATTTATCAACTTGCCACCCTGGGTCATCGGCTGGCGACGCCCTTGTTTACCGGCCTTCCTCTCCTCGGTCCACAGTACCGATAAATTAACAAGGAACATTTTATCTACCTCACTGGTCGATTTTGAGGTACCGTGTTTGACTGATACGTTGAACGCTTGGAAAATGGCTTGTCCTAATACGGATTTGCCCGACAACCAGTCCTTCCAGAGACGGTGGGACGTGCCGCTCTGTAGTTCTACCGAATACACTGGTAAACACGTAACCTGTTGACCGTGCCCGTCTGCTGGCTTTGGGAGGATGGTGGTCAGGCTTGCCACTTCAGGCGCTCCCGTCATCCACCATAGGTACTATCACTGAACTTATCGTTTCGGTTCGCTACGTGTCTCCATTTGGGCGCAACTTGTGTTGCTCCGCATCGGTGTCACTGCAGTGAAGTTGTCGACAGTGTCGGGCACCATGGCCTTTCCTGCTACAGGAGCGCAGGTCGCATTGCAGCGGTATTAGGATTGAAGTTAGTGTGTGTCTAATCATTTGGTCTACTTTTTTTAAAGCTTTGGATGCTTCCATAAATGGGAGGAACGAAGGATATTATGTAATTTTTTGTCTAAAGCAACAGTAGGTACCGAATAAGTCGATGAAGTAGATACACAGTAACAAACAAGCACCAATAACAGACCACCAGACGGCAGTCACTGTGCCAACCGCAATGAGAATGCCATACCTCAGCAACACTACTGGTTTCTACTGCAAATTGCAAAAAACATTAAAAAAAAAAAAATCGTGGGCGTGGGCTGACGAACACGTTTTGATTGTGATTGTACTCTATAAACCAAACACTCAAATGGCGTCGTCACTGCTTTTCCTAAGATCATTTTGGTATATTCTTAAGCTAGATACACACATAGCGACTTTAGGCACCGCCGCGCCATCGCCAGTAACCAAAGTCGCTGCGTGTGAAACTAGCATTAGCCCTTAGGCCATGTTTAGTTTGACCCTCGTTTGACCAGTTAACCAGCTGGCAACTTCATTTTACTCTACACTTTATTGCTCACTAAAGTTTCGATGCTGCCAATCATTAGCTGTTCTGTGGCATTAGAAAGGCTCAGAGTAGTTATTACTCTGAGTAGAAAGGAAATGAGGGAATGAGAAAACATTCCCGTGTGATGCGACGCAGCCCGGCCACAGTCGATTTCGTAATTTATAGACGTGGTGGTGGGATGCTCAGAATGTTCTAAAATATAAACCAAATAAATTTTCCTTATGCATTCTTTATTTTTATCAATGAATATACCAAGATAAATGCTTACATAAACAAAAAATTCTTTCAAATAAAAATTTGCACTAAGCGCCTAAATTACTAAAATAGCAATGTCAGTGTGAAAACAATAACTAGGAAGATTATTATTATACAATTATTGAAAACCCGTATATACAAATTATTTGCATCAAAAGACAAACCTAATCAAAAAAAAAAACAAAACTGTGTAGATAATATAATGAATAAATGTATCTGTATTTTGTGTCCATGAAATTGTACTACTCAGGTCATCTAAACCCTGCCATCTGTTATGTTTTCGCTTACAGTGGGTAACATAATGACGCACATTATCAACGAGCTCGATCACTGCTACTATATGAAATTGTTTTCCTTGTAAGAGTAAATTGCTTGGAATAAAATATATATCAACTTTTTCAGTAATGTCATCCAACTGATATATCTGTCAAATTGTAACTTATTACTGTTTTCCCATACATCTCATAATCTCATTCCATTCTTCACTTTAATGTAACTTACACTACTATTAAGGTTAAGCATCGATTCAGCTACTTCTTGAAATGCTGGCATTCCTTTTTCCGATAAAATTAGTAAGTTTAGGCCGTTATTCTGGATACAGCTGTTGTTACTGCCTATATTTTCGATGTGACACAAGGAAAATCATTTGTTAATATTCGATCGAATACAAAAGAGATATTACTCTTATAGTTGATAATAGTAAAATTATTTGTTATGGATTCTTCATAATAATATTTATTTTAAATGTTAATTCTGATTTCGTATTTATTTCTTTTGTACTCGTTGCTAGCAACCGCTATTACAAGTTGACTGAAGTCATTATTTCTTTTTGAAGCAGTTATGTTTTGGATATTTGTTCCATCCAAATAGTCAATCACGAATGCGTGTAATACAGCGTCAAATGCGCACGTATTTTCAACTATAATATTCCTTATACCTGACGGGCTTTATTACCATTTTGTAATAAATGTATCTTATCGTGAAAAGTTGATTTTAATGATTTTGCTTTAATTTTAGGTGTTTCCACATTATGACCTTTCCAATTTTCCACTGTTACAGGATTCTCAGACATTATGGATTCTTGTGGGAAATCTTCTATAGTGGCATTTTTTGTATCTTTTTTGTTTTTGACTTCATCTCTGCATGATTTTGACTTACTTGTGCTTATGGCAATATCATCTATATTGTGTTTGAGTTCTCCAGAAAGATATTCATAATGTCTAATGATGAACTCATCCAATCTTAGTATTTCATTCGTCGTCGTTTTTCGAAGTCGTTTTTTTAGGGTTCCGTAGTAAACAAGGAGCCCTTATAGTTTCGCCATGTCCGTCTGTCTGTCCGCGGCTTAGCTCAGAAACGGTTAGTACTAGAAAACTGTAATTTGGCATATGTATACATATTAATTATGCCGACAAAGTTGTAACATAAAATCAAGAAAAATAATTCGTTTTAGGGTAAAAAAAAAACATTCCCACTTTACGTGTAGGGGAGGTCCCTACACGTAAAGTGGGAATGTTTTTTTTTTACTCATCTACCCCATGTTGTGGGGTATCGTTAGAAAGGTCTGTCAAAAATATTGGGAGTTTATCGAAACCATTTTTGGATTCAGGGATTCGATTGCGAAATATTAAGCTTTTAACTGAACTTTTTGTTAGAGTCAAGTGCGCCCCCCCCCCCCCCCCTTCTAGCTGAATGGTTTGTTTTGGATATGTGAAAGTCGGCAGTAGTATATATAACGAAATTAAAAGGAAAACTATGAGAGCTAAGTAGGCTGTACAACCAACTTAAATTTGCGGTTTGAAAAACATGATCTCCCATACATTTCGTATGGGAGAACATGTTTTTCAACTACAATGTTAAGTTTGTTCTTGGGATAAATTCATTCCAACTACGGAACCCTTCATTGTGCGTGGTCCGACACGCACTTGGCCGGTTTTTATTGTTACTATGCACTTTATATAAAAGTATTTCACTCTAGAGTCTGTATAATCAAAACATTTATTATTGTGCAGTGTCTTAATGAAATGGGAAGTGTCCAAACGTTTCCTTTTCGTTCAAAATTCTGAAACAATACTCAATATATTCATTTGTTGTTTTCAAATTGGTAAATGCTCTAATGATTGCTTCTAGTAATGCCGCAAAGTCATCGCAAACGGCTTCATGCGGGGGACGTTTATCTTGTAGCCATTCCTTCAACCAAATAGAAATATTTTCGAAAGTATGGGAATCGGTAACTATTTGCGTTATCGGCACACTGCCATTTTCAGTCTTAACGACAGCTACATATAAAAATATATGTTTTGGTATCGCAAATATATCTGAAGGAGGATGAGGATTTTTAAAAATGCTTTCAGATTCGTCAATGCTCACTTTAATACATCTTTCCGCTTCAGTCAGACATTTGTAATATTTGTTTTGTGATTCGCACCAGTAGCGAATTATAAGAGGTAAAATTTAAAGGATTTTAATAAGCGAATTGTACGGAGCAGTCAGTCCCATAACCCATAAAGACATCAATCAATCTGCCTAGCCTTTTCCCAACTATGTTGGGGTCGGCTTCCAGTCTAACCGGATGCAGCTGAATACCAGTATTTTACATGGAGCGACTGCCTATCTGACCTCCACAACCCAGTAACTGGGTAATACGATACCCCTTGGTAAGACTGGTGTCAGACTTTCGGGCTTCTGACGACTCGTAAACGACTGTCAAAGATCCACGAATGACAGCCGGGACCAACGGCTTAACGTGCTTTCCGAGGCACGGAGGATTCTCGGTATGTAAAGATGGTCACCCATCCACTGACCAACCCCGGCAAGCGTAGCTTAACCTGATGGATCGACCAGTGCGGCTGTTGTTACTTAGCCACCAGCTACTCATAACCCATAAAGACATGATAATATCTTTATGAAAAAAAAAAACGGGTATAGTTTGGAATCTGATGTCCTCTAGCGATTTTACAAATGGTGGTTCATACATTTAATTGTTTTTCATATGTTTATTTAATAATTTGCTACGTAATACTAATTATTTAAATCTTTTTGAAGTAGTTCCTTTTGATATTTAGTAACTTATTTTTTTTATAACATGATTATGAATTACATTTGGCTCAACATCTTGGATCATACACTGAAATGTGACTTGAGTTTCCGTAGACTTGCAAAGTCTTTGAATTTAATTTGGCACCACACTGTTTACAACACGCATCAAATTTGATAAAATTATTTTCAGTTGCATAGCTGTGCTTAAAAACCCATGTACATGTTGTATTTATATGGCGCCACAGTAGTTGGGCCATGATCGTAGTCCATTTCTGCTTTGGCATGTTACATCGTTTCTGTTTTGTAACAGTATGGCTTATTTGGATCATTGCGTGCAGAATAATAATCTTTAATTGGTCGCATTTGTTCCCAAATTAACGGTTTTACGTCAAAACATACGACTTTTCAGTAACTTCATTCTTCATCAGACGATGGCGTGACAGTGTCGTTATAACTTTTCTCAGAAGAAGAGTTGCTACTTTAGTCACACTTGTTGTATCAAAAAGTATTTGAAATTTCACTTTAATCCTTTTTTTTTTTCTTTTTTTTTTTTAAACGTAACCACCACGTTAACCTAATCATTAACTATTCAGAAGGAGAATATAATAAAGCACACATGTGTTCAAGAATACTTTAATTTAATTTAATTATATAGGAAAAACTAGACAAAACGAGAAGACGAGGCCGCGAGAGCAAGAACGGCCTACTACTAATTAGTCGTATTGAGATAATCAAAGAAATTGAATAATTTTTGTAATGCAATAAATGTGTTAGTAATGCCATCTTTTGGTGGCTCGAAAAATCAATGTTAGGCCATTTTGATTCGATTTTTGACGGCGATAGGCCCACTAACAATTTTTTTATAAAATGTAATTAGGCCGTTTTTCCGCCGCGGCCTCTGACATGACATAAAAGTATATTGTATTCGTAGGCATGGAGGTTTGTACCCCACACACATAATAATTATACATCATAGAGGAAAATACTCAATCGTTTTACAAACAAAATGTTATTTTCATTACACAATATTGTCTGTTTTTCCTAGAGAATTGCTCCTAAAGATATGCGTCAGCAACTTTGTACAAATAAGCCGACGTGCTATTGTAGTCCTACAGGCGCTTAGTGCAAATTCTTATTTGAAATATATTTTTTTTGTTTAAGTAACCGTTTATCTTGGTATATTTCATTTAAAAAAATAAAGAACGCAAAGGAACATTTGTTTGGTTTATATTTTAGAACATTCTGAGTATACCACCAGAAAATATACACGTGGCCGGGCTGCAACGTATACCGTACTGCCTGGCCACAAACAACTGCTTTTTAACAAGATATTTTTGTGGTACATTTAATATATTCATTGGCACTGCAAGAACAATATAAGAACATTTAATTGATACGTCTATAAATTACGAAATCGACTGTGGCCGGGCTGCGTCGCAACTTTGAATACTAAAACAATCAAATGTTATGACAATAGTTTCCTGTTTATTTTATTTCTACATTTATTTCGTAAAATTATTTAGATTTTACAATCTTACCTAATTTTAACTAAAACTGATCTGATAATTCGTATAGTATTTATTTTAGAGTAACTAGTAGTACAATGGAACACAGCGGAACAGTTCACACAACGTAACAACTTACAATAATGTAAGTTGTCAAGTTATACTAATGCTACTGAATTATTGTCAGGCGTATTCTACCAGATAAATTTAAGCGACTATTAAATAGATTTGAAAGGTTTTCTTTTAAATATAGGTAGGTTTATTTTAAGGTATATAACACGTACATTTATCTCAGACATGAAACATCCATTAAGGTTGTGGAGTTGCTGCTGGGGTTGCGGGTTTGCGCGAAAGGGATATCGCGGCCCCGGCACACAGGCAACGGAAGGAACACGGGTGGGTTTTAGTCAGTAAAAGTCTGACACACCCTCTCGCTCTGCCCAGAGCGGGAGAAGTCATTTGATGATTTCCCATCCTAAAAAAAAAAAAAAAGTTTGTAGAGTTGCCGATCTAAGCGTGGCCCTGCTAGTACAGATACGCTGTAGCCCGGCCACTTAAAATGGTGTATAAGTCATGAAATTATGTGGTACTATTATTTCTCTTTCTAGTACTAAAATACATATATATCCGTACAGTCTACTGCCATAACCATTACCTGACCTTGTTTGGCATCGAGGCCGGGCCAGAACGGGACATATTTTTTGAGTCATCCACATGCAGTATTTTTAACAACTTGTTTAATTTCTTTTACATACTCATTTCCATAGCGGCGTCCTCATTTTTTCCAGACTCTTTTTTGCCAAGCTTAATGATATCAATACTGGCCATATCGATGTTTGGTAACTGACTGCGCAAGAGGGTTTTGAATTGCGACGCGGTCGTCCTCAGATGAAGCTTTGTGTTATTCAGGATTATGAAATGAAATGCGTTTATTCGTGTGTAATTTCCAATAGATTATTATGCTTACTTGTGGGCCTTTTAAACGCTACCTCCGCCTCCCATAATTTCAGAGCGACGTATTTATTTACGATGCAATGCCGATCATTTCGTGGAAAATCTATGCCGCAGCATAAAATATTTGCAGTTGATCAACAACTAGTTTTTCTTAGGTTCGATTTTTTTCCATAAGTTTTCATTCTAAGGGACCTACGCTGTAGTGAACTAAAACGATTACTTAAAATGTCATGTGTACCTGATGAGCGTTTTCACATTAATAACAGATAAAGACACCAGCCCGATACCGATATGTCGGCAGCTATACTACGATATTATTATTATCGGCCTGATGATATTGGTGAATATCGATGATCATCGCGACGCACCAAACAACCACAGTACCTACCTACTAAGTATCGACGTCTCGAAGTCGGTGCGAAAAAGTGTCTTCAAGTGAAACAATGCCGCTACTCTCACTCACCGCACTGTCTTTGCCGATAGATAACGTGCCGATATCGGCGTCGGTCGCTGTCTGCGATGATATAGGTGACAATAAAAACTCAAAAAATGTAAAACCGTTTGGTAGGCACTAAAAATATCCGATCATCTGGCCGCCGATATCGTGACGATGTCGTGTCGGGTCGGTGTCGTTATCGGCTAATGTGCTGTGTTGTAACAATCAATTCATTAGAAACAATTTTTTTAACATTTTTTTATAGTTATAATACAACTTTTAAACATGGCGGACAACTTTAACAAACGTGGCTTTCTCCACGCCCGTTTATATCAAATCCGGCAATATCCACATATTCTCTATCAGATCCGGAAATTTCCAACGGTTTTACGTAAATTTCTAGTCTATTTTATGATAAATGGAAACTATTTCAAAGTGTTTAGAATGTTATTATTATATTCTATATTTAGACTACAAGCAGTAAGATAATACATTTCTCACGATAAACGAATTTGTCATTTTATACAAAATCTACCAGTGTGGATATTGCCGCCTTTGGTATTAGATGACTCATATATAATATGATAAATCCAGTGTACAAACTGTAGGTACACAGGATTTTTTTAGTGTTAGCCGGGGTAGTCAGGAATAATCTGTAAGACTCTGTTAGTGTATCAAGCCAAGCCACCAACCAGTGGCTTTGCGGTAGTAAGGTGAAAGTTTAAAATTGCAATGGTTCTGTGGATATTTTTATATGAATGAATGCCAATTTTTTTAATGCTAGCAACACTGATGAAATGTTTAAATATTTGAAGAAAAATTGTCTGTGGATTGAAGTCTGAAACTTTGAATTGAACGTTGTTTTGTTGATGTCTTGTTTCGACAATTTGACATGACAGTGTCTTGAAGATTGTTAAAAACTCGTGTTCGATTCGAATGATGTTATTTCAATTGGTGGGAAACGTACCCAGTTTTTTTTGTTGAGCTGTTTACTGTTTTTATTATTTACTATTTAGTATAATATTTTTATTACATTCCCGTAAAGATGGAAGATGGTGATAGCTGTCCAGTACTAGAGTCTTGTAAAAAACTAAAATCGGAGTTTACTAATTTGAATAAAATACCTATAACGTCAGACAATGTAAGTATAGCTTACATATTCTTAATTGTAGTTGCTCATATAGCAAAATTATAGTTCAATAGCAATAAAAGTACATTTAGTCTTTTCACTATTCTATTCTGTGACATTGTTTTGCTTCAGTTTTCACTTGGTCGTGGATTGAAGAACTCTGTTGTAGTACCATTTATATCTATATCGAGAAATCACTGCAAATTCAAAAAAGGAAAAAATAATGAATGGACCCTTGAAGATAACAGCACATTTGGTATTAAAATCAATGGAGTAACTTTAGGCAAGGGGCTTGACAAGAAACTGTGCGATGGAGACATCATAACATTAGAACTGACTGATGAATTTGTGTATAAGTTTATGAATTCACCATCAGAAGAAGTATTCGAAGTACCAAGAAAGCGGTTAAAAATGGATAATAGTGATAAAAATAACAAAATAATTGATGATGTAAAAATGAAGTTTGAAGAGTCGCAAACATTTGAAATAAAGCATATTGAAGAGAAAATACAAAATGCTAAACAAATGCAAAACACATCAATGATATTAAAGGAACAATTGCAAACAGATATGAATAGAAAAATTCTTCAACTTGAAAATGAGTTCGCAGCACAAATTGAAAACTTAAAAGGGGAGAAAAATGAGGTTGAACGCCAAAAAACTATACTCTTGGAGGAAAGAGATGCACAACTTGCTACCATTAAACAGGAAATGGAAGAGAAAATTTGTGAACTCATGGTAAGTTTCACATGTGGCTTGTAAAAAATTTAGTTAAGATGTGCAAAATATCTGCATTGAAATGCTAAGACAGATGATAAATCTATATACCTATTTATAATTCAAAAACTGCTATAACACAACCTTGATTAAATTCGACCATCTCAAATGGTAAGGTATTATTGTATGTCTTTAAATTCTTCATTTCATTCTTCATGATTGGTCCATAAAGAACCATGGCCATTATGGACTAGGAAATAACAGAGATGCGTCTTACCAAAATGAAGTACATTGGTAATTGCTAATCAATAAAAAATAATAGATATTCATCTTTAAAAATACAACTTTTGCTTATCGGAAGCAGGATAATAAATCTTATTTCTGAACCCATTCCTATTTTTTACATTCTAGAAATGTTCATACTTTTTCTGAAGACTAAATTGATTTTATTACTTAATCGCAGGCTACCTCAATTATGAAAACTAATGTTAATTATTAAAATAAGATAAGCCAATTTATTATTAATTATAAAACACAATTTTACTTTAAAAACCAGTGCTGACGTAAATAGATCGAAGATTTAACCTGGCTATTTGTGACAAAGTAGAAGACAACAGATTGTTTTCGTAATTTTGGCGTTGACTCTGTGTTCTGTGCAGTCTTGTGTTATTTCAGTCTCTTTATTGTTTTGTGTTTATCCACACTCTACATAATAATTATAAAGTGAAAAAAATCTCAATTCAAAATGTATAAAACATGTTTATAATATATCATGTAACTCCAAAGAACATTTAAGTACTTTAGTCTCGACACTTAAAACAATATTTTAAATGCTGGTCTAGGTATAAATAAATAGGCAAAAGAAACAACATAATATGTATCAACAAGTTACGTTGTATAATATTTATCTAGTCCAAGCATGTTATGAGAGTGGCCATCGTTTCTTATGATTTTAGTGCAATGCTTCCAAATGTGAAAATACTGATTTAAATACTGTATCTAATGATTGTGGATAATTATTAAATAACTATGGCATACACTTAGGTATCTACTCGGTCCAAAAAGCAATTGAGTAGGTATTCATAAAACAATACGAACAAGAGTAATGCTTATGTTTTAATTTTTTAGACAAGCACCAATCCAAATAATTTAGATGTTCAACAGAAAATATATAAATAAATTTTGTTGCCACCGGCTCTTGGTATTTTATACTCTGGACCACAATTATTACCAGACGTACATTATTTGACATAGATCTATCTTCATTCATACATAAAGTGTTTAATTTTTATTGAGCCAGAGTTAATATTGATTAAAATGGTTTATTCATAGGAGCAAATTCAAAAACACAATGAGACTGAGTCAGAACTGCTGAAAGAGAACAACTTGCTTAAAGAGAAGCTGATGAAAGAGAGAGAAGAATTTTTATCAGAACTAAATCGAGAAAATACTTCGAAACAAGAGATATTAGAGAAGTTAGAGGGCAAGATACGTGAACAAGAAGATGTCCGGTTGAAGGAACGGCAAGAGTTTGTAGATATGCTCCAGCGGGAAACTGAACAACTTCGATTAGCCAAGGAGAAGGTATTACCAGGTTTTAATTTACATGCTTGATTTTGCTTTTATATTATTCTTATTGTTCACAAAACACTATTAAATATCATGGCGAATTGATTAAACTAAAATACTATCATATTAACAGGAATTAAAAGAAATAGAAGAACAGAGAATACAAAGAGAAACGGAACTAAAGCAAGAACTAAATAATATCAAGAAGAACCTTGAAGACAGAGTTCACCAAACTGAACAAGAGAAATTTAAAGCTGAACAATTGCTTAATGAACAAATGGAGCATATGAAGAAACTTAGTAATGAGGAGAAAATCAAAATGGACCAATTGGTAACAATATTTTGTTTTAACATAATTACTACCCCAGCACGGATATGACATATCAGTGAACGAGAAGGCGCTCTACACAATCGATCTTTATCTAAAACTCGATGAGTCTTAGTTGCGGCCGATTTTAAATTAAGAAACGCAATCATAGTTTAGTTTTTTACAATGAACTTTCCCACAAACTCACATCAATAAAAAATATTTTGGCTTACCTCTTTGTTACTTATGTATACATATTTTTTTTAATTCAGATGACAGAGAGAGAAGAAATACAAAAACAATTAAATGAAGCTCAAAACAATGCTGAAAAGTCACTTGAAGAACTGAGGGTAAATAATATTATAATTTTAACTTAACTTCTCATACGAAAACAAAAAGTGCGTGTCGGACAACGCACTGTGAAGGGTTCAGTAGTTTTTAATGAATATTTACGTATGCACAGTATTAATTTTATCGACCGCAAAAATAACTTAGTACTTCATAGTAATTCTCGAAAAAACTATGTGAACTAAGTTATTTCTGCGGTTGTAACCGAAAATATGCCTTAAATCAAAAACTACTGACTTAAATAACTAAGCAACTTAGAAACAATAGTCTTTCTTCTTTCTTTCCGTGTGGTTAGTGACTAACCTGACGTCAGATTTTTGTGAAAGCAGCAGTCGAGAAATATCTCTCAGGCATGCCGATTTCCTCACGATATTTTTACTTCACCGTTTTTGAAGCAAATGATAATTATACAATACGCACATGAATCCGAAAAGTCAGAGGTCGAATCTTGGGTTCGAACTCGAGACTGATGACTTAACAGTCCGACGTACACACCACTAGGCTATCAGTGCTATTGTCTTTTGAATTATGGGATCCAACAATACCCCATACGTTTATGTACAGTACGGCCGATGAATCATGGCCGTTCAGGCAGGCTCTCGCAAGCTTTCGCGCATGTTCTCTCACTCGCCTCATGTCACCACTTGATTCCTAAAAAATGTTATTGCGCAGCCTTCTGTTCTAAGTTCGATCACAACGAAGTATCACATTCTTCTGAATTGACTGAGTAGGCAGATATATATGACGCAAGAGGTATCCCTTAATATTGCATTGACACAATTTTTTTAAGCCGATGCAGCATCCTATATTTTGGCGTCGCTTGTCTCGTCTGAAAGTTATGGTGTTCCTTCGATGTCACATTGTAATGCTGCCACTTGTATTTCCTTCCACAAATTATCAAATATATTTGCCTTCATATATTAATAAATGAATCATGCTATTTGATTTTATTGTCGAGCTGTCCGTAGTAATATATTTATGCTTGTGACTGTACATGCTTTTTTTAATGTGTAACATCTTTCCTATCGCTCTCCTGCAATCTCTGAGAGTGATTTCGTGAAAAGGGACGGAAGAGTGTAAGGAAGCGCGCGCTATTTGATTTGACCTATGACGCACGGTGCCTTCAGAAACGACCTGACGTGGCCCCGCCCCTTTAATGTTACTTATTACCTAAGTGAGATGTCAGATGTTACACATCTTATGCACTACTGTAAGGCTCGCTCGTCTTTTTTTGTCACATCTCTGTTAGTTGTATGGGAAATACCACTAATATTTTTTTTCGTAATTTCAGTGCACCATTATTTTAGCAATGCACAGAATACACCTTCTTTCCAATTTTCATCGATATAGTGCAAATATTCTCCGAGTAAAATGACCGTGTGACATCCAGACGGATAGACAAGACGAAATTATAAGGGTTTCGTTTCTGCCAATTACCTACGGAACCCTAAAAAAGAAAGGCATTTTTATGTCACTCTTGCGTTCAGTCCTCAACCATACACGGTAGTGGATGCTGAGAAGTACCTATCTATTAATTAAAGTACTATGTGATCTTTACTAACAGATGCGAGTGACAGAGAGAGAAACTGAGCTGGCTGCATTGGCAGCAGAAAGGATTCAGAAACAGGCAGAGCAGTCTAGTGTAGTCATCAACACGCTACAGGAACAACTTGAGAGGGTAAGCAGTAACCTTTGAAGTCAGGACTTCGTAGTTTCTGTTCTTCTTACCGACTTCAAAAAAAAGGAAGGTTATCAATTCGACATGTATGTATGTAATATTATTGGAAAGTTACAAGATATTCACATATGATAATCTGTTAGGGCTTCCAAACAAATATACAAAATTTTATAGGTATGTTTGTTTGTATGTTTGTATGTATGTTTGTCCATGCATATCTCCGAAACTAATAATCAGATTGTGACCATTGTTGTTTTTATTGGCTTACATTTACTTCAACTTAGGGTACAGTGCAAGTTTCATCAAAATCGGTTCAGTCGTTTTCAAGATATGGACTAATACGTGTAAGTGCGAGGGCCTGGCTTATTGATACGAGCTACGGATGTTATAGGGAAACATCTCAAAACCTTGGGTCAAATTCTAGCGCGTGTTAGAAAAAATAAAACGGCTAAGTGCGTGTCGGACCACGCAATGAAGGGTTCCGTAGTTGGGATGAATTTATCCCAATAACAAACTTAGTAGTTGCGAAACATGTTCTCCTATACATTGATATACGTCACGGTCAATTCTCCAACTGCAAATATAAGTTTGTAATCGCAAAAAAATTTGGTTGTTTCAAAAGTTTGTTGGGATCTAACTCATCTATAGCAAGGCCATCAAGCGAATTAAACCCTACTCAAAGCAACATAAGCTTGACCCTTCGCAAATAACTTTTTGCCTAAATTTACGACTGCAGTTTCAAGTGTTGTGCGCTGTAACTTATATACAGTTACAGCCGAACTAAGTATCAGCGGTAAAATGCGTCGTTCCACGTAACCTTAACTACGTTTAGCTTGAAACGTTACCGTGGTTGGGGATATTGGCACATAACTATCTGCATCTTTTGATTTCTCACTGATTGAAGCGTCATCGAATAGAATTAGTTGCATCAGGCAACTCTCCTTCTTCTAGTTGATCCCGCCTTTATACAGGCCATCGGAATCCTTTTACAACACCCATGCTGGCATTGACCAAGCCGTCAGACACCGAAACATTTCTTCTCAGCATCACTTTTGAACTTTTGATCCCACTGCCACTTGAAGTTGAGTTAAAAGTTCAACACATTTGTTTGGGTCGGTTGAAATTACGTTTTCTGGTGGCTTTTTGCCATAAGTAGCTGCTTCTTTTGACTCGTCTGTAGCCTTACTTAAACATATAGACCCGTTTTTTACATTGGGCAAGCATATTTAAAACAAACTATACTAGTTTTTTTTTCTCTAGCAGTTTATCTATCAATAATTACAATTAAATCTTTAAATATTTACAAAAAAATATATAAACTACTCATTACAAACAAATACTCCTGTTTTTACTTAAAACTAAAAATTACAAAATAAAAAAGTAATTATAAAAATTAAACCGACTTCGAAAGAAATTAACTCAAAATCATGAAATAATATTTTTATATCTACACGAAATTAACCAACAAAACGAAATCAAAAGTAGGTACGAAACAAATTAGGGGCCTACAATTTTTATTGAGGTCGGTGCCAGCACTTAAGAAAAGCACCTACTTATCGATATAAGGAAACTCACTGACTGACTTAAATCGACGCAAGGCGAAACTACTGGGACTAGTAACGTGATATTTTGCTCTTTTATAATGGGATGGGATAATTTCCGACTTCCACGCGAGTTAAAAGCTAGTATAATAATAATGTGATACAAGTACGACTATTATAAAAAAAATCGGTTGTTATGTAATAGTACATTATGATACGAGTATGCTGTATCACGAGTAAACGCGTGTGCATTGATCATTACCCAAAAGGCGGCATTGGCGCGCGAGCCATAGGCGAGCGCGATAATTTAGCCGAGTATGCACACGCGTTTCATACGACATTTTTCAACAAACTTGCGAGGAAAAAAACAGACTTGTTGTAAGAACGCTGGAATAACGTAACTATAGAGATGATAGTTCAACTGACCTTTTTTGCCAGGCACTGTCAATCGGAGCTTCTTTTAAAAACTGTTGTACGTCAGTTGGTGACAATACTTTAGATTTTCGTATTTTTTATAACAACAAAACAAAAACGATAACAAATATTTACGGAAAATGGCGCGCTGGTTTTTTTTTTTCTGCTAGCGATGCGCGTGCTGTTGTAAATAAAGGCACAGGCAAAATCGCTGAACAGCCTATATAAAAATATATTAAACACAAAATAATAATTTGAATACGCAAATTAAGATTAATATGTAGTGAAAAATATATAATTTGATGAAATATTATGTTCATGTATCACATTTTATTTATTTACACAGTAGGCATAAAAAAAGGCAAGAAGTACCCACACACAATGGTCCACCTGAAGGAAACCAAACCCCATAACATAGAACATAGAAGGCAAGAAGTCTCTTTGATGAGATTAAAAAAAGCGCAAGTCTCTGCTCGGATTAAAATAGAGAATGCTCATTTAATAGTGTAGGAAAGTTCATACTAGTTCCATATTTTCAAAGTCAATTTCTTTATACAAATTCCGTGCTGCAATGATAGTACTTACTAATTCCATACTGCCATGTCGCGTTTCAAAATTTGTCAAACAACAATGGCCGCAAAAAATTGACTATGGTTTTAGTGATGTGGTAGTATGATCTCTTCGTTTTGGTACTTTCGATGTTACGATTTTTTTTGTAGGTAGTGTTTCATCAGTATTTTTTATATTGAGTAACTTTCACATAAAAAACAAATCCATTGAAATATGTTCGAAGTTAAAACTGTGGAAATGAACAATATAGCACGGGTACTTACGTACGTTTGGTATGTCAAAAATAAAAATGTGTGCTGGGACATATAGTAAAAGTGAAACATCAACGGACAAGTGGAAAAACGAATCGCAACGGACAAGTGGCAAAACGAATCGCAACAAAATTAATTTTAACTTGAAGTTTTACGGGCAGATTGTTAATGTACTTGTCCAATTTGAAAACCTGCCCATAAAACTTCACTTACTTTATTTTTTTCGCAGGTTTACTGCAAATTATGATTTGGTTAGGTTAGGTACATTTTAATAAATGCATTTTTTATTTAAACATATTTTATTTTATCAAACAAAAAAAACTGAATTCAATCCGGAACCAAACAACACATAGTCTACTCTAAACTTATACACATACAAAGGAACACTAACAAATGCACATCTTTTGTCGTCAATCTTCATTCGGCTCATCTGCGTTATAATAAACTAGCTGCCCGCCCCGGCTTCGTACGGGCACTAAGTACTTATCTACAGCGCACCTACCTACCTGTCCTACCCTACCTATCTACATACCTAGCTACCTACACCTACCTTCATTTCTTGACATTGACTGGTCCCGTACGGCCCGTACCCCAGTGACGCCTACATTGCTTAGGGTGCTGCCTAGCTAGCCGAGCAGGGTGAGCGGCTACCACGCAACTTTTTTCTAATACTTACATTTTTAAACTCGTGATATCTTTCGAATGGAATATCCGAATTGAATAATTCAAAAAGTTATATAAAGGTATTGAAGCAGTCTGGAATATGAAGTAATTTATTTTGATAAGGATTAATACCAAGATATAAATAAAGAGCCTTTTCTAGCGGCTGCATTTCAATTAAATTTTTAAAATAAAAGAACACTTATTGTGGCATAACTATAATAGTTAGACATATGCTGTCGCGACTCTTTTTGTTAATAATGATGTGTTCTGCAAAGTCGTAGTACATTATTTTATTCTATCATCAATAGTTTTCGCAGCGCACGCGATGTAAAGAATATTTTAGGTAATTTTTTACACCTTGGGTTACATTGTTGGAGTTTTAGTAAGGATCCCAATTTTTTTTGAAAATATAATACAGCCGCCTATGGCACCCGGGGATAGTGTAGCTTCCCAAAAGTGAAAGAATTTTTCAAATCGGGTCAATATAAAAACTTGAGATTCCAATCTATTCTCTCCTTCCGCCGCTGCCGCCTCTCACCACGCGATATATCGTCTACCCCCTCCACGCGGCCGTAACGCTTTTTCGTGACAGAAAAATCCTAATACCCCCGTCTATATAGAAGTTTCACTTCAAAAATTAATTATGCTAACCAAATACCTACCTGACAAATAATACGTGACGAGCTTACAGATGGTGTATTTTGTACTGACTAACACAAAACAGTTAAATTTATAACAAAAACCTAATCTTTTTTTTTTTTTGAGTAATTGCATTAAGCCCACGCTTTATATTTTGTGCCGTCGACACAACAACGGACGACGCTGACGCAAGCCGCATGAAGCTGCAAATGTTTTCGGGAATAATAGAGCTAGCTGGGTGATGTACTATACAAATCGAAATGAACGATTACCAAAAATCACAAAAATACGCAAGGTCCTTGAACATCTTTTAATCTCGGTTGCTAGTAGGTAACGTCTTCCAAACGGACCGCGAGTCATATTAATTTTTTTATATATACCCTAAATAAAACTAATTGGTGATCCCTGGGGTAGCTCATATTCTATGCTCGTACTTCCGTCGGACATGTCGAATGTCAAAGACAAAAACATTTTATATTTCTAACAGTAACGATATATTGTATTCGTCTAGTTAGCTTGGAGGATTTAAGATCACTTGAAGGAGATATGATTGGAGTTTCAATTTCATGAAACAGTCTTACTTTTGACATTCGGTATTGAATGGCGGGCAACCCGTGCTCTTTTTGAAGGTATTCGTTATGATTCAGTGTTAAAGCAGTATAATATTCTAATACTTGAGGGGTCCCCATAATACATATAGACCTACGACATTATTTAATAAGGAAATAGGACCGCATCTTTAAACACGGGCTAGCTCCAACAGCATCTTGAAAATCCTAGCCGAAAAACACGATTGTTGTCAGTATAATAATTATAAATACATTAAAATAGTTTTTTTTTTTTCAATTGAGGATTAATAAAATACTCCTTGAACAAATAGTCGATATTTATTATGTCCATCACTAACTATTCAATGACAAGATAAATTTAGACCAGTTAAAAAGAATGTCGGTTACCTATGGTTGGTTGTTTGACTTTTGTAAAAATTTATTCCAGTTTTCGCTTTTATTGTTAATTAAAATAGTTTAATTAAAAGATAAGAAACACGCATAGGATGTTAAAGTGGGTGTGATAATACGTGTATCCTAATTAGTGCGTATTTAATCACGACAGTGACACGTAGATATCGCGTTCAATTCCCAGGCAAGTCCAATGTTATTGTTTTTTAGCGAGTCGAAACCAAATCCTGATTAGTTATCTGTGGCATTACAGCACTAGTCCTATAATATAAAATAAAAAGCATGCGTTTTTAATACACTGAATTATGACCCTAAAAACGGTTCAATAAGAGCTACTTTACGAGCAAGTGTGTTGAAAAATGCTTTTAATTCCGTTTTGTATCCGATATATCTCGTTTCTATTTTCATTAAGTTTTATATTCGATGGCTTTGCTGGCACCGACCTCAAAAAAAAAATTTAGGCCCCTAATTTGTTTCGTACCTACTTTTGATTTCGTTTTGTTGGTTAATTTCGTGTAGATATAAAAATATTATTTCATTATTTTGAGTTAATTTCTTTCGAAGTCGGTTTTTTTTTTAAATTACTTTTTTACTAATAATGGTTATTTTTCTTCATTCATGCTGAAATGTTTAAGACATTCGAGTCAACCCACATTTCATAGAAATTATATGCCATGCTGCCTTACATAATGTTAGTAGACCCTCCAGAAGGATCACCGGCATTATTTTTGCACTAAAGTGAACCCTCGAGGTTTCTTGGCATTAGGCTTGAAACCGTGTTATACATTGTAACACATAATAAAATAGTGTTTTCAGGCAGTCTAGTCGCTATACTTAGTATCTCTGGGGTTAAAAAACCGGCAAAGAGCTTGTCGGGTTTGCGCACCCTCCCGTACCGTATGAAAAATATGTTTAAATTTTCATGACAAAATTTTAATTTTGCGATCGCATAACTAAATTTGTACTTGTACCTACTTTGAAGCCAACGCGTATACTAATAAATCTGGTTGAAATATACAATTGATTTCATGTTCGCTTTATATAACACGGTATTTGCTAAGAAAAACCTACATTATAAATGTGCCCTCCACAAGGGCTTCCGGCATCGCAAATCCGACAAGAGTGAGACCTCCAGGGGTACTGAACGTGTTAATTTAAATTTTACATATTCGTAATCAACCCACTGACAAAAAACCGGCCAAGTGCGAGTTGGACTCGCGCACCGAGGGTTCCGTACACACCTGTAGGTATATAAGTAAAAGTCTCTACGCGTTCATGAGGAAAGGTTCATAAGTTAAACATTATTAAAAAGATTTTTATTAAATGATGTAACTAAAAATTTACGCTTTTCGCAATTTTTCCTTTATTTGTGCTATAAGACGTTGCTTCGTACCAAATTTCAAGATTGTAAGTTCACGGGAAGTACCCTGAAGGTTTTGATTCCCTTGCGAGTGTCGAAAATTTTGCAGCATAAACGGCTGTATATTTTGATTGCGTTGGCTTAGCTGTTTTTTTCACAGCTACAAGGGACAGTAGACTTGAGTATTTGATATGAATTTCAGCTTGATACCTCCACGCGTTCCTGAGAAAAAGGGTCTTGATAGACAGACAGACGGACAACAAAGTGATCCTATAAGGGTTCCGTTTTTTCCTTATGAGGTACGGAACCCTAAAAACAAATCTTAGTAGTTTTGTTGTTTTTTGTCAGTGGGTTGATTCAGTGTTGAGTCAGACCTTGGATGCTGTTACTGGGAGCAGTATACTAATACTTCTCCCAATAACAGCATTCAAGGTCTGCTATCAAGTAATTGTAGGATATCCTGAATACTTTATTCGACATTCTTGCAGGTTAAAAGCCAACTACAAACTGTTGAAACGGAGAGAAACACAATATTAGAGAATATCTGCGCACCAGAACATTCTGGTGAAGGCTCCTCAAAGGAGATGGTGCTGAACGAAATGGGTGAGCTCATGGAAAGTGAACTGCAGTGCAGCATATGCAATGAACTATTTGTGGAACCCACTACACTGAACTGCTCACATACCTTCTGCAAATATTGTATATCCATTTGGAAGAAAAAGAAAAGGGATTGTCCTATATGCAGGTGAAATGTTATTGCCTTGTTTGTCATTTATAGAGGTTAAGATCTAATTGTAAACTTTTTAACTTTGATTATATTAATGTCATTTTCAGAGCTTCAATCACATCTGAATGCAAAAGCTTAGTATTAGAGTCTTTCATAGAGAAAATGGTGCAAAGTCTTAGTGAGGAGATGAAACAAAAAAGAAAAGAAATCTTGGATGGTAGAAAAGGTCTGTAATATTCATTTTAAATGATAAGGGTCCGGATAAATATAAGCTTATAATTGTAATTTTCTGCGTATTAACAAATTCGTTTTGTTCCAATTGATTTAAACCATGTTATTGACATACCCTGTAATAACAAACGAACTAAAAATTATGTTATTAATGTATTATGCTCTACCCCGTCCCCCCCGTCCAGTATTAGTTTTTTGTATTTTCTTGCTTTGTATGTAACTTAAGTTACATACTGAATACGATTAAGTCGAAATATCGGTGGTTTTTAACCACATTCACTCATTAATTGTAAAATATGATAATAGTATTTTTATTATCAAATTAAAACATACCTTAACAAACCGCAGGACTTAACAGTTATAACTTTACAAAAGTGACGGGGCTTTATGGGTAGTAGATATTTAGAAAATCGATAATTTAGTCATATCTTTATTATAAATTTGCGTTTCATAATGTTATCAAGATCTTACAATGACTTGCCTACACAACATCTCGAATTTGGCTTAGATTGCTTGTTTATTTATTTATTCTATGCCAAATCCATTTATCTCTCGAATGTAATGGAAAATGGTTTTAGCATAATATTTATCTGGACTCATTTTTTATTTTTTTTCAAATTCTTTTTGATGTTATGCATGTTGAAAACAATGCAGCTTCATAATCGATTATTTTAACACAATAGTAAAGGTTTATGAATTGATTGGTTTTCTTACAAACAAAATACTTTTGTAAGCAACTCTCAAGTTATTTTCATTCTTATCTTACACAGATCTTCAAGGCAACAGCAAACCAAGGAGACGTCAGTAAATCCTTTATAACTTATAACATCTGATTATAAGTGGCGTTCAGTTTGTTGTTAAAAAAAATTATAATAAATACTGAATGTGTAAAGCTTGGTTCAGCTCACGATACAAGTGTTTAAAAATTTGTTGCTACTTAATCTAATTATAAAAGATCGGCCTCATATTCAAAATTCATTTATTTATGTTACACGTCCGTGTTTGGGTCACAGAAATTTATATGTGTGCCAAATTTCAACTTAATCAGTCCATTAGATTTGGAGCAAATTGACTGTGAAAGACAGACAGACATACGAGTGAGAGTTCATTTGGACCTATGAAACCCTAACAAAATACATGAAAGATGATGAAACTCAGGCCGAGGACCTTTGTAGTGATTTAACTAACGGACTTAATTATTAAGGTAGGCTTTGTATCAATTCGCGGGGTGAACAATGTGTGTTCTTTTTAAATAATTTATATTCTTAATTTATTTAAAAAGAACACACATTGTTCACCCCGCGAATTTATTCAAAGCTAGATAAAGTGCAATCGAGTAATGATAATTTTATTTGAATACTATTAAATTAGTAGAATCGATGATAATTCGAATGGCGATTAAAGCAATTATTGGGGAGTGCTTGTTTTAGTGGCAGGACGTGACAGAGTGTGAGTGTTCTAATGCCTTTAATGTTCTGAAACACTACATGAGCTAGATATAAATGTATTCAAATGACAATTTTGTATATTTATAGTTCTTTTATGTCAATTATTTAACTAATTAATGTAATTCTATTTACAAAGATGAAGTAATATTACGTTTAAACAAAATACCTCAGATAAGGCCTGCATAGCATTTCATTTTTTTTCTCCAATGAACTGTTGAGCAACATAAGATCACGGGATTTGGTATAGAGCTGTACCTATGATACACTCAATCTCACACAATTTTGTAAAAGTTACATCAAATAACAAATATTGTAAAATAAAAATAAATTAGTATTTTAAACATTAACGAAAAATTTGTTTAATTATTTATGCCCATTTCCTAAAATCACAATATTATTATTGTTTTATTCAAAACAATAACTTTTATTAAATTCGAAGGAAAAGTTAGTTGCAAGTTAATTTCTTGTACTCAAGATTTCATTAATGATATAAAAATAATATAAATATTATACGAATTTTACGTTGGTGTAATCGCGCACGTCCTTAGAGCCGCCACACACATAATCATACACGTGGGCCCATATTTAGGCTTTAACGTACAGAAACCATTAGTAGTATATTATATTAGTAAAATATTATTACGTAATGATTTAACTTGAACTGATCAACTCAAACCTTGTTCTATTGTGCATTCCTATGTAGGTTTGTCACTTTCACCATTTTTTAATGGGGCGCAGACTAATACAGGGCGAGTTGTAAAACATGAATAGCTTTATGAAGCTGTATTGGTTGCAGAACTCGAGTCGGAACAAGGCCGGCAGTCTGACGCGAACACCAACCGGTATGCTTATTTAAATTTAAACTCTTCAATATTATATTTGCCCTTTATTCGCCAAGCCATTCATATATCATTAGGTGGCATACATTATTTATGAATAAGTAAGTCATGTTCATCATCTGTAGTAAGCACAAGAATTATTTTGGCCTAAAATTAAAAAATGATACTAAGGAATCTGGTCTGGTGTTCTTGAGTGGAGACCGAGAATCGGCAATCGTAAGATAAGACGCCCTCAGATTAGGTGGAGCGACGATCTTCACAGGGTGACTTGTCGCAGCTGGATGAGAGTTGCCGAGAATCGAACTGAATGGCGTGCAATTGGTGGCCTATGTCCAGAAGTGGAGTGCTGTAGGCTAATGATGATGACGACAAAGGAATCATGTTCTAACTTTGTTTTCGTGTAGCCTGAACCCAGCATTTTAATAAAAAATATAAACTACAACGATTTCTAATTCCTATAAAAAAACTGTCGACCTTTTAATCAAGAATGGATACTGAGTGATGGATACTGGCGTGTGGAATAGAGAGTAGAAGTGTTTGCATGCCATTTTTCTTAAGAGCATGTATGATAAATTATTGGACGTCCGCAGTCCAGAAACGTCCATTGCTGAACATAAGCCTTCCAAAAGAGAGCGAAGTATAAATCAGGGAATAACTAAGTAAGAAGGCTGTTTGTATTATTTGCAGACGAGATGACGGCTCTTTTGGCTCCTCGCCGGACGACTACGACTACATCGACGAGGAGGAGGAGGACGAGTAAGTTACCAGTCTGTTACCTTAACACATTCGAGTCCACCGACTTTTCATCGAGCTCATATGCCATGCGGCCATACATATTGATAGTGGACCTTCAGGGACGGTCACCGACATGACGTTTACGCTAAAGTGAGCCCCCGAGGACCGTGTTATAAAACACTGTAAAACGCAGTAAAATAGTGTTTTCAGGGGCTTTTGTAGCTATAATTTGTATCTCTGGGAGTATTGTCCTGTATGTAGAAGTCGGGGACGTGAAATAATTAAAAACATAAAAGTCAAGAAAAAAAATCCTTTCGTGTACGCCATTTGACCTAGTTATCCCACTTTAGAATTTAAACCCCCATTGGGGCCCCTACCTGTTGTGTTGTGTTGTCTGCAATGAAAAATACAATACTTTTTTTCACATCTGCATGAATTTGCAAGTTTATTCCAAATTACAAGTCTATAGCATTAGTAATTCCTGAAATAAGCAACTGTGACAGACGAACGGACATACAAACGAAGTAACACCATAAGTTGTATGTGTTCCTTTTTTATTATTTTGTTACGGAACCCCGTAAAGCCTCGATTTATTAAAATCATCCTCGTGATTTATAGTCTCAAAATAAATATTATTAGTGAATTGCACGTGTAATGGTTTTCTACCCCTGTAATACGGCCCCTGATCCCTCCGTCCCCTCCACTAGATTTTTTAATTGAAAATAAAACTACTTGTGACCTACATTTTAAATGGGCCTTCCGCGAGGGCTCTCGGCATCCCAAATGTGACTAGAGAGAGCCCTCCAGGAGGGCAACCGGCACTGAACGAGTTAACATCGCGCCTCTATTCTCCGAGGAGTTAGGCTGACACTCCACCGAAACAGACTGGAGCGAAGGAAAGAAATTGGTTAATTTTCTTCCGCAACACCTCGATAAAGTGTCAGGCTTACGGAAAGGGGTTTACTACACCCACATTTTGCCAGTAATGTTTAAGACCCCTGTATTAGGGGGCAAACCGTTAATCGGGCTTAACTCTAGTCCCGGCTTGCTCCTAAGAAATTCCTGTAGAAAAGTTATTAACACTTCCGACTTGAGAATCGAACCTAAGACCCCATGCTCAGCAGTCGCGCTTGCAACACTGGACTAACGAGGCTGTCTTATCTCTCTTGTTTAAAATATGGCTCACATACTTTCTTATGGTCGTCCGTCCATCTAGCTGGGGGGCGTCCCACGCTACGCTTGCCATACGCGGTCTCCAATCTAGGACTTGTCTCCTTCACCGGCCATCGGTCCTTCGGTAAACATGGCCAGCCCACTACCGCTTCAGTTTGCTTACTCTGCTAGCTATGTCGGTATCTCCGGCTCTTTTCCGGGTTAATTTCATTTCTGATTTTATCCTTCAAAGAAACTCCGAGCATAACCCGCTCCATAGCGCACTCAGCGACCTTAAATTTGTGGACCAGCCCAACTGTCAGTGTCCACGTTTCGGCACCGTATGTCATGAAAGACAGGACGCACTGGTTGAACCTTAGTTTTCAAACATTGCAGGATAGGCGACGAGAAGAATTGGCGAAGTTTTCCAAATGCTGCCCAACCCAACTGGATCCTCCTGTCGCCTTCTTTCTCAAAATATGGCTACTCACTATGGAATAGCCAGAGTAAAATATTGGTTTGGGTGGTTCTCTCGTGTCTTTTTTTTGCTAGGTTATACAGAGTGGCGAGAGGGCCGTAGGCAGGGGGGTTTTGGGGATTCAACCCCCCCCCCCTCCCCCCGAAATGTTAGAAACCAGAATCTCAATCCAGAGTTCGACCCCTCCTCAGGTATCTCCGTACTCTAATACAGATAATTGTAATCTATTTCGCAAAGGTGTACTATATAATCTACAAAAGCAGTAAGAGTACGCTTAAATACTGTATTTTTACCGACTCTGACTAATTAAGGCAGTCTAACCTATCCTAGGCGGGATTATAAAAATTTCGAGCTCGCTCCGCTCGCTCTTGCGACCTACATTCTATTAATTCTCAGATTTTTCTGCATAAGACATAAACTTACCTAACTCATTCGAAACAGGATGTTATAAAATTCGAGCTTGCTTCGCTCGGTCTTGCATCCTATATTATCCATAGCAGCCCCATTATGTTAAAGTGGCCTTTAAGTTTAAAGCCACTTTGCAATCTTGAACAAAAACAGGGAAAACTGTTTTTGGTCATGATTGCAAAGTGACCCGCAGAGAGAAACTGAGCTTCATTGAAATTGATAATAACTAAGCTCTTCGTCAATTTGGATTCTGACTTAGAATGTCTAAGACCGTTTTTTTTTTTTATGTTTTTCCGCTATAAGAACAAATAATGATTTTTTTAAAGATAACAATAAATAATTATGTTCTTTTATAAATCTGTAGATACTCTTTGATCTCACTCTGCAATAAGAAATACTTAGTTTCTAAAAAAAGTTGGCAACCTAACCCCTAACGGCTACGGGCCTGTTCAGCTGTTACTACAAGTTGTTATCAGTCTGTTAAAATATTAAAATAAACAATTTCGCACGCTTGGCCGGCTTTATTATTCAATCTTTCTAAAGTTTGAATGAATGTTGTTTACAGGGACGAGCACTACGACGAGAGATATCTCTGGGTCGACCGCGAGGGTGATAGTGGATCTAACAGTGATGCCTACGAGGAATGGGGTACGTGTGAAACCGAACTTAGTTGTCTACTTTTGTAGTTCTATTTTAAACGATTGTCTTTCTCTCAGACGTATAATTTAAAACACAGTAACCTAAACATGTCATGGTATAAGATAATACCAAACTTCAAAACTACCGCTATTCAGCGCTGTCGGTATCGCAAGCGTCATTAAATAAACGTTACAGCGTTTACCGTTACTGCAAATGCATGAAGCTTCGTGAGCCTTAGGAAACTTGTGCCTTCTACCAAGAAGGTTCTAGTTTTAATTATAATGAAACTTTTCCAGATGATTGAATAGAACATTTGATGTTTAGCAGCCGGAAGTGATAGTGGTGTTAGAGGAGGAGGGGCGGCGCTAGTGGAGGGCCGCGCCAACGCCTACTACGGTGGCTACGGGCGCTGCTTCCGCTGCGGCGCGCACGGCCACTGGGCGCCCGGCTGTCCCTTCTAGCGTCTGTGTCGATCCCTCCCGCAGCACGAACATCTAGCAAAATACTACACTCACCGTTATCGTATCGCCATCCACTCATTTTGCATAGGAATCATAACAGCGCCACTCAAATTAATGTCGACAAATGGTAGCACTATTTGTCGTTTTACATACTTTAAACGAAGGCTGGCTTTCGACTAACGTTACGTAGACTCATGTTCGTGCTGCTAATTTGTACCATAAAACGAGATTTTATAGTTCAAACACCTGATTTAGTGCGGAAAATCTCAATATTACCGTAGGTACGTAGGTACCTGGGCATTCGAATAGCGCACTAGGAACAAGAAAGAGATATACGATTATTATTAATTTTCTTAATAAATACTGATAACTTCGGTTTCGTTTCTGAACGCCGCCATCTTTGTTCACCGCTGCTGGTCTGTCGCGTGATCAATTGACGAGTGTGTACAGTTCGTGCCTTTGTTAGAAGCACATATAAAGTACTGTCCTGTCTTGTTTAATTTGGAATCTTTTATGTAGTTAAAAATGTTCAAAGAAAATAGACCACGACTTAATGAAATACATAATAGTTATTTCTTTTCGTAATTTTTGCACAGATCATTAGTAAAGCCTCTCTCTTGTTCTTGGTGTGAAATAATGTACAGTACAGTATACCCGGGTAATACTGTAGTATTTTTTAAATTGTACGTTTTAGGTTTAGTAAGTGTTGCATATTCTGCACAGAACTCCACCTTATTTCACTACATTATACATTACACTTGTTTATTCTTTGTAGGATGTTGGTCCTAGCTACTGTACATGCCTAGTTAAGACAACCTTGGTACAAAGTGTATCGGAGATTTTTCTGTGATAAAACGTTTATAATAGTTATAAAAGCATTCGTAAAATAAACTTCCGAATAAATGTGGATTCACTAGCCTGGTCTACACACGTGTTTCGGTATTCATGCTTAGGAAGAAAATCAATGACATGCCCAATTACAATGTAGTAATTTGATCGAAATACTATCAAACTTCTATAAAACTACCAAAATACTTATCATTTTATAAAAAAAATTGTATTGTTTCTGTTGTAAATATTTCGTATGCCATTTCCCTGCGTAACAACGATGCGGCGCCCCTGTATTAGGTTAAATTTGCTATATTTAAATGTGTTCAGAACTTCAGATTACTAAAAGTAAACGCATTATTTGTAAAAATAAACGGATAACTCGTTTATTATTTCCGAAGATACACAAAAGCAGTTTTTTTTTTACTTATTACAAGACACTCAATGCCGCTTACACCAGGCGAATAAATCACAAATGTATAGCAAACTAGAATCGAATAAATTGACTGACTCGCGCATTGTTGTTTTTTTTTAATGGTCGTTGTTGTTCTGATAAAGTAGTAGGTATATTGGAAATGCAATCTCATTTGTACCGTTTACTAGAACTTATAACTTCAACTAACTATTAATTATTATTATTCTCTTTCACTCGTGGGTGTGGACGCTGCAGCAAACTCTGCTGCAATTTCAATACATACGCAATTTGTACGTGAACACGGTTGTAATTAGGTTGATAAGGCGACCTCGCTCGCGAATCAAAGACAACTAGGACTTTTTGTCTGTACTAATAAATAGGTTTTAATTGAGAGCCTTCATGATTGTTTTTGTGTTAAGTAATGCTGATTTTATTTTCACAAAAACATCAATATTTAATTTTGGTTAAATGTATAAAATTCTGAGGTCACTTACATTTTCTCAGTTCTTTACTAGTGGATCGGCTTATAAATACGTTTAAGTATTTAAAAACATAAATAATCTTAAAAAGTTGTCATAATATAGCCACGAATAGAAGCCCTCAAATAAGGGATACTATTATTATCCCGTCTAAGACAGTATGCCCGATGCCGCCTCGATGAACAAACTATTACCGTTATCAATTATTATAATGAATAAGCTGTCATTGAAATAACGCAACAAAATAAAATATTATTATTACATACAAACTAATACCCATCTCTGGCTTGTCCCAACGCTCTCTTTAATTAATACAAAATAAAGGTAAGCGCCCTTACGCATGCCCAATCCTACGAGAAAACTTTAAAAATCTATTACGGAAGAATCAACCTAATTAAACTAGCCAAAAATACGATGTTATTTGATCATCCGTTTAGGAGCTACAATGCCTCAGACGGACTGTCTTAAACGTAAGTTGATTTTTTATCGAATTCCTTTCAGGTGTTATTTCAGTGATATCTTGAATACAAATAATTTGAGGGAATATCGCAGGCATAAACTAGATCACCTAATAAAAAAATACTTTTAAATTAATTTGAAAGTCTATGCGATTATTTTCAATTTATAATGATCTGATCTACAACCACAATTTATTAATTGTAACTAAACTTGTAGAAATAACAGTTAATTGCCTTTTAAAATGAATGTACATTTATTACTATCGTTATGTAAAATGATGATTGAAATACTTTAATTAAATCAATCTTTTGTACAAATATTGCAATTTTATTCCGTTTTACGGGTTGATTATTTTGAGATGAGTATGACAATGACACACCACTTACATGCACGTAGGTACATCCTTCACACCTACACGCAGCCTCAGATCATAAAGAGAACTAAAGAACCAAGATAACTTACACGTAGACTGCTGGTCGAAGCGAGATCACGGCGCTGCCCTGCACAAACGGTCTCCTCCATCGTGTTTTTTGAGATGACGATATAAAGGCACTTGTCGGTTCGTTAATTTTCTATGTCGATGGCGACACGATCGCGGTGACTTATTATATTATTTTGCTTGATTTCCGTGCTGAGCAAAAGGTACTGAGGTGACTCGGGGATTTTCATAAACGATTAAAGTTTGTGTCCCATTCATCAACAGTACAGCAGTCCACTGCTAGACGTACGCCCCCCCAATTGTTTGCCTCTGACCCTCGGCTCCTTCCATTTATCCATAACCAGCTACCAACACCATCAACCTGCTCAGGTTGAGGACTCTTGAGAGCCTCCTACACCGGATTTACCGATTCGCGGTCCACCACCAAAAATATTTACACTCCAAAGACCGTTGGTATAAGGACAGTAATCTGCGGTTAGCTTCAGGTCCTGAAGCTGTTTTACTGAACTGCAGGGTTTAATAATAATAATAATAATAATAAATTTATTTCAGACCATAAGTCCATAAACAACACACATTACAATTTTATACACAAAACATACATATATACATGAAAACACATACCTACACAAAAAATACAATAAAACAACTTATTTTAAATAATGGAATGACGCACGATGAGTGGTCATCCATTGCCACATAATTGGACTGTCCATCCTGTCGGCTACTATAGCTACCAAGTTGTTGGAGCTGTCGCGCACTCGCCGCATCAGGGATGCTATCCGTGTCCGCATCAGTGCGTAAAAATCTGGCACGCCATTCTCCGCGAACATCCCCGATGCACTGCAAAAGCGCGGCAGCCCCAACATAACTCTGAAGGCATTATTGTATTGGACTCGCAGAGCATTGTACGAGCTTTTTGTATAGTTGACCCATAGGGCACACGTGTACATAGATTGGCAATACGCTCTAAAGAGTGTAATTTTCACCTCCCTAGTACAACGTGCAAACCTACGAGCCAGCATGTTACATCGAACTGCCAATGCTCTGCGTTCCCTCTCCACGTCCTCATCGTCGGACAGACTATCGGTGACCCAATGCCCCAGGTACTTGAACTTCGTGACCCTGGAAAGCTGAGCGCCCCCCAAGGTGACTGGTGGGACAGTATTATAACATTTGTTACCCGCTTTGAAAACCAGTAGCTCGCTCTTGGTCGCATTATACCTGAGGCCGTGAGCCACCGCATAGTCCTCACAGATGCGAAGAAGCCTCCTAAGTGCACTGATCGATGGGCTCAGCAATACCATATCATCCGCGTAGCTGATGTTATTGACGCAGTGTCCGTTAATGGAGCACCCGATATTGGTATTGCTGAGCTCACAGATCAGCTCGTTTACATACAGGTTGAATAACTTGGGTGAGCTGATTCCGCCCTGCCTCACACCGCACTCCAACCCGTATGCATCCGACAGGACACCGTAGATAAAACTTTTAATGGTTGAATAACTTCGAGACGACCATAAACTGTTGACTACACCCGGTTCCGAGGCTTCATGCCCGTTGAACATTGCCTTTTTTGTCTAAATTCATTTGGACAATATCAGACAGTCACAACTTGGATATCACCAGCCAGCATAGTATTGTAGACTTCAAAGACCTCCTGCTTGACCACAACAACTTACTTACTCGAGTGATTAGTCGACATTGTTTTGGATTCTCCATGTTTGACTGGAACGTTTCGGATCTTACTACAGTTTTCAGCATGCTTGACCGCAGCCTGGACGTCATCAAACGGTTCCGCTTAAGCTGAAAGTCGACTGGGAGAACTTCAAACAAGTACTTATGTGATCGCATCCGGGTTTGACTCTGTTGATCACGGACACATTCATTCTGTCATCTCAATATTGACCAAAGAAAAAAAAAACTGCCAAGTCCACTCTCTTTGAGGCTGTTAAGAATAGTGAGCTTTAAATAAAAGGTCCTCTTCCTTATTGACAAGCCTCGGAACGTGACACCATCTTCTGAGTTCTTTTTGTGCTCGGCGCCGTGATCAGGAATTGCCCTCTAGTGGAAACCTATGGCCAGAGACTAGAGGCAATGGTTTATCATAGCTTCCTCAATTGCAAATGTCTCTTCTAATATACTAGTGTCCCATTTATATGCTGCCTAAGTTATTCTGCTTGTAAATGAACTTTACTGTAAGTAGGTATGCATGCAGGATTACTAATATCATATAATTTAGCCTAAAATTTAAAATGGACCTAGTTATAGGTACAGATCGTCTAATTTTAAAGTGCACGCCCCTCCACAAAAACTTTTGTATAATAAGCAGTGCAATGCAAAGGGGAGCAATGTGTGGGGCGTGCAATTTTAAACTAGACGATCTCTACAGATATGTATTGGATTGGACGTGACGCAGAAACCGCTTCTCAACACAAAAAAACCGATTCTGAAATCGTACGAAACTGATTTGCAGCCGACATAAATTTCGCCCGAAATCGAAACGTCCTGCCATGGCAATTCTTTATTGTAGATATTCTATTGCTTATAATATGTTGGTATAGTCTGATCATACATTCCGATCTACTGCAAATGAGAAAACGAGCCCTATTACAATAAAAAAATACTTTACTGAAAATATCCTATCTACACTTTAAATTATACTTACCTACGTACATTAATTATGTATGTATGGCCCATAAGGGCTTCGAATCGAGTATACGCAGTTTACTGAGTAAAATTAATTATCATAGAAGAATATGGTAGGATTTCAAATAACGATGCAAGATGTACCCATTTAATCATTCATTATTACGACTTCATTTGGAACGCTCACACAAATCAACGCCTCTGTCGCGAAAATATGCACATTAATAAAGGGCGTGTGACTAGCTAAGGAGCTGTATTGGTTGCAGAACTCGATACAGCAAGCCCCGTCCGACGCGAACATCAGTCGGTGAGTGGGTATGCTTTTTTTTTTATCAGTCTCTCGTTATTGTCCCTCTTACACTCAGGCTTGGTGGCCTGCTTGTTAAGTGCGTTCATCCAAAAAACGTCGCAAAAAGCTGCCAAATATTTACCTGTTTTTATTCATTTTGCAATATTACTGTATGGAAATAAGAAATATGGCTAACTAGTGAACTAGAATACTAATAATGAATTGCAATTATAACACAGAATTTGTTGTTTTCACCGTTTTAGGTGTAAAAAAGACACTTGGAAAGTTTCCAAATACTTTTTTTGTATCTAAAACTAAATATTCGGTGTTACGATATTAATTATATCATTTCATAATCAATATTTTAGTTTAGCCATATTGCTTATTTCCATACAGTGATATCGCTAAATTAAACAAAACAGCGAAATAATTGACAGCTATTTACGACGTTGCCCACTTTCTATGTAAACGAAACGCTCTTAAGCACGGAAATGCAGTGTCGTTGAAAGAACCAATGTGACCTTTTTAACGGTACCGTACCCAAAAGGTGCCTGGGACCCTTATCACATGTATGTTATGTTAATAATATTTTGAACTCTGATAGGAACCTTTCATTCTGATCGGTTATTTATTCATGTGCCCTTACTAAGCATTTGCTGTCTGACACAGGGCTATATCTTACCGTAATTGTCGGCCAGTGAAAAACTTCTCAGAATAATTAGTCTCTTATCATTGCCATAAATGAAGGTAAACTTTCTATAACTGTCTCATTATAAAATGAGCTTTATTATTATTTGCAAATAAAAATATTCTATTCTAGTTATTGTATTTTGAACTTCATTCCGACTTCAGTAAAGTTCTTCATAAACATTCTGACTTTGGAACCGATTTGATTTGAGTCAAGATAATAATTTTGTATTCAGATCTTTGATGAAGTCGGTAAGCAGTGATAGCCTAGTGGTGTGACCGTCGAACTGCCAAGTCATAGGTCTCGAGTTCGAACCCAAGGCACGCACCTCTGACTTTTCGGATTCATGTGCGTATTATATAATTATCACTTGCTTCAAAAACGGTGAAGGAAAACATCGTGAAGAAACCGGCATGCCTGAGAGATATTTCTCGACGGCATGTGAAGCCAAGTCAGAAGCCCAGGGGCGGCTTTAAAACTCTGTCACCAGGTTAGTCTCTAACCACACGAAAAGAAGAAGAAGTCGGCATGAAGTTCATATTATAATAACTGGCTTTTATTTTGTACTTAACAAAGTAATGGTTGTATCGTTTCCAGACGAAGTGACAGTCCTGATGAGCCCACAAATGACGACCACAGCGACTCTCACGAGGAGAGCGAGGAGGAACCCGAGTCTGAGTAAGTTAACACAGCAAGTTTTTTATTCCAACATAAACTTAAGCGTTTATCCTGCAGGCCCATGCAGAAACTGCAAATATCCATAAGGGATTCTAACATACTTCTCTCACTTCATTCACGATGAAATATTTGGTAATACACTCCGCTTCTGAGTAGGTACATCACAAAGGAGATCACCCATTTTGTTCGGCGATTTGGGATTCAAAAACAAAAATCGGCGGCCACGAATGAATTACATTTTATTTGAGTGGTGGCAGTAGTAGAAACATTTATTTACATGGCGACAACGCTGTAATTTATTTGCGAACAAAGATATACAACGATCTTGAAATGAAATAAATTATGTCCTCCCGCCATTTCATGTAACATTCCGTATGCACCACCTCATAAATACAATACAATACAACATTTTCAGCCAGTCCATCCATTTGATCCATCGTCAAAAAGTAGATCGGAGTTTCATTTCCTAGAAAATGTATTGGAAAAGATTTTTGCTATTTCTGTCTTTTCTACTACTCAAACCTCAGAACGTCCTATAGACTTGTTTTATCCTTATAAGAAATAGCATCGATTGGCATCAAAAATGTTTTTGCGAAAACTGCCCATTTTCTTGCTGACTGTATATTTTTTTCAAAATCTGTGAATGCAGATCAAAATATCTCAAAAAGTTAAGGACAATCTCTTAAGACCATTTTCTTGTAGCAACAACGGTTTAGGGACCTGCCCTTACTGCCCCATTACAAAAATGCAACCTGTATAACTCCGAACCCAAATTGTTCTCGACTTTAACGCCTTAGTAAAAAATAATCCGTTAAAACGCATAATTTTTTACTAAGTAGTCAGTGTACTTTAAAAACATGTAATTATTTTTGATGCCCGCCAAAAAAAAAGGTTATCTCAGAATGGGTGATAAACACGAAAAATATACTTTTAAAAGGAGATCTCCTTTTAAAAGTATATTTTTATGTGAAACAAATATATAAAATAATCTAGTAAAAAAGTAAACTACGTATATATTGCTATTAAAAATGGGACAGATTTGCACTCCTTTGATAAAGCTATTCACTTTGTGTGTTTCATTTGTAAAATAAATTAGGAATAAAATTAAAACTGTTCAATTTTATGTAACCAAATGGTATTGTTGTTTACAGGCAAAGTCACAGCCGTGATGACTCTGACAATGAGAGTCCCGCTCTCGAAGAAGAGGAAGAGGAACTAGAGTCTTAGTAAGCTTACACTATGATCATTATAGTAGTATTTATATAATAATATTTATTTCCAAAACATCAGTAAACGTTACATCAATGTGGTCTCGACCCCTGTAATCCCGGGTCCACACTCTTGCGGGTGCACCTCGTGGAGGCCCTTGCACGAGCCGCGGCAAGCCAAGGCTACACGAAAGCTACCCATCCACACTCCCGTTTTATTCAGTTGCCCGCCAGGCCTCGCGCCTCGCTTCTATTGACTCCGGTCAAAAAAACGACACCGAGCGAAGCAAGTGTGAGGCGAGACGAGAGACGAGAGAGGAGGCGAGGGCACCATCTACACCATCGCGCTCACTTCACCTCGTTTTGCCTCCTGGCGAGTGTAGACCCGGAGTAATACATAATGTTCTAAAATTCTGTATTACGGGGGTCGAATTTTCTCCAGTTACATAGATCAGCATCAGAAGGTATAGACTAAATACAGATATAAATTACAGACTCAATTTTTTTGAAGTGAAAACTTCTTTAGCAACGTTGTGATTTGAAAGTCGATGAAACGAAAAAGCGACAGTAAAAACAGACACACATAAATTCATAAAATTTAACGTGGGAGACAATGAGATAGGAAGCATTATACAGTGTTTCTTATATTCGTGGTTCTCTTTGTGCTCTGCTTCGTACCCCCTCCACTCGTGTTTACCAAGGCATAGTGGGAGTTTGCTTGGGCCTCTGCGTACGTTTGTTAACCGCTATAGTCGTCGTCCTGTCCCGTCCCCGAGAATAAAATGTAAAATAATTATCAAACTTTGTATCACTATGATCATTACTCAAACCTACAATTATCCTCTTCCCGAAATTTTACATTCGTCTCATTATCTTAAAGCCAAAATTTTTGAAGGCTTCACTTCTACCACGTGTGAACTGCACACGTTTTTTTTTTTTACTGCAAACTAAAAATCACAACATCTTGTACCTGCAAAAAAAATTAAGGTAAATACCGGGATAAATAAAACGCGCATTTATGTGTAACGTGCAAAATTATTTAACTCAATTTATATCATGCGTCATGATGGCCCAGTGGTTAAGGCCTCGCCTCTCATGCACGAGGTTGTGGGTTCAAATCCGGGCAAGTACCAATGTGATTTTTTCAATTCATATGTACTTTCTGAGTTTATCTTGGACATTACTGACATCGGTGAAGGAAAATATCGTGAGGAAACCTGGACTTATAGTTAATATAAGTCTGCAATCACCAACCCGTCTTGAGCAAGCGTGGTGATCAATGCTCGTGCCTTCTCTGTATGAGAAGAGGCCTTTGCCCTGCAGTGGGACAGTAACAGGCTGGTATTATTATTATTATTATATCATGACACACCCTTGTCAGCCCGCTATATTGAACCTTTATACTGAACCCTCATTGTTTTTTCTAATCTTCTATTTAGAAAAAAATATTGTTTGTCTCGTATACTTATGCTATTATCTTATAACAACCTCGCGGAGGTTTCATGGAAACACCAAAAGCCATAATCTCTACAGTATGTACAAGGTCGTTTCAGTAAAATTGAGACCTGACCGCGCCGCCCGCCGCTCTTTCCCCCGCCCCGATGACGCCTCAGCGTAAACGTCATACCGCTAAAGAGACCCATAAATCGTCAACTGCGCAAGTCAAACCACGTAGTGCGTCAAGTCTCAAGTTTAATAGCTAAGGAGATGTTTAATAAAGCTAAAACATATTCTGTTTTTGAATGAGATAGAATGAGTAAACTGTGATGGGTGTGTGGATGTAGGTGTGTGACTGTATGAATGAATAACATGTACATGTTGTTCGTACTTGTCATTTATTTACATCATACCTTTTGTTTTCAAAGGTTAGGCCAGAAACTATAAATGTGATAAGATCCGTTACATACACGTTTCGCCTCGTCCTTTACACATTTAGCTCCTACACTGATTAGCTTCTATTTCGGCTGTGTACATGGCACGCATTATCTATGTCTATATTATATCTTTACATATTATAAATTGATGTCGCTTTTCGTGTCTGTCTATGTGACCGCGTTTATATAATTATCTTCTAACCTACGCAACGGATTTTGATGCGGTTTTCACCACTATTCTGAGAATTTATTTCAGAAGGTTTATTTGTGTAACACATTATTGTTAAACTTACATATAATAAAAAATATCTATGTTTTGTAAAGTCGTAAGAGCCGTGCGAAGCAGGGACGGGTCTCTTGTATTTTATAAGCCCAAATATTGTTGAGGTGCTGATGCTGATTTTTGTTATCAAACGGTTGTATTGTTTCAGTCGAAGTAACACCCCTGATGAGTCCGAAAATGACAACGAGAGCCCCCACGAGGAGAACGAGGAACAAGAATCCGAGTAAGTTTACGCAGAAAGCCTTCTGTTACACTTATGCCCGTTTTCACCGACGACTAAGTGACACTTAAATGAATCCATGAATGTGTTGTGCACTGTTGGGTTTTCAACTCTCAGCGCTGAGTCTAGCGTTGAAAATCCAACAGTGAACTTTTATTTAGGGATTTATCTAAGTGTCACTTAGTGTTAGGAAAAACGGACATGAAACTCCTAAAACTTGTAGGTAAGCAGAAACGCCAGGAGATACCATAACATATACGCCTTCCGTCTTCTGTAAGTGAGCTTGAAGTGAGCTGTCATTCCACCTGATGCTAGGGATTAACTCTGTTGCCAGCTCACTTCAACAAAGTTTTCATGGTGAATAGATCGGCTGGCCCGACGTAAACATAACGTGCGTCGAGTGCTTCTTTTATCGTGTCTGTATCACGTATTATAATCGAAGTCATGAATTATATGTCACCAAATGATTACTCTTTATTCCCAGACGAAGTCACAGCCCTAATTCCGCAGATGACACCGAGAGTCCCTACCCCGAGGAGAACGAGGAACCAGACTCTGAGTATGTTTTTTTTACGATGACATCCTTGGCTACAAAGAGGATTTTGTATTTGTTTCTTGGTGTCAAGTCAAAGTCAAGGTTCTCCGTAGTCGGGTTTTAGTTCCTTTTAACTACTCAATGGTTTTATACTGCGTTGTAGGTCTAGAGGTCGCAAGCGCTATTACTGAGCATGAGGTCCTGCGTTCGACTCCCGCGTCAACCAAGATTTATTGTGTATTTGAATCTGGAATTTCTCAGTAACAGTCCGGACTCTGGATTTATGCCCGGTTGATGGCACTGGCTCGCCCTCTATTACATGGGACTTCTTAAATATAAGTGGCGAAATGTGCCTAGCTCTACGGGTTATACAGTCGTGATGGTAAGTAATACGGGCTTGTGTCTGCATATCCACTTTAAAGCGCGTATTTTGCGTACGGGTGGACAATCAATTATTCGATCCACCCCAGCTCTCCAAGGAAGGCCAGCAACGCATTGGTGTTACTGACAATCTCACGGAATATACCTGGGTTAACGAAGTACTTTGCCCCGTAAGTGGCGACCACCGGGCAGTTTTAGAAGCACATGAGCTGCTGTCTCGTCGTCCTCCATGCAGGCCCTGCACAGCAGACTGTCTGTGACTCCTATGACAAAGAGGTGTTTATTAAACCTGCTGCCAGTTCTAGCCGTACCTGTACACAGCTGTTATTTAGAGCAGTTAGTCGGAGAATCTGTTTCGTGTGGCGGCCATCAATTATAGCCTGTGCTTCCTTAGCCTGCCTGTACTCACCTTGGTCCAACTATAGTTTGTGATGTTGATCCCTGGTGCGTTTCCTTACCAGAGTAAGTAAGTACCCGAAGGGGAGTGGCGCAATAAGTTCAGGCCCCACTGCTGCCATGCTCGACCCCGTTCTGGCGAGTTCGTCGGCTACATCGTTGCCTAGCAAACCGCTGTGCCCTTTGATCCATTGAATGGTTATTTTACACTCGTAGTGCCCAGAGTTGACTGTGTGGCTGTTTAACAGGCGTGATGTTATGTTATGGTTGTATTGTTTCAGTCGCGATGACGAGAGATGCCACGAGGAGGACGAGGAAGAACCTGAAGAACAGGAGACCGAGTAAGTTTTACTGGAACATTCTATTACACAGGTAATAGACATAGGCCGTAAAATTAAGCCGTAGTAAAATCGTCTTTACTATCAACTTTAAAATAAGTCAATACAAATAATTTAATACATGAATATTTTTATCGTAGTCAAATACCTTATGGATACCATTTCCAAATGTATGAGCCCCTAAAACAAAAGTACCATTTCTTAATTTTCCATCCTGGATATGACAATACCTTTGTATAAATTTTTCTACTGCTTAGTTTCGGAGTAAAATAGGTAAGACAAAAAACGTAAAAAACGTGAGATGACGTAACTCAAACGCTCTTAAATATAACAAACAGGCTCTCTCTCCATATTAGGCCCTAGTTATAACAGGCGCCCGAGGCGCGCGATGATAAAATTGTACGAATTACAATCATACAGTTTTATTCCAAAACTCAGCGTATAGGACGCGCGCCTCTAATAAGGCACATGACATCGGAATCAACGCTCGGATTGTGATTGAAAATGTGCTCATGCTGAACTTAAGCGAGAGTAAAGGAGTACGTTAAGGATCGTAGCAGGCGGCGTTCTGTAGTTTCTGCCTACCACATGGGAAGAAGGCGTGAGTTTATGTATGTATGTAAATAGATCAATTTTATTTTATTGCTAGTATTGTAATGATTAACACTTTCGACTCCACCCACTTTTCTTAGAACTTATACACCATGCCGCCATACATATTGGAAGTGAACCCTCCGGGACGGTTACCGGCATTACTTTCGCTCTAAAGTTAACCATCGCGGACGGTCAACGGCATTAAGTTTAAAACCGTGTTATAAAACACTGTAAAACGAATTGTGATTTCAGGAGGTCTTGTCGCACACATACACAGTTTCCAACCTTTTAAATGTTTAGTGAATATTTGTAACAGCGATGAAAAAAAAAAATTGTATTTAAAAACCAACGCATACACTAATAAATCTTGTTAAAATAATCTGATTTTATTTTCACGGTTTAGAATGCTGTATTCGATAAGAAAAACCTACAGTTATTTAAAATGAGCCCTCCTCGCGGGCTCCCGGCATCCCATATGCGACTAAGTGAACCCTCCAGGAGAGCTCCCGGCACTGAACGTGTTAAATAACTTAATTAATTACCTTTTATTTATGATGTTGTGTATGCCTGATGATGATGTATGTGTTAACACAGTAATGAAGATTCTTGATTACTTGTAGTTACTATCGTTGTCAATATGTCTGTGCTTTGCTTAATAAATAAAAAATGTTTGTATTGTTTCAGTCCAAGTCTCTCTACCTCTGATGAGGCCGAACATGACGAGGACGACGAGGAAGAACCCGAAGAACTGGAATCCGAGTAAGTTTTCATTGTGAACATTCAATTTTAGATTTCCCAACAAAAGTATGTGCTTCGGGAGTCTTGACCGCGATGATGAGATCTAACATAGAGCTGTTACAACCATGAAAGTACCTGCCTGTTTTGTATTACCTTGATTACAAAGTTCTAGATTAACCACTTTATGCAATTTAAAAACTTTTGAGTGTCGAATGACGACCTGCGAACTGCACCCTAATTGCGTAACACACTTTCAATTACAATCTGTATCATATTGAAGGATATTGCTAATCCATTGCTTCGAAAGTTCGAAAAATTTATCTGCTCAACAACATAAATAACGCAATGAATGTTGTTGAACTCTCAAGGTGAAAGCCATTGCTACTGTTAGTGTGTATACGCAATTACCCCGCTGAGTATGTTACTCGAAAAAAAACTTGCAATGATAAAGGCACTACGACGAAGCGCGGCAGAAAAATACTTAGAAGGTTTGCCTTTGGGGGTTACTCTGAGGCGCGACGTTCCTACTAATTTGGAAACACAAAGATTACCGAAACGCATACCTTTTCTGGTTTACCAGTATAGGTAGCCATCCACAAAGACGCGCCCCACTCCGCTCCGCTCCGTACTAAAGTACGGCTTACAGTACAGTAATCGCGGAGTGGGGCGCGTCTTCGTGGATGGCACTATCTATACTTGAACATTCAATCGTAGATACAAGTTTTTCCACTTATCATCATTTATGTAAGTTCTTTGCCGTTGGTAAGTTAGCCCACGTTCGCACGGACGTAAAAGTATCGCGGCAGGATTGTATCGCGCACTGGATTTTCAACTCTCGGTGTTAAACCGACCGGTGAGAATCCCACGCGCTGAAAACACACTGTTGAAAACGCGGTTTTAAATTAATGCAAAGTTAGCCTAAAATTCGGCGTAACTTCCCCGGGCTATTACCTTTTATAATAATAATAATAATAATATCTTTTATTTCGGACCCATAACTAGTCCATTTGGTTAGTATACACACGACTTAAAAACTAGTGTTAGTACTTACATCTACCAGAAAAACACCACAAAACCATTAATTAATACGCCACAGTGGCATGTAGGCGTATCCAATGTCCCAGTATGGGGCTGTCCCACCTATCAGCTATAGTTTTCAGAATGCTGTTGGGGCTGTCGCGTACCCTGCGCATAATGGAAGCGCAACACTTGCGCATGATAGCGTGAAAGCCATCTATTCTCGCCACTGCGAACATGCCGGACGCACTGCAGTAGCGCGGCAACCCCATCAACACCCTGAACGCATTATTGTATTGTACGCGCAGGGCGCTGTATGCCCTCTGCGTGTAGTTGACCCACAGACTGCATGTATAGAACGACTGACAGTACGCTGTAAATAGAGTAGCCTTTACTTCAGCCGTGCAATCCGCAAATCTGCGTGCCAACATATTGCAGCGGACAGCCAACGCCCTGCGCTCACGCTCAATATCCAGACTGTCTTTTAGGTCTTCGGAAACCCAGTGGCCCAGATACTTGAAGGAAGTGACTTGCGTTAAGGAACTTCCGCAAAGTTTCAAGTGAGGTTCAATTGGGTAAGTTTTAGTGCCCGCCTTGAAAACTAGTACCTCACTCTTCTTAACATTGTATCTGAGCCCATGAGTCTCCGCGTACCTCTCACATATTGTTAGCAAGCTCAACATTGCGTTGATCGAAGGGCTCAACAACACCATATCATCAGCATAACTAATGTTGTTGACGCATACTCCGTCTACATAACAACCCTGATAGGTGTTGCTGAGCGGTGTGCTGATAGGTGTTGCTGGTGTTTACTTTATAGGCAAAGTACACAAACTCACAATTTTTATTACGACGTGATGATAGGCATAAACTATAGAACGCCCGGAGCTACCATCCTAACATGCTCCTTTTGCACATTGTAATGTTTCCAGCCCTGATGAGTCCGCACGCGACTACGAGGAGAACGAGGAGGAACTAGAGTCTGAGTAAGTTGACGTCACGAAACTCTTATTTCACAAAAACACACTTTTTTTTTGGGACAATAGGTTTCAGGCTACAAAAAAGCAGTTAAAGTAAAAAACAACGATTTCAAACGAAATAGTCTAAGATTGCCGAAAACCGAAAATTTAATTTGGTCGGACTCTACTTAACATGCGCATGCCGCTTTCATGTGCTGTTCTCTTCTATCGTGTCGATGGCTCGTGTTATATTGTATCAGTACAATATCGATGTCCCGAATTTAGGTCCTAGTATACTTGCCCGAAACGGCATTTAAATAGCGTTTTACGAATCCTCATTACATTTGGCAAGGTCAAGAGCTATGCTACCTATCAACACAGCTACCCGGCAATTATTTTACCGAATGGTTGTTTTGTTTCAGTCGACGTCACAGCCCTGGTGACTCCATCCATACCTACGAGAGCCCCTCGCGCGAGGAGAACGAGGAGGAACCGGAGTCTGAGTAAGTTAACGCTTCGATAATTCTATTTAACATAAACTCACCTTTTTTTGTAGGCCAAAACCTAATGCCCAGCCACATACCATCCTAATATTAGAGACTGACCGAAAATGGTTTTATTTTTTCTTTTAATCTGCATTTTCAGAAATCCGAAAACGAAAGAAATGTTTTTTTTTTTGTTTTGTTTGTCCATAGGTTTTTGTTAGTTAAATTGACCCTGTATTTATTAGACTTTTACTAAAAAGAAACTTTTTATCATTGAATTAAAAGGTTTAAACTTCAATCACACGAAAATTAGCTGACCAGTATTTTAGCATAATTTCCTTTACACATAAATTATATTTTAAATAGAATAAAAACATTTAAAAATATAAAAAATGGTAGCCCACCGGTATCGGGAACAGGGTCCAAGCTACCGGCGATCAGGGCTCCAGAGAGAGGAACTAACAATGCGAGCCGTATACAGAAGTACCGTTTTCTGATTCAAGCACTTAATACAGCTGCCCAACGAGAGCCTCCTTAATTGTTGGTCGAGGCTCTTGGCTATTAAGCCATTGGCTGATACGAGTATCGGAGCAGTCAAGATGGGTTTACATTTTATAGCAGAACTTTCTATATCATAATATTATTTTGTATAAAAGCATATAGCATAATCTTCATTTCGCTGTGAAATCGTGTGGCATACACTCATTTTTCATACATTCAAAACTCATAATTTTGTAAGTCAGAATCATCTTTAGGCATAAACTTCATATCCATAATAATTAAAAAGTAGAACCATCATATCGCAGAAAGTTCACACAAACATGCAAACCCGCAAACAAGTTTGGGGGTATGAGGAACAGGGTGTATAGTTCACTCATCCACCATAGAAAAGGGAGGATCCTCCGACCAGACGGGTGTGATGTCTGGCGGGCAACTGCCCAGAGGTTGAAGTCGGGAAGCTTGTATATATGTTTATTGCGCGGTAAACTCTAATTGCGCGATGCAGGATTTGTGTGACGTCAGGATGTTGTGTGACGTCAGGTCTTTGATGCGTAGTTCGCATGTAGCGATGTAGATGCCGCTACATCACGCCCCTCCGGAGACCGGACGTCGATAGTGAGCTGAGTCTTGAATCTTGCGATGCTTCACAGTGCCAGCTGTGGTTCCAGTGAGTCGGAACCGGGTGCCGCATAGTTCGCGGTGAGTCGGAACTGTCTGCGGTGATTCCCCAGTGAGTCGGGGTGGCGCTGCGTCTTCATCCAGTGGGTCGGATGTGGTACAGCGGCGGGTTGTGGCTGAGGGTGATGACCAGGAATGCGCGTTCGCTGCATGCTGGTGGTCAGGATACCCGTTGAAGCCGTGTGTGCTGACTGGCTGTGTGACTCGCCTCACGAAAGCTTGCGGGAGTGATGATGATGATGACGTCACGCTGAAGTAGTTGCACGAAGGCTGCGTTGACGTTCATGTTCGGGGTCACCAATTTAGGGGTATGAGGAACAGGGTGTATAGTTCACTCATCCACCATAGAAAAGGGAGGATCCTCCGACCAGACGGGTGTGATGTCTGGCGGGCAACTGCCCAGAGGTTGAAGTCGGGAAGCTTGTATATATGTTTATCGCGCGGTAAACTCTAATTGCGCGATGCAGGAATGTTGTGTGTCGTCAGGTCTTTGATGCGTAGTTCGCATGTAGCGATGTAGATGCCGCTACATCACTCCCCTCCGGAGACCGGACGTCGATAGTGGGCTGAGTCTTGAATCTTGCGATGCTTCACAGTGCCAGCTGTGGTTCCAGTGAGTCGGAACCGGGTGCCGCATAGTTCGCGGTGAGTCGGAACTGTCTGCGGTGATTCCCCAGTGAGTCGGGGTGGCGCTGCGTCTTCATCCAGTGGGTCGGATGTGGTACAGCGGCGGGTTGTGGCTGAGGGTGATGACCAGGAATGCGCGTTCGCTGCATGCTGGTGGTCAGGATACCCGTTGAAGCCGTGGGTGCTGACTGGCTGTGTGACTCGCCTCACGAAAGCTTGCGGGAGTGATGATGATGATGACGTCACGCTGAAGTAGTTGCACGAAGGCTGCGTTGACGTTCATGTTCGGGGTCACCAATTTAGGGGTATGAGGAACAGGGTGTATAGTTCACTCATCCACCATAGAAAAGGGAGGATCCTCCGACCAGACGGGTGTGATGTCTGGCGGGCAACTGCCCAGAGGTTGAAGTCGGGAAGCTTGTATATATGTTTATCGCGCGGTACACTATAATTGCGCGATGCAGGATTTGTGTGACGTCAGGATGTTGTGTGACGTCAGGTCTTTGATGCGTAGTTCGCATGTAGCGATGTAGATGCCGCTACACAAGCATACGCCATGCATGCAAGCGAGCATGCAACATGCAGCAGGCATGGTTTCTGTCACGGTTCCGGCGCTGCGGGGCTTCGGCGGTCCCACGCGAGGTTAGGTTAGGTTCCATCGTAGCAGATGGTTATAACGCTCACCACCTGTTCCTCAGCTCGCGGGCCGCCTCGCCCCTCCGCGCCTACGCGGGCTTAAATTACACTCCAGGGGTAGAGCAGACAAGACTACGTGGAGTCGGTTTTGCAGCGCTTCGTTTCTGTCACTAACTTTTGTAGCACAACATATTAACTTTTTAAGACAATATTTTAATTTTAATTTAACCACGTCACGTTTTACCAGTTTTAATTTGTGAAGGTCGGAAGCTACCCTACCTAGCAGCAAAATAATATTCCGAGTAGCTACCCGGAATATTATTTTGCCAAATGGTTGTCTTGTTTCAGTCGCATTGACAGCCCTGGTGATTCCATCCATGACTACGAGAGCCCCTCCCACGAGGATAACGAGGACGAACAAGAATCCGAGTAAGTTTACTGAGCGAACATTCTATTACTTACATATACACATGTATGCGTTCTCGTCACGGAGGGGATCTGGTATACCCTGCGCATCCGTGCAATTTGTGCAAACCCTCAATACAAATTTGTTTTCCCTAAATTTCTATTTCGTAAGTACCTACAAGATTAATGCAGAAATTGGGTCAGGGTCAGTAAAAATAAAAACCAACTAGTTTTTTTAAACGAAACATATCAAGTTTTATCTAGAAATTAAAACTTTATTATTACCTCCTTTTAGTGTTACATCAAACATTCGAAGTTACAACAAAAAAGTATGTGTTTGTATGCATTACAAACATAAACAAATAGTCACTCGACTGCAAAAACACGTACTTAACTGAAATATGGTGTAACTTTTGTTTATCCTCCGCCTGCGATACCAAAATTCTATAGATTATTATATAGATAGATTTTTCTCTTTTCAGTTAGATATGTGTTTTTTCAGTCGGGTTTTGCGTTTTTTTTAAATAGTTGAGTTTATTTCAAGGTGTTTAGTTTTATTAATATTTTTATATGTACATTTGGACCCATGACTGGCTTTTATTTGATACCAGTATTGCTGTAATTTATTTAATAAAAGCCTTCCCCTCCCTTTTTTTTGTATTTGCAGATACCAAATATAAAAATTATATAGCCATGTGACTCGAATCTAATAGACCTCTCATATGTTAAAATCCATCAAGCCATTTGGGCTACAGAGCGTGCCAAAGAAATAGAAAAACATTACCCTCCTGCTGGGGCAGTCGGGTAAAAAGCACCACACGGATACTATGTTAGATATAAAGAGCGTTATTAATTTAATAACGGTACCTATAATCACCAAAAAAGTTATTTTTTTTATAATAAACTACCTTTTGCCTACGTCTGCGTTCCAGGATGAAAAGCCTATGTCCTTCTCCAGGTCATGGTCTACCCATGTGCCAAATTGCATCCAAATCCGCTTAGCCGTTTTAGCGTGAAAATGTAAAACAAACTCACTGTCGCATTTATGATATTCATTAGGATGTTGATAAGGGCTCTTGAAAAAAAAAAAACATTTATCCTATTGAATCCTATTTATACTTTATATAAATTCCATTACTGATATAACAAATCATAGATGTATGCTATTTTTGCCGATGATATTTCCATTATTGATACATCCGATAGAAATAATAACGCGGTTATTGATCATAAGAATGACATAAACACAGGGGCGTAGCTACCTCCGTATCAGCTGGATCAATGATACGGGGACCCCAAGGTTAGAGGGCATGGGAAGCCGTCACCTCCTTCTACGAAGCAGTAACGCTCGCGACAGAGGACGCGGAACGCGTGAGGGAGAGGCAATTTTCGCGCCCTCACGCCCCTGTCCGCCGCAGGACACGCCTTGGGCGTCGGGAAACCCAGGCCGATTCCCGGCCACCGTAGGCGCGGGCTTGCGGATGGTGAGCAATGGGTAGGTCGCCTAATACAATATAAATCTAAATATACCTAAAATTCAAGTGTTACCTTGACAAACATGGTTTTAGACCAAGATGTCTAGAGTTAACATCTCTGATGTTTTTTAGTCAGGAAGATCACCCTCGAGTTAGTGTTCAACAAAAAAAGAACTTAAATTTAAAAAACACAAAATAAATTATAAAATGTTCATATTTTATTTACTTATCCACTAAAGCTGCTTTTCTACCAGTGGTAGACGGTTCCCTTTTCCTTAACTCGTCTTTTCAGTTGAATCACTTGTTGTACATAATGTTCAATTACATGTTCGATTACACCCTGTATATAGGCTTTGGGTTAAGCGCAAAACCTCCAAATTATCAGTAAGTACACAACAACTCGAAGGGAACGCCTAGTCGGCACCGGGGATAGAGCGGGACTGTACGGGACACTCTTGAGGAGCTACCTTTGAGTTGTGTGCTACATTTAATTGTACGTATATCACAATAGTGCTCTACACTCCAAGTCGCATACATATTTATCTAGTTTTCGTTTAATTGGTGATCGACACAAAAGTAAACAACAACAAAATAATGGCTTGTAGACATACAACAGTGCTGCCATCTATGACGAGCTTTCAGTTTTTAACCCCATTGAAGTCACTCTAGCCATGACAGAATGCCTCGTTTTGACAATCAAAATTATATTACCTATGTAAAAAAAAAGTTAATTCTGTTAATATTTCGCTGAAATATTCATAACTTTGAGCAGAATAAACCACAAGCAACATTACTAATTGGTTTCTCAAAAACTGTAATGTACGAGTATGTATTTTATTGGGAGAATTCACTTTCTTCATCAAATAGCCAAACTTGCGGGATGGGTGGTGGGTGACCAGAGACAATACCTAACCTACTCATTTCCTTGATACCCATTGTATTCGAGGAGGATGATATTGTATAGTTTTAAATCAGATACCCTTTTCCCTACTTCGTTCTCTTTATCAAACTGTTTTGCATTTACAACATTGTTCTAAATAATTAATGTCTAAACCAGAGATGCAGACTTATAGAAAATAAGGGCCAGTCGGGCACATTATGAGCCAAAGCCGGCAAGAACAACAAGTAGGTTAACGTTTTAAGAGAATTTAATTAGGTACCTTCCTTGTATAACTTACAATATTTAGTTTGATGCATGGCGTTTGCATTGATTTTTTTTATTTTTGGCTCCAGATTACTTGTTGCCATACTTGCCACACGTAATATTGCTTAAATTAGCTAGGCGGTTTTGATTTTTAGTCTTATTAAGATTCATAACCGAAAACGTTCGTTCACAAGTATACGTCGATCCAAATAAGCTTGCGCATTTTTGTCCACGTGTTCGCAATTTGTTATACGTTTTTTTGTCAACGCAACAGTAGAAGTTGAGTGCCATCATTTTGCATGTCCATCAATTGCCTGCATGCTACGTGGTGGAGGTATACAACATTGTCAACATTTATTTTTAATTTTCTTATGTTTCGCATTTTTTTAATTTGTTGGCGGTCCGCAAGCATACCTGCAGCGGGCCGCGGTGTGTGCATCGCAGGTCTATATTATAGTCTATATAATAAAGAGAAAACTTTAGATTTTTTGTATGTTTGTTTGTGACATTTTCACGGCTAAACGGTTTTTTTTTTATGAGCATATAGTCTACGTTTTATCGACATAACACACGGGCGAAGCCGCGAGCGGAAGTTAGTACTATATAAAATTATTGACCTTAATTAACCGCTAGTTTTAAAAGATGGACTAATGACCTGGTGATGATCGCGGTCTGCTAGATGCGGAAAGCACAAGAGCGGTGTTTATGGCTATGCCTAGCGGAGGTGTCGACCTCGTAGTTTCTGTATCACTCTAAGGTTGAATGTCGTTCGCACGTCTTAAAACAACAGGGTCTATTTGTCTATATGTATGCGTTGTTCTTCTAAATTTTGAATTGATTTTGATGCGGTTTTAAGAGTATTTATTCCGGTAGGTTTATGCGTATAATATTAAATTTACATATAATAAAGAAATCTCGATTTTATGTCAAGTCGTTAAAACCGTGCGAAGCAGAGGCGGGTCGCTAGTGATATAATAATATGGTTTTATTGTTTCAGTAGAAGTCACAGCCCTGATGAGTCCGCACATGACTACGAGATCCCCTCCCACGAGGAGAACGACGAGGAACCGGACTCCGAGTAAGTTTATCCAGGGAACATTCTATTACGTGGGTAGATCTAAATCGAATGTTTTGGTTAAAATTCTTAATAATTTTCAATTGTACATTATTTTAATATTTATATACATTATAATTATAAGATACCGCACTATCGCAGGTACTGAAACCTGTAATGATAGTTATAAGGGAGATAAATAGATGTGTTCAACAAAACGCCAAGAGGTGCCATACTCACACCCACGTCCCACCACCACCCCCATTCCTTCCTTCCTTAGAATACTTCCTTCCTTTACGTTCATAATATTCTGTTATCGCGAAAACATCGAGATGTTACTTCTTCTCTCATGTCGATAGCTACCCAGATAACTGGAAATTAATGTAACCAATTTGTTGGTTTCTTTCCAGACTAAGTGCCTACGCGAGCCCCTCCGTCGAGGAGAACGCGGACGAACCAGAATTCGAGTAAGTTTACGCTGCGAATATTGCATTATTTAATTTATTATAGCCCACGTGATATGGCTATAATAAATTATATATACACAGGGTGGCAGGACGACGCGAAAACTGATAGCCGATAAAGTTGCCGAGTGTGTAATGATCAATGCACACGCGTTTCATACGACGTTTTTCAACACACTTGCGACGAAAAAAACAGGACTTGTTGAAACAACTTACGCTACAATATCGTAACTATAGAGACATAGTTTAGATTTATAATGTTCAACTTACCTTTGTTGCCAGGCACTTACAATCCGCAGCTTCTTTTAAAAACTTTTCTACTTCGGTTGGTGACAGTACTTTAGATTTAGTATTTTTGATATTAATTAACCACACAACGAAAACGATAGCAAAAATATTTATGGAAAATGGCGCATTGGTTTTGCTTTTGCCGCTTGCGATGCGCGTGCAGGTGTAAATAAAGGCACTGGTAAAACCGCAGAACATCCTATATGAAAATTATAATAAACACAAAATAATTATTTGAATACGCAAATTAAGGCTAATATGTATTGAAAAATATGTAATTTTATGAAATATGTTAATTTATCATATTTTATTTATTTACGCAGTAGGCATAAAAAGGCATGAAGTCTCTTTGATGAGATTAAAAAAGCTCAAACCTCTGCTCGGGTGAAAATAGAGAATGCTCATTTAATATTATAGGATAGTTCATTCCAATTCCATGTATGTACCCACTGACTTGCCCATGGGCTTTTTTTTTACCATAGCTAAACGCCTCTGGTTTGCCTATGGTACCTATTTTTTATTACTAAAACTTGCTTTTGAGCGCTTGCCTTTGGTAAAAAGGTTCACCATAGTCAATTTCTATTAAATACAAATTCCACGCAATAGTACTTACGAATTCCATACTGCCATGTCGCGTTTCAAAATTTTCCAAAGATGTAAACAACAATGGTCGCTAGAAATTGTCTATGGTTTAGTGATGTCATAGTATGATCGTTAAGTTTTGGTGCTATCGATGTTACGATTTTTTTATTGAGTAACTTTCAAATAAAAAACAAATCCATTGAAATATGTTAAACCGTGAAAAGGAACAAGATATAAATACAATCTTATTTAGCACTGGTTGAAAAAACCCGGAGTTACAAACTATTAATTTTGTTTACAGCGACTCAGACAGCGACGGTGACCTGTGGGACACCGAGAGCGATGGTGATTGTTATAGTATCTGACAGAGCCATGGACGAGGTATAAAATAATAATACACCGAAGTAAACGAATGTATAAACATTACTTGCATAAAAATAAATAATGGTCAATTCAAGCAAATCAAAAATTCATATTAATTTACAACTAGCTGCGCCCCGCGGTTTCAGCCGCATAAGTATCGATCCCATGGGAATATCGAGATAAAAGTACCGTATGTCCTAACCCAGGTCATGGTATACCATGTGGCAAATTTCATCGAAATCCGTTTTTTTTTTTCACGGGACCGAGACTTGTGCGCAGAGGCGGCTTTACCTATATAGTGCAGGGTGTGCAGCGCACACAGGCGCTGGGTCTTAGGGTGCAGCAAGTGCTGCTTGCGACACCTACAAAGAGCATGCGTCAAGACCCTGCGCCTGAATTATGACCGACGCCGTGCGTGGTAGCAAAGCAAGGTGTGCCACGAGCGGCTCCTTCACTCTAATACTTTTAACTCTTGTACCTAAAGCCTCGTGCAGACTGGCGCGACGCGACTCTAACAAAACAATTTCTAAGAAACCTTCACGGTAGAAAAATAACCGGAGTCGCGTCGCGCTAGTCCGCACGAGGCTTAATGTTTTACGAAATCATTTAAAATTGCACCATTTGCACCCGAATTTCCGCTCACTGGTGAAAATATAACTGTAATCATTAGATTTTTACCGAACGCCTACTAGAGGCACTGGCGGACTAAGGGCAGGTGTGGTCCAAAGCTCGAGAAATGCTTTTTATCAAATCCCATAAAAGACCAAAATATGTTCAGTCAGAAAAAGGAGGCCTCCTACGCATGCTTAATATAAAAGTAGGGTGCTAAAATTTTCGACCTCGATTCGATCGCTGTTCCATTTTACATTCTCTTTTTTCTCAGACTTCTCTGCGTAAGTCGACAAAGTAACTGCTATTTATGTATGAATAGTTAAAAGAAAACTTTACCTATCCGGGGTGGGGTACTAAAATTTTTGAGCTCGCTCCACTCCCTCTTGCATCCTACATTTTCTAACTTTTCTGTATAGGTTGACAAACTTCCTATTTCTATATAAATGTTCAAAAGAAAGTTTTAAAGTATGCGGGGTGCAAACATTTTCGATCCCGCTTCGCTCGCTCTATCATCCTTTATTCGTCAAATGCTCTAGCTTTACTGTTGTCGACAAAGTATTTCCTATTTCTCAAAACAATACCTAACCTATTGTATATGTATATTTCGGCTTACCCCCGGATGACCCCATTTACTTTTTTCGCCCCTGGCCCCCGACAGGCTTAGTCCATAACTGACTAGAGGGCGCCAGGGTATTGTTTGTACGCGGGCGCTACATAGGCTAGAGCCGCCGCTGCTTATACGGGTGAAACCGCAGGGCGCAGCTAGTATGAAATATGAAAGGAGCGGCGCAACGCCCGCACCGTCACACTCTCACATTAGTCAAGACTTGACAAGTTAATGACTGAATGATACTTTTCCAGATGATTGAGAAGAACATTTTGATGTTAAGCAGTCGATAGTGATAGATGCCTGTTCCAGCAGCTACTGGCGTGGGTGCGTCACTCACAGACTTCACGTCGGCTCGGTCGCTGCTAAACTTAAGATACAATAAGGCTACCATGTTCTATCGGAATTACCTACATACCAATGTTCGCAAAATTTCGAGTTTGCATGTTAAATGTAATGAATGTTTGACAGATAGACAAATACGCTAGTGATACTTTTTCCTTAAATAACTCACATCTTGTTATTGATGAGAAATATTACTTTATATTGTATGTTATGTTGTGTTTATCCTTCGAGTTTATCGAAGTCTTGCATATACAGCAATCAGTGCAAACGTCTCCACTGTATTCACTGTTTTCTCCAGTTGTTAAAATGTTAGTTATTACTGTAGTCACGTTATTTAACGAAGGACATTCTCTTTAACCGGTAATACTATTGCATCCACACATAGGAACTTAAAAATATTCGGACCCAAAAAAGAAATATTTTTTTTTAGGTTTGTGTAGAGAATATAGTATTACCGATTACGGGACCACCCTTCGTTAATTAAAGCACTATACCTACATAATAGCTAATGCGTAGCTACATAAGACAATCTTGATAGCTGGTACAAAGTATACCTACGTATATAGAAGATTTATCTGTGATAATACAATAAATTATGTACATGTAAGGCAATTGGCATATTAAAATAAACTTTTTTTATCATTATTTAAGCAGTCATTCATATTGTATCATAACCCCTGGCCTACACTAATACCTAGAATACCTACTGAGTATAGGTAGGATTTTTATTTTATGTGTACCTATGCGACGATTTTCAGACATCTAACACTTGCAGTAAATCGTTATGCAGGAACCTCACAGAGCACGGAATCGTAGCGCCAGCCGCGTCTAGTGACGGCAGGAGGTACATACTAATTACATTCGAGGCGCCGAAGGTGAGTTGAGCCACAGATGGGTCACTCCGTAAAATCGTTTAAATAAAAAGCGACTCTTGCAACGACACAATAAAGTGCAATTCAGGTCGCACAGCGCCAATTTTTTTTTATTATTTATTGTTTAAATTAAGGAATAAAATAAAATATAAACAGAAACATCACAAAAACCTCAATAGGTTTGTCCGGATATTGAAACACCACACCACCGCCACCTACAGTTATATTCACCCAGAAGTTGTCTCTCTTTCTATCGCGTAACTCATATCTTCTGACTACGTTACGCCCCCTGAATTCGACAAGTCGAGCCCGCCGCGTACCTACTTTTAGCTTCTTACCTAAAATGCGGAGTGACCCATCTGTGGTTGAGCGCGCAACTTCTGTCACGGAAGCTATTAAAAGCAGTCATTTTCCATAACTCATTTGTGTCGTAGTGCGAGTGTTGACACGCTTGTATGGAAAGTGTTGACAGTGCAGTCTCTAGTAGTGGCCGCAGAAGCGTCGATCTTTACAAGATGGTTAAAAGTAAATATTTATAAGTAATAAGAGGAACATAGGAGATAGGTTACCTACCCAACATTCAATCTTCAAAAACGGCACAATGTATTAGATGGTACGTGGCACTAGGACTAGGACGGCTTGTCGTAATAAAAAGAGACGACGATACGTAACTAGGCTAATTAGCCGAGTTTTGACGTGCCACTTGCGGAACTTGTATAGCTTATTAGATGTATAATAGGTACCTCTTCTTACTTATATCATGAGCTAACAAAAAAGCATACCTACAGACGGGACGAAGTCGGTTAAAAGGAAGTGAACTCTCTTCGAGAGTTGTTTTACAATAAGTTTCGTATAAACGTTAGGTAAAGAACGAAAACTTGATAGATTTTGTTTTACTTTTACGAGTTTCCATAGATTATTAAACCATTCTCAATTAGAGTAACGCAAAGTGTAAAATTCACTTGTATTTAGGCGCTACTCTGCAAACCCTGGACACTGATCCTCTACCTCCATGAGTTTACAAACTTACCTACAATGTAATTTGTTGATCCGTTTGGGAGCTGCAATGCCCCAGCCAAACTTACAAAGTTATATAGATAGATTAATTTGATTACGCTATCGATATTTAACAAAATATTTCCAGGGGTTATTGTTGTTTCCGTGGTAATAAGGCGATTCATTTAACAGCAAACACCATGTTACGAATTTAACCAAATTTGTAGAAATACCAAACAAAAACAAATGTATGATATTTAATAATAATATTATCGTTACCTACGTAAAATTATTGATTAAAATATTTTAATAAATCAGTCTATTTATACGTTTATTGAATTTTTTTATTCCGTGTCACTGTCACGGTGCGATTAAATTGTGATGAAGATGGCAGGCGGTATACTTACCTATGAGGCGATTGCGTGTTATTCTTAAATAACTCATTATTACAATAAAATACAAATACCTCTGATTCCAAACAACAATTTACTTACTATAGAATTATGACTTATTAAATAAGATCGACATTATATAAAATGAAAACGGATAATTGAAACCAACGAATTTATTCATATTTAAAACTATATTACAATGTGTAATAGTCATGCAATAAAATAACAATATTGTGCTCTAAATTATGTTGAATTTTTAAGAAAAATAATTGTGTGTAACACAAACATGCAGAATTAACACTGATAATAATAAAAGATAATAATTATTACATTGTGTCGATGTCAATTTTGAATAAGTAGACAACAATAAATATGAATGAAAATGCATTTCAATCGACACTTGTAAGTAAAAACGTTAAATTATTAAAAAGATATATACCTAGTTCAAGGCACACACTGTTACTATCAGATCATGATAATTCCACTGTCAACATGTTATCTAGTTCACACAAAGCATACGAATCACCCCACTCATCTTTTGGTTTACCTTATGTGTATAGAACACATTTGTTTTAATGAGGAAAATGTACTTATTTAGGTATAGTTTAATATTTACAAGTGTCGATATTTTATAATAACTATTCTTAAAAGACATTATCTGAGTACAATAATGCACTTACACAATGTTTACTATATAATTATTACAACAATAAAATAAAGAAGTAACGAAAAATTATCAGAGAAAAATTATGATAATGAAATTTATCACACAACCATAACTTCTTACACAATAATTTAAATAAATACTTTAAAGTGATATTTAAGAAATGTCTTTTTATCTCGTAATAGTCAAATAATACGTGTCCCAGTTTACATGACTACTATTATTATATTATATTATAATACAACAACCAAATCTTATTGACCGCCCCACACTTTAAAATTAACATTTGAGAACTGAAATTACTTGTATGCTGAATCATCAGAGGCACTCTGATAATGCAACTAAATAGTGTTTACATTAACTACACAAATACGCTTCTGGCACTTACATAAAATTTTGGTTTCCACTATATTGTACAAATACATACTACAATAACAAAATCCGAATTATTCTTCCTATTCGCAAAAACAAAATATTTACTAGTATCATGCCATCCACTGTAAAAAAACATTCAATTAAGTTTCCTCAAAATAATCCTGGGAGTATTGAAATATATTTTATTACTCATTTTGGACATTACTTGTGTGACAATCGAGGCATGAAAAAACAGTATGTGCCCACATCTGCTCACACCCATGTTAAGAACTTGTCCGTGGCTACTGACAACATTTATCCAGTAGTCTGCCTGTGATTGAAATATAACAAATATTCAAAATAAATAATAAGTGATTGTCTTGAGGGAGACTTTACCTAAATTACAGCATAAATTTAATTAATCATTCTTCTTATCCCCAGGTTGTTGTTCTGTTTCTGTAATAGCTGGAAGTGAGGTGCCATTCTTCACTTGTTTCTGCTGTTCTTCCATCTCACCAGAGAACCCAAATTCATTGACACGCTTGTGGTCAACTTTGTAGATCCAGCGCTGGTATAAGAAGATGAAGAATACTATGTCTGTAAGAGTAAAAACAATTTTAATGGAAGGAAATTCTATACATATAAATGTTTATAATTGATAAAATTGGAAGAAATCATAAAACTTATAGAAATGAACACTTACCATCTCTAAAGCAGCCCAAACGATACATAGTTGGCATTTTGATAACAAATGCAAAGATGTCATCTATGAAGGTATTAAGGAACTTGTATGTCATCATTCGCCAGGGCAGATGTGCTACTGATTTCAACTTGTAATTGATGAACAGCTGGGGTGTCATCATGATAAATCCAAAAGTCAATAAATATCCATACATCATATTCAAGACAAAGGAATACCATCCTTTGTGTTCCAGGTATAACAAAGAGTACACACCATAGCCAATCAAGAGAGGGAAACAGCCCCAGCTGAGGTAGCGGAATGCTAACATGTCATACTGCTTGGTACTGGATTCAACATAGGATCCTTTATCAGTGAAACTAAGTTTTGGTATTCCAAATATGCGGTCCTCTCTATTTATCTTTACATCCATTACTTTGTTAATTTTCCATACTTCAATAAGTAGCCCAATGAAGCATGAAATTCTGACCATTACGTTTGTTTCATTGTCAAGAACATAAAGCAACACCACAGTGGACTGGAAAACATTAAAAAATACTGATCTCACAGAAAGACCTTCAAGAGACTGCCTATTGTTCCAAAACTGAATGTCATTTTTGAAAGCAAGCAACTCAAATATTGAATGTAAAATAGACACACTAATAGTGAGTCCAAGTAAGTATGGAGATGTATCAAGAAGCAATTCCTTCACTGTGTCCTGTTCCTCATCTTGCTCTTCAGCTCCCAGTGCTGAGAACATGCTCAATTTGTCTCTCATTGCTTGAGCTGTATATAACTGCCATTTAAAAAGACTCAGAGGCTGAAATGTTAGCTCAAGATGTAGGATCTCAGATGTCTGGTTAATTGGTACATAATCACGCATCATATTCCAATAGTCATTTAAGAAAACGGCAGGCTTATATTGTTTTCCATCTGGCAAAAAGAAAATAAACTCATCTAATGGAGGTGGAACACTTCCTTGCATCCAATTAGTTTGATCAGTGACCACATTTATGGTCAAATTTGGATGCCAATGTGATACTATTTCTTCTTTAAGTGTCTCGGCTTTTATTACTTCTTCAGCAGACTTTTCAGTTTGCCCTGTTAACAAATTATGTGTTTTCATATAACGTAGCTTTTTGAATTTGTTAAGCTGTTTTTTTCCATAAGTGATATAAGGTCCACCATAATCCATTTTATTTTTGGAATCAGGTGATTTGCCCGACTGTACCAGGAATACATGAAGATAAATTGTTCCATTATTCTTTAATGACTCTGAAGGCTTAATACTGGTGGAGTGTGTGAAAGTACCATCATTGAGAGGTCCTCCATGCCAATCACCATAAACAATTCCAGTGTGCTTCCAAATTAAATCTGAATCATCCAAATTTGAATAAAATTCTCTCTCTGACACATAACAATACATGTCTAATACTGTGCCATTAGCAAACATATTAGTAGCAGGAACACGGGTAGCTGCAGTAGGGTTGCTTACATCTGTCTTTGGTGCAGATGGTTGACGGAACATGGAAGTAATAAAATAAACTACTAATGCTCTTATTATCAGTGACTTTGTGACAGCAAAAAAAGATTCCATCTTAGTTGGTTGCATTCTGCGCCGTTGTTCATCAATCTGGGCATTGATCTAAAACAAGTGATTGGGTTTATGGATTTATATTGTAATAAATTGATCTTGACCTACATGTTTTATTTTCAGGTTATTTGATACAGATAAACATTTTTTCTGACTTACAAGAAATGTTATGGGACCCAGGAGAGCCCACCAGGACTTAGTTTAGAGAAGTAACTCATGTCACTCATCATATTCCAATACGAAATAAAGATTACTTACATCAACAGCATCTTCAGAAGATCCATTTGCTTCAACTATACTGTTTTCGGTGGACGCTTCGCCAGGGGGATTGTTGGAAGGGCTGAGACTATCAGTTTCCGCCATACTGAATATCTGGGTATTGCTTCGTTATTGCTTGTTATTTTTCTGAAGCACTTAACATTTGCAAGGACAACTTGTTCTCATCATTCCCTAAGAATCCACATAAAATTGGATTTTCATCTATCAATTCGCTTATCATTGACAAACTATTTTTTATTTTCGTAATTTCATGAAATATTGCTGGTAATGAGTCGTAGGCTTTTAAGACGTCCAATCAGTTATTAGAAGTCGTGTGAAAAAAATTATAAATGTGCGCTTAACCGTTTCAGAGATCCAGCAAACAAGTAAACGTTCCCCCAGCAGGATATAGAATAAAAATCTTCGCAATAATTACAGCTGATGTCCTGACGAGATCTTTGATAACGCACACAAATGGGAGTTGTCAAAAGAAAACGTAATCTATTGGAGCGCGGAGGCGGGATTCTAAAATTGTCGAGCTCGATTCGATTGCATTTGCATCCTACATTACGTTTTTTTGCATAAAACTAGGTACAAACCCAGCGACGTTGATCGACGGCAACTCGCTAGCGATGTCAAAATTTCACGATTCATTCTAATCTCAAACTTTTCTGAAGCCGACAAAGTAATACCCATTTCTGTATAAATCGCCGAAAGAAACGCGGACCTATCCAAGTCAAAGTCGACGAAAATTGTCGAGATCGCTCTTGCGTCATAGAATCTCTTATTTCTAAAAATCAATTAGCTATCTAATTACTTATCACATTTTTGTAAACGATGACGACTTATCGTCGTAGTAGTAATCTATTTCATTTTGACAGTTTAAAAACATACATTGCGTTATTTACGTTGCTGAGCAGATTTTTTTTCGAACTTATCAAGCAATGAATTAGTTATCTGTTTCAAAACGATTCAGATTCTGATTGATCGTGTATTACGCAATTAGGGTACTAGTTTACTAGTGGATCCACAAGTGGATATCGTAGGCGTGGATTGCTTCGGGCATCATCATCACCTGCACTGGCCACATGCGCAGTGATCTCGCATTTACCTTCTTGCTGTCAAACATGCCCGCGCCCGAGTATCATTGCGTCTTACAGTTTAAAACACTGGAGAAACCTTACGAGCACTTCCCCTCTGTAAAAGTACAAGAGCAAAAATGTTCCAGTACGTCCATAAAAACTACTTTGAAATCGATTCTAACGCACTTCGTAAATCGTTTTAAAGGCGCGCGGAGCTCCGTGAAAATGCCTAGCTGTGCTGTTAAATTCTGTAAAAAACGTTAAAATACGTCAAACTTACGTAAAAAACTGAATAACCTTCCGTAAGTTATTTTTCTAAAATAATATTTAGTCATGTTTTTATTGAAATTCAAAATCCTAACCACACTTGCATCACACATCTAATACATTTCGATTTTTCATTCGATTCAACCATGAATCAACATAAAACATGGTATGAATTGAGTATTTTCCTCACATTGCTTCATCTCGTTTTTATGTTCAAAATATTAATATTATTAGCATCAAAATATTTTTCTTCCGCATTACGAAAATATACGTCAAATTAGCAAAATTTATCTGCACTTCATCGAGACTACCTACCGTCAGTCGCGGCTTACGGACGCGTCCGATAATTTGTTTGTTCCCAGCTTGAAACATTGCGTCTTCAGAATTGTAATGTGACCCTAGACGACCAATCTGGCATCAGTTCAATTCAAGATTTTGGTTAGTATTGATTAGTAGCTTTAACGACTATAATCGCCTACCGACAATTAAAATAGCGAAATCTTAGTTGTCTCTGTGTGGACGTAGAATTTGAAATCGCCAGCGAGTCGCCGATGACTAAATGTCGTTGCGTGTGTATCTAACATGTCAGACTGACGCAAAATATTCATCCTTTTTTATTTGTCCAGATCAGAATTAACAATAAACCTGTGGATTGAAAGGATGTAGTGATGGGTAACTCATCATTTTTATATGAGGTTGAGGGAGTACCTCATTTTACCTCGCGAGGTCTTCAAGAGGTACCCCTCATTTGAAGCGAGGAGTCGTACGTCGATGTATTCACCTCACGAGCCGAACTCATTCTGTATATTCTGTACAATTATGAAAGTCGGTTCATTCACTCACTAAGCTCACTCAATACTCACTCGCGTACTCGCGTCAAAAATGTCAATGTCAATTTTTAAGTGAGGACGAGTGAACTAGTGAGTTGGTTCAATGTTGAAATTCGAGTAACTCTTTCAATTTGCGATCACGAGTACCTCAAATGAGGCACCTCATGAGTGAGGGACACATCTCTAAAAGGATGCCAGATTGATCATCTAAGGTTCCCTAATACGATCTAATTATGAAACCGCGTTTTGTTGATCGATATTTCTATAGTCCGGCTCGTAGTAAAAGTTGTTCATATTCATGAGTACTAAGGTGTGTACACACGAACGAGCTAGAACATGGTGAATACGAACATCGAACACTTTGTTCTCAAGGCGTGTAGGCTCTGGGCACGCCACAATTGCGGCGATAAGTCCCCTCTTTGAGGAGTGGCTAGAGGCGTCCTCACCTTTCGCCTGACGCAGATCCTCACCAGACACGGTTGCTTCGGGAGGTTCCTGGGGGCCTACTCCCTAAGCGATATTCGTAGTTTTGGCCGTAGGTACAGGAGCTTCGCTCTCTTTCTGACTTACGGTATGTCCGTAAGTGAGACGAAGAACAAAGCGCCCGTAACGACGCCCCCTGTTCAGGATAAGGCGGGAGGAAATGCTCGGGTGTCACCATTGTGTGGATCGCCCAGAGGACACGATGGAGGTCTGCCCGGCTTGTGCGGAGCGCAGCCGTGTCCTCGTGCGGTGACCTCTCGCGTCTGGCCCTGGTCCAACCCATGGTACGGAGCGAGGGTATGGGAAGCCGTCAACTCCTGCGAAGCAGTAATGATCGCGAAGGAGGCGGAACGCGTAAGGGAGGCAAATTTCGCGCCCTAACGCCCCTAGCCGCTGTAGGAGACGCCCTGGTCGTCGGGAATCCCAGGCCGATTCCCGGCCACCATAAGCGCAGGCCGGCGGACGTTGAGCAGTGGGTAGCTCGCCGTCCGATATGGACCAGGCCCGGGTCGACGGCGCGTTGTGTTCCACGCACGCCTCAAAGATATGTCAGTACAACTGACAGGGGCAGGGTCGCGGAAAAGTCCGAAAGGGATACCGTGGCCCCTGGCAACATACAGGCAACTGAAGGAACACGGGTGGGTTTTAGTCAGTAAGAGTCTGACACACCCTAAGAAGTTATTTGATAATTTCCTACCCGAAAAAAAAGGCGTGTACGCACGAACGTACAAGAACATGGTGAACACCTTCTTTCTTATATCTATGGTGAACACGAACATCGAAATCAAACACTTTGTGCGCATGTACGTACAGTCGCCGTCAGATATATTGTAGCAGACAAGGTGACCAAATACTTCTGTACAATTTAAAATGTCAATATGTTCCATACACTACAAGTTACCATTAATATCTGAACATTCATTACTTCATTAATAACTGAGCAGATGCTTGTCAATAATTTCTATACACACAACTAGTCAAAAATATCTGAACCGTATAACGTCAAGTGCATCTACGCAGATGGGGTGGTCTGAAAACTTCCGAAATTTAAGTTATTTATCACTTTGTAGTGTTTTTTTGAAGTTGGTTGTTTTTTTTTGTATAAAAGTTTTTATTTCTCGCTTTCTCATGTAGTCAGTTTCTAATGTATCTAATTTGCAATGTCAACTGCTCATCGTCTTTAAGAAAAATATTGCTTTTCCCGATGCAGGGACGTTAATCGTTGAGGACTTCTCCTGGCACTTCACCATCAGCTCCTCTTCTCCGTATGCATTGTGACAAGCATAAATTGCTTTCCGAGAGTAATTACACGAGTTACTATAAAAAACCGACCAAGTGCGTGTCGGACCACGCACAATTTAGGGTTCCATAGTTGGGATGAATTTATCCCAAGAACAAACTTAACATTGTAGTTGAAAAACGTGTTCTCCATACGGAATGTATGGGAGATCATGTTTTTCAAACTGCAAATTTAAGTTGGTTGATTATTTCCCGTTAACCTGTACAGCCTACATAGCTCTCATAGTTTTCCTTTTAATTTCGGTTTTATATATAGGTACTACTGCTGTGAATTTTTTCACAAGTCCAAGTACAACCATTTAGGTAGAAGGGAGGGGGGGGGTCACTTGACAATAACAAAAAAATCAGTTAAAAGCTTAATATTTCGCAAAAGGATCCCTGGACAAACTTACAATGTTTTTGAAAGACCTTTCTAACGATACCCTACAATATGGGGTAGATGAGGAAAAAAAAATATCCCCACTTTACGTGTAGGGGAGGTACACTAAAAAAAACTTTTTAATATGTATACATATGCCAAATTACAGCTTTCTAGTACTAACCGTCTCTGAGATAAGCCGCGGACAGACAGACGGACAGACAGACAGACGGACATGGCGAAACTATAAGGGTTCCTTGTTTACTACGGAACCCTAAAAATAACCAAACCGCTATTGGTGCACCTATAATATTTGAAGAGTCCCTCAATATCTTCAGGATCCCATCATCAGATCCTGACCTGATGACAATGGGACCACCTCGGAAGTATACCGTTTCAAACAAAAAAGAATTTAGCAAATCTGTCTTTTTAAGACGGCGTTGTGCCAGAAAAAACACAAAAAAAAAAAAAAAATATCCGAATTGATAACCCTCTCCTTTTGGAAGTTGGTTAAAAATACAAATATTTTATCTATGTTGTCACTTATTTTTTTACTATAATTTTTTATTTCATTACCAAATCAAGATCTATTTTCTTTCAATAGTTTGACATTAACATATCAGTTGTATAAAATACAAATGATTTTCTATACTCGTACAATTTTTATTCCCTTTTCATCGTATTTATACCACAGTTGTTAGCGTTTGTATCTGGTTCGTCCTTTATACCATGCAGTAACGAATTAGGTAAGCTCAATGTTCGTCTGCGTAGATACACTTGACGTTGTAAGTGTTCAGATATTTTTGGTTAGTTGTTTGTATAGAAATTATTGACAAGCATCTGTTCAGATATTAATAAAGTAATGAATGTTCAGATATTAATGGTAACTTGTAGTGTATGGAACTTATTGACATTTTAAATTGTTCAGAAATATTTGGTCACCTTGTCTGCTACAATATATCCGACGGCGACTGTACCACTAACAAACATCAAACACTGTGTTCGTCAAAAATGTTTGTGACGAATCCCTAGCTATTAAAGAGAACGCGATTGAGCGCAAACACATGTCGAAGTCGAACTGTGTTCGTATGGTGATTGTGTTCGCTTTGTAATTTATGTTCACACGTACGAACCAAAAATTCGTGTTTTTTTCGTTCATGTGTACACGCCTTTAAGTTCTGTAAAAGTTTTTACACATTAACCACTTGGTTAATAATTTATGGCTTTGCTCTAATTATGCATTCAGTGGAGAGAAAAGCCAAACCCGGAGGGTTGTGGTCCTCGGAATCATGTTGCACCACGAGAACTTAACAATAGTTCAGCCTTCGATGGTAGGAATTAAAAAACTTTTTGCATATCTACTATCTATCCATTACACATTACATGGACATGATCAACTCTGCTCAAGTTTGCACTTTGCACTATCCTTTTATGAAAACCTAAATGAGTAAAACAATATTATCATATTTAATGGTTTATTTGAAACACAAAATTGAAAGACTGTCAGTTAATCGGACCCAAAATGCATTCAGAAACCTTACCTTGAATGTTTAGATTCCCAAACCATTACCAAATTAGTTTCGACAACATTAAACAAAACATAAAAAATATTACTAACAGCAAGTCACTTTATAAAGTTCGCCTAGAATCTACTCAGTAATACTCAGATTCTGCAGTGCATATGTTGAAATTCCGACACTGGTTTCCATCACAGAGATTTCATTACCTACATTTTGAAGATTACTTAAAAACATAGAAATATCCTACTTCCTCACTAGCAATGTAAATGAATGCATGATTTCCTGCCTATAATTATGAAAGGCCCAAAACAGCCTTGTGCTTGCAAAAGATACCCTTAAAGAAAAGGCTTCTTTCCTTTTTACTTACATTCATCACCTCGCATTGTTCCAAGCGATCCTCTGTACAAACTGTCATAATAAGGTATCATTTTATAGGCACAAGATAAAGACCAGTTTAAATGGCAACAGTCCACAAAATATTAGCTTAGCCAACTTCAATAGTCCACATGTTATAACTCAAATATTATGTTTTATGAAACCTAGCAAAAAAACTATCTGAATAAAAAAATACATACTTTATAAATTAAAAAAAAATGTTATGCATCACAAAGATTTAAACGTAACGGTAAAACTTAAAATTAAGTACCTATTAAACCTACAAGTGTTGTATTACGACAAATTAACGCTAGCCGTGGTTGAGCTGAACAACTTGGCTTCTGTATAACGTCAACTAAATTAATTATACTTAAAAAGACCTCTACGAAATTTGCGAGAGTATTTAGAAGGACAGTGAATGTCAAAAAAACAATTTATGATTGCATTACTTCAGCTTCAAGTATTAAAATGATTCATATATAATGAGAATAAAATATTAACCCTCAAACATACAAATATAGACATAGACTTTTATCCACACTATATTGTGAACTGCCACCATTTCTAAGGTTGTCACTGCAATTAATCCTGCATTTCTTCAGGCAACTCGTGAGGATTTAGTATGCCTGGCACCGATAACTGTACTCTTCGCTTCTCCTCCTGTGCTTGACGAAGAGCAAACAAGCGCTCCTCCAAATACAAATCACTGTCGTCTTCACCCGTATACTCCTGTAAAAACAAAATTAATAAATAAATAAAAACATGTAAAAAACCTGGACTACCTATATATACAGGGTGGATTTTTGAGATGGGGCAGTAAGGACAGCTACCTTAACCGTTGTCGCTAGAAGAAAACGGTCTTGGGAACCTATCCTTAACTTTTTGAGACATTTGATCTGCATTCCTAGATTTTGAAAAAATTGTAGTCAGCAAGAAAATGGGCAGTTTACACAAAAAAGTTTTTTTTATGCCAATCGATCCTGTTTCTTATAAGGATCAAAAAACTCTACTGGACCAATTGCGGTTTGAGTACTAGAAAAGTCAGAAATCGCAAAAACTTTTCCCATACATTTCGTAAGAAATAAACTCCAACATACTTCATTAGGATAGACAGACTAGCCATTTCAAACAGAAAAAAAAAAAATTTACTTCGAACGATTATGCGTTATAATTTTATTTTCTATATGAACAAGATTTTTGCTTGTGATGTCCGATGTTCTGATAAAAACCAGCCAAGTGCGTGTCGGAGCACGTACACACGGCTACACATCAAGCAATACATTTCCAGCATAAGCTGACCTCGCATTGTACGGAAATCCTATATAATGCTAGATCAGCATAAATTGGAAATGTATAGCTTGATGTGTAGCCGTGTGTACAATGAAGGGTAGTTGGGATGAATTTAACGCAAAAACAAACTTGTAACACTGTAGGTGAAAAACATGTTCTCCCATAAACGATATACGTCACGGACAATTCTTTGCAAGTGTATAAACAATTTTCGGACTTTTCCTAAAAAAAGGAAAGAATTATACTTGTGTTATGAGCTTGCTTCTTGCCAAATTTCATCATTCTAGGTTGCAAATAAATCATTTTGATTTATGATCAAAGTAAGTAGTTAGGTAGATCAAAGTAAGAGTATCAAAAATAATTATGTCGTTTAAATAACCGTATTTTTTATTGCGTTGACTTAGAAGCTTGATTTTTTTAGAGCTTTAAGGGACCGCAGACATACGTATTCGATGTTATTTCAACTTGCTACCTCCACGCGTTCCTGAGAAAAAGGGTCGTGACAGACTGACGGACGGACAACGAAGTGATCTTAAAAGGGTTCCGTTTTATCCCTTTGAGGTACGGAAATCTAAAATTACCTCAAATTATTTAGAACTTTCAGACTTCTTTGGAAAACTTTAAAAAAGACTGTCCTCTACAAAAGACAGAAATTGCAAAAAAAAACTACCAATGTAGAAAGATTTTTCAAAAGCAACAAAGGTTCTAAATTTTGGTCACTATTCATTTGAAGTTAATTTTATTTTAGTTTAGTTTCGGCTCGTCTATCATCGTAAAAAAGTAAGTTTGAGTCACATTTCCTACGAAATATATGGGAAAAGTTTTTTGCGATTTCTGACTTTTCTGGTACTCAAACCTCAGTTGGTCCATTAGAGTTTTTTGATCCATTTATGAAACAGGATCGATCGGCATCAAAAATTTTTTTTGTGAAAACTGACCATTTTCTTCAAAATCTGTGAATGCAGATCGAAATATTTCAAAAAGTTAAGGACAGTCTCCTAAGACCGTTTTCCTGTAGCTACAACGTTTAAGGTAGCTGTCCTTACTGCCCCATCTCAAAAATCCACCCTGTATGTCGGTATGTTTTCGCCGCCAGACTAGGAGACTGTCCTTAACTTTTTGTGACATTTTGATTAGCATTCACATATTATGAAATTATTACAATCAGCAAGAAAATGGTCAGTTTTCACGAAAACTTTATTGATGCCAATCGATCCTGTTTCGTTTAAGCATCATAAAATTCTATGGGACCAACTGAGGTTTGAGTACTAGAAAAGTCAGTACTCAAATTCGCAAAATACTTTTTCTAACTAAGCTAATGTTTTGTGGTACTGGAACTCGGACGCGTCCAGTACCACAAAACATTAGACGACAGCGCTTTATATCGCTAAAATATAACCCGACCAAGTGAAACTGCTCGTTAGTCTTGTATTACACGTTGATTGAATTCAGGATTATTTGTTTCGGTACGTAACTTAGTAGTTCTTTGTTTACAAAATTTACAGCTTCTCGTGACGAGGACTTTAAAATATTGATTATGAACTGCAATAATTCATATTCGAAACTTTCCAAATCCCTTTTTTACATCTAAAACGATTACAAAATCGATTGCAATTCGTTATTAATATTCTAGTTCACAAGTTAGCCATATTTGTTTTTTCCATACAGTAGTATTGCCAAATTAATCAAACCAGCGAAATATTTGACAGCTATTTGAGACGTTGTTTTACATGTTGAATTTAATTTTGTTATCTCTATTTTCGGTCATGAGTTTTCAATTATAATTTAATAAGGATGTACAAAAAATAATAGTTGAAAAAATTGTGTGATATACATTTGAAACCTTCTAAATACAGATGAATACGTTACTTATTCCCTTCAGTAAATGATTGCGTTAGAATTTAACCTGAACAGGGTTTGTTTACACTTTCATTACATACTTTTAGAACAGACCATCCTAACTAATATTATATACGCTTTCACTTAGTTCATGGGTAAACCATGACCTGGAGACGGACATAGGCTACTTTTCATCCTGGATCGCAGACAAAGTCGCGGGCAACAGCTAGTATATATTTTCAACATTCCAATCGATAGTTTCGGATTTCGCTAACTGTACAGCCGGTACACCACGAGGCTGCCGCCGCGAATGATTTGCCACGTGTGCCTCAGGACCTTCAGGTTTTATGGACGGGGTGCTCAGTAACAGTATGTTACTGAGCACCCCGTCCAAAAACCATTCGTAACCAAGTAAGCATTCGCTGCATTCGTCGATGTGGCGAATTTGATTGGCGAGGTGGTGGCTATTCGTTTAGCTTATGGCATGCCTAGTGTCTGTACGAGGCTTAGTATATTTTTACACCTACCTAAGTTACTAAGTATAATGTTAATGATGTTCTAGTTTAATAAATTATTCATAATCAAAGTAGATAGCTGTTTTTGTAATTCGCTAACTTTAATAATATAGGTATGGTAACTAGAAAATTAAGTATCTTGACCTAGAACAAGATATTATTTGAAACATTGTTTTCTATGCCCCTTTCTACAGTGACGCTTAGTTCAGCCACCTGCACGTCCATGGTAACAATTCGACATTGACAGCGCAAAGTAGTTAAAGTATTACAGATATAGAGAATATAATAGTACGGGTAATAAACACTGACGTGCGGTTTACTATACCAATTCATCTATTAAAATAATATGTTATTTAGAGATATAGCCATTCTTATGTATAAGCATGGCTATATCTCTAAAACTGGCCATTAGTTAACTTTGCGCCCATATAGACTTAAATCAGCATGTGACTGACTATAATGTCCCAAAATTTCAATTAAAGTGACCAAACGACTTCTTCCTAACATTTGTGCCCAACACTAACGTAACTTTGGCACACAGGTAGACCATGACCTGGGTTAGGTCATAGGAAACTTTTTTCCAGCAGTATGTTCCCGTGGGATAATTTCTGTCATGCACGCTGGCGACGCCGCGGGCAAAAACTAGTACTCAATAATCATAAAAGACAATAGACTTCATACTTACTCTTATTTGAACTAAAAAGTCTCTTAAGTGATCTTTGAATGCGGGGATATCTTGATCCAAATTGAACAGCCCTTGAACAGTGATTTTAATTTGATTGTCTGTTAAATGGGGGAACGCTCGTTTCAGTAGATTGGCCACATATTCCTGAAAAGAATTACACATATTTTGAAATTATACATTTCACTACGCTGAACTTACATAATCTCATGATAAATAGATTGTTCAAATTAGTCAGTAAAAGTTTAATGATTTAGTTATTAATTAATAATTGGAAAAGAGTGGGTTAAGAGTGGGTCATGGTTTATTTGTTAAAGTTCAAGACTTATTCAAATATTACTGTAACTTAGCTTAGTTTGATAGAAAATTAGCGTGAATCATAAAGTAATATTCTTACCTGAATATAGAGGACATTATCTGGTGTGGGCCCAAGTGGCACTGTAACTCGGCCAGCCTCTACGAGTGAGAAGACATATGCTAATATCGTAGCATGCATCGTAAGACCGGCGCCATGAGACGTGTCTGTTACCACACTAAAAACATGTTCTAAAATATCACACAAATAGGTCTGGTAAAAACTCTGTGCTGCCTGTGGGTGTTGTTCTACATTGTGCAGCAACCGGTACAGGATCTGAAGACCAGTATCAGCCACGTTCCTCATTGTGTGCTTAAATGCCCAGATAATGGAATCCAATACCAATTTGAACTGTGCTGGAGGTATGCTTAGGAATGCCTTAAAACAATGTGTATTCACTGCCTGTAATAGAAGGAAGAACTCTGTCCTATGCTCTGGATATTCTTCAAAGTCTTTGTTAATCATTTCAAGAGTACATTCAAAAACAGCATCAAATATTTTTGGTACTTCAGATGTTATATGCCCTCCTAGCTTATAAACAATAGCAGCCATGCATGATAACACTTCAGGTTCTCGTGCGTCTGGCACAGCAGTTCTCTGGTAATCAAGGAGAACTGCATCTAAAAGAGGTGGAATGAAATTTTCCAAAACCATGCTATTATCTGTAGAGCGAGACACCCAACTGGCAATCAATTTGAGTGTTTCTTTCTTTATTATCCGCATGTTCTTTATTAGTGGCTGCTTAGTGACAACAACACCATTCAAAGCAATGGCTTGGCTGATGTTTTCAGACATTACTTTATAAACATTCAGCATGTCCAAATATATTCTTCCCAGCTGCACAACATATGGATGCCCTAGAGCACGACAGGCTCGTACATTTGTTTTAAGTATACTCACAAGCTGTTTAACAGCCTCTGGATCTTTCAAGATATCCACATTGTGCGAAGCTTGGGATATTATATCATCCCAAACTTGATTGGGCAGCAGCATATACTTCTCAATGAGCGACTCTTGAGCCACTTGATCCACTTGTGCACTAATCATGTATCCAACAGCTTCATAGAAAGTATGCACTTGAAGTGTTTGTAAATCACAGATTATGGAACTGATTGTGCTTAAGATTTCTTCAATAAATGGACAAGCCTCACCAACTTGTGTAGTTACGAAATGACGCCGACATTTTATAGCAATCTTAATGAACGTGTCACAAGCCATGTCTTGGACCCCATCATGAGTTTCATGCATGAATTCAAAAAGTTTATTCACTACAGTTTTCAAAAATTTCCAATGAGCTCTTAAGAATCTGGGATACTGGCCCACCACATACATTATGTTACTAGCTATAATAGCTTTATTATCTTTCCCTTTCTTCTGTTCACAAAGTCCCAACAGCTCTTTAATTACGACAACAAGAAATCTTTTCTCATCTTCTTCCATCATTGCACCTGAAATCGAACCAATAGCCCAGCATAATGTATTCAGGTTTTTCCATGACCATTCACTGCCATTTACCTGGTTCTGAAGTTTCTCTGTCATAATGCGTTCTGTATCTTGGTAATCCAAATGTGTCAAATAAACTAAGGTTTCTCGCATATTCTTATACAAATTAATTGAATCAGTGTCCTTCATAAACTCTCGCACCACTTCACCATTCTCATTCTCCACAACTAATACTTCTTCAGGCTTAGCCATTCTAGAGATCATAATGTAGCGAACACTGCTCAACACATCAGAATACAATGCTTTTCTGCCAACACTCTTCCCAAGTGTGTACATATTGGATGTATGTGAGCATGGTGCAATCTTGTACAAATCAGCAGCTAGTGCATTCCAAAATTCCAAACAAATTTTAAAAATCTCAACTTCTTCTACCTCAGATATCAAAACAAGATAGCGGAGGGCATTCATTAGAGTGTTTGTAAGCCCTCTTCTTTCAATAAGTTGCCCATGTTCTTTTAAGTAGGTGCAGAGAAATAGAGCAAGGTTTTGGATAAAAACCTGCTCTTGATCCCGACCAGCAGCATATGCTTCGCGTATGTTGGTAGTGAGGGGAAGCATCACTTCAAGCTGCTCCATGGTCTGTACAAGCAGAGCAACAAACTGCTCCTCATAGTTGCTCACAGTTACACCCGCAATCTCTGTCAGGCAGCTTAATGTTACATTACGGAACATTGGTACATTCAAAAACTTAAATATGAGTGTGCTTATCAACTTCATTTCAAATATATACCCAAGAGGAATCCAGTTCAAAAATCTTAGCAGAGTATGGAGGGTGGCATCCACTAATGGTGCATTTTGTGAATTTTCAAGGACAAATTGGCAGAGTTGAAATATCTGACTGAACTCCGAACACATGGTGTCTTTTAAATGTTTTGCTTTTGTTTGAGTGAGTTGTCCTGTACTGAAAACAAACACTTCCTCACTAAGTAGCTTCAAAATCACCATGTTGTTTTGACAAAGACTTTCGTTTGTCTTGGATGCACCCACAATATCACTTATAAACGTCTCCCAGTTGTGAGGCCATTCTCGTTTCAATACTTGAATCAAGATCATATTCAGTTTTTTCAAATACACTTTATTATTATCCATTGTTACAGGGTCTGATGAGTTTTTGATAATGAGACCAACAATGTACTTCTTAATACCTTCACATTGATTTCTTGGTAATATTTTCCATCTTGTTAATATTACTTGTTCTAATATTTGTAAGGCATAGTACTTTGTTTCCTGATTTTGCGAATACTCCAATATAGTGTCAACACGAGTCCAGGCATCAGGGTGTTCTTTTAGTGCTGTCAGTATCTCCTGTGCAGTCCGTTGTTGTTCTCCAACAGTTGAGTACAGACATCCAACTATATTATCAAGTAGAGTGATGTCTAATTTCTGGTTGAAATCCAAAAGTTTAGAAGCTTGTTGCTCTAAAGTTGCCATTCTGTTTGTTACAACTTATTGAAAATTTGTTCCCTTTATTGAAAATCAAAACTCTGATAATTTTTTCACATTCATTCCTCACCATACGTATCACTGAAAAAAAGAATTCCTGAATTAGGATTACTTGACCAGCTATAACCTCTTCATGATGCATAGATAAAAAAATTGGTTTTAGGATTGTTGAACCAATCGAACTGTGGCTAACATGACTTGTTTTGAGTGCAAAGATTACAAGAACCCTATAAAATAAGATAATTACAAATTCTTTTTTGTTGTAAATGAAAATATAGAGCACACACCCCGCATAGAGAGTGAGGATGTTTGCTAAGAATCGTAACATTGCGTATGCGACAAAACTTTTGTTATTTCATTTTACAAGGAATGGAAAAGAGAGGTTGGTGATAACGATAAATTTAATAACTTACCCGAGAAAATAATTTGCGGCGCAATCAGTCTAACGCACTACCATACATACTAATCCGTTGTTTTCGTGAAGCTTGAAAAAGCTTACACGCATGTTGTCTATGCTTATTTTTTTTGTCCCAGAGTTTATTTTTTCAATAGATCTCCCAAATGTCTATTGCATAAAAGTAATAATTATTTTAATACTCCGTTGCAATAAGTTTTAAAGTTTAATTAATAGCTAGAAACGTGTATTTTTTTATTTAGGTAGGACAATACCACCTGATACCCGACTGTGTTGCCACACTCTGATTTTTGATTTGCCCTAGCGTGTGCGTGATACTCTAGTAGTGAGCTGATAGCTCTTTTCGAAAATCCCTTAGAGGCGGAAACAAATTACCGGACGCTTCCAGCTACCGCGAATCGGGAAACTGCCTCTTGCTCGCTTCAGATGTCGCGTGTCCAAGAATTTGACAGCTAGCTGTCACTTACTATCCATATTTTTTTGTAATTATGTGACTTCATATAGCTCAATTAATTAATATGCCCCGTTGCGCAGCTGTTGACTACAAAAATACGGGGATCCATGTATTTGCTAATGATGCTAAAAGACAATTTTTTTAAAATCTAAAGTCTGTTAGGCAAGAAATACGTACACAGGTGATGCTACCAAGAGCACCAAGTCTGTTTTCATTATTTATTATGTATGACTTAGATGCCCGCAGGTAGCAACTGACAGCTTGTATTACCATGCGAACTATAAATTTATTATCTATGGGATTGAGCTCAGCCGCGAAATTCAAAGGCCCTACTCCCTGGTTCTACCAGGCGCCCAGGCCGCGCGTCTTGTACGCTGCGTTTTGGGCGCTCAGTGAAATTGTATGGATTTCTATGTAACGAAGTGCATCAAGCGTTGCCGCTCAAGGGCGAGCGCCCGTCCCTGGCGCCCTTAGCGCGCCTTCGACGCGTGGACGCTTGTCGTTTTCTCTGCATCAGTATTAGTTAAACTTTAAAGGACACACAATTATAGTGAGCATGACGTGGGCTCAAAAGTTACAATAAAATGTGGAAATCTTGTTGTGTTTGGCGAGGGTTCAATGCGCGCTTAAAACGCAGCATACTGAGCGCGCGCCTTGGGCGCTTTTATAACTAGTCCCAAATACAATTCAGACAGTTGTATTAATAATTATTCGTGGAGTTTCTTGCCGGCTCTTCTCCATAAGAAATGACCAAATGGAACCGTGCTCCTAGCTTCTGACGTTTTTTAAGTGCCCATGTAGGTTTATCTGAAGCTAGCAACCAGACGTAGAAATTATAAATACCCGTGAATAGTATCAAGACAAACCACTCAGGGCTGGGTCCTGGCGGTCCCCACCCAAATACTGTCTAAATATATTCAGTAAGAAGCAGTTTAGATTTGGAGGCTGAGGATGAAAATTTTCGAGATCGCTTCGCTCGCTACAATCTACATTCTCAAACTTTCTGCTTAAGAGGCACTGCACGAAATCGACTAAATTTGATGAACTTTGTTAATTCGTTTTGAGTAAGGGAAACAGATTTTAAACAAAATTATTTCTGATTTTAAAAGTCGAGTTCTTTGTCTTGCATGTGGCTGAAAGGGATTTTTCAAATAAATTAAGTATTCATGAAAAATCACTAATATTCGCAACAAGTTTTCCGAAAAATTAAGGGAGTCTGACGTTTGATCGTTTGGTTATAAGAAACTACTTTCAATTTTGAAAATAAAAAAATCTCATCAACATCATGATCTACTAGCATGTGGCTGAACCACTTTTTTCAACTTCCATACAAATTATAGCAAAAACAAATGTTGAATTAACGTAATTGTCTAAAGGTATTTTTTTCTAATACTCAGAAACACTTTTAAGAAATTTAAAAAATTGCATAACCATTTAATAGTACTTATCTAAATTTAATTTTTTAGTTAAACAATAACTTCATTTCGTACATAAATGGCAAAGTATAACCGGAAAAGTTTATGACGAGTACTAGAAATACAAAAAAAAAAAGCTACAGTTCGACATGGATCTAAACGAACGCGTCGAAACATAAAATCATGAATTGGACAGTCTAGTATTTTATATCATCGTCAGTTTTTAATCTTACCCCGAGTTTACACTCTCGGGAGTTCACCTCGTGGAGGCTCTTGCACGAGCCGCGGCAAGCTGAGGCTACACGAGTGCTACCCATCCACACTCTCGTTTTATTCAGTTGCCCGCCATGCCTCGCGCCTCGTGTCCTTTGACTCCGCAGATTAAGGCCGAGTTACAGGCACCAACGCCGCGGACTGGGAGGAACGCATCGACGAGACAACGGATAGTTGGACGTCGGTGCACAAACTCTGCCACCACCTAACGAATACCCCAGCCCCGATGCGCCCGCTACTAAACAGCGACGGGGCGCTCAAGTACATAGCGGAGGACCGGGCGGAGGTCTTCGCCGAGCACCTGGAGCGTCAGTTCCAACCGAACCCGACCACGAACATGTCGCAGCAGTCGATAAACACCTGGGAGACTACTTTGCACCACCGATAGCTCCCGAGGAAGAACCTATCTTCTCGCCTGGCGCAGTAAGACGCGCCATCCTAAAAACGAAGCCCAGAAAGGCTCCCGGTGCGGACGGTGTCACACACACAGCGCTGCGCCACTTGCCGTTCCGTACAGTAGCGGCACTGGCGATGACGCGCCTGTATACCGCGATACTGCACACCGGGACCTTTCCCGCCTTTTGGAAGGAGGGGCGTGTCATTATGCTGCCGAAGGCGGGTAAGAATGTTCTGAAGCCGGAGAGGTATCGGCCAATAAGGCTGCTGCCGAGAAGTGCTTCGAACACCTTGGAGACACCAAGGTGTTCGAAGCACTCCTGCTGCGACATCTCCTACCTCAATAGAGCCACGTCCGGAGCAATTCGGGTTCCGGGCTGAACACAGCACGACGCTCCAGCTGTCGAGGGTACTACACCACCTCGCAGCTGCTAGAAACAAAAAAGAATACTCGGTGGCAGTATTCCTCGACATGGAGAAGGCCTTCGACCGTGTGTGGCACAGCAGCGGTCTGTCGTACAAATTGTCCACCTCAGACGCGCCCCGTCATGTTATAAAGGTGGTGTCTAAACAACAACCCTTTTTTTTTTTTGAGGCTGATATAAATTATCAAATAACTTCTCTCGCTCTGGCCGGAGCGGGAGGGCGTGGCAGACTCTTACTGACTAAAACCTACCCGTCTCCCTTCCGTTACTACGACAAACTCGCAACCCCGGCAGGCATTGGCCCTTACGAACCCCGTCAGTTGGAGCTGACATCTCTTTGAGGCGCGCGTGGAACACAACGCGCTGTCGACCCGGGCCTGGTCCTTATCGGACGACGAGCTACCCATTGCTCACTGTCCGTAAGCCCGCGCCTACGGTGGCCGAAAGTCGGCTCGCGACTCCCGACGTCCGGCGCGTCTCCTGCGGCGACTAGGGGCGCGAGGGCGCGAATCTTGCCTCTCCCTCGCGCGCTCCGCCTCCTCCTTCGCGAGCATTATTGTTTCGCAGAAGGAAGTGACGGCCTCCCATGCACTCTCGCTCCGAACCATATTATGGCCTGAACCAGGGCCAGACGCGAGAGATCGCCGCCGTGAGATCGCCTCCGTGAGGACATGGTGATGGTCCGCCCAAGCCGGGCAGACCTCCACCGTATGCTCCACCGTGTCCTCCGGGCGACCCACACAGTGGTGATCCGCATTAAGCGGAACAGGAACCTCCCGAAACAACCGTGTCCGGTAAGGACCTGCGTCAGGCGGAAGGTGAGGACGCCGTGGCGTCTCTCTAGCCACTCCTCAAAGAGGGGACGTATCGCCATAATTGTGGCGTTCCCAGCGCTGGGTTGCGACAATTGAACTCTCCATGCCGCCATGAGATCCCGCCGGAGCTCTGTCCGCTGTGCCGTGATTTCTCGCGGCAGCGGAGTTACGCCCCGGCGTTTCGGCTCCTCGCGCAACTCCCATATGTGCGCGAGGACTTTTGCCTCCAGATCCCATGGCGTAAATAACAACCCTACAAGGAAGAGTTTGATAAAAAAAAACACGCTGAGGAGATGGGTTATGGGGGCCCATAGATATAAGTATATTTCTATGTGGGGGCCCAATTTCCTTATCTGAAGTTACAACACTTCGTACAAGCAGCTTATACCTGAGAAGATGAAGATCGAAGAAGTATGTAACAGACTACAATTGTAGGTTACGCTATTAAGTTACCGGCAGTAAATACACAGGCTCATAGGTACCTAGTTACGGTTACTAATTAATTGATCGCTTTATCTATGTATATTAGTAACGCTTCATTAACTTTCTGAACAGTGTTCTACAAGAATACTTCAAGCAAACTTATTTCCCATCAAAACAAAGCTACGATTGATAATTGATACCGTTGAACACGTTCAAAAACATAGGTATCATGCAATATCATGGCAAATGTCTATTGCGACTTTATACCTACTGTACCCGAATCGCTTGAGCGTGGCAATAGTGCCATTGCCCTTTCTCTAATATTTCTCCGTAAGATCCCAAACAATAAACTATGTAGGTATGGTTTTTCGTTATTGGAACAGGTTGAAGATCAGGATAGATATTGATTCAAAGGACTTTATTACAGTTTTTGAAATAACGAATACTAGAAAATGTAGTTGGGTCAATGACAGCTATTGCCACGCTATAGCGATTCGGGTAAGTATAACTTTGTTATAAACCATCAGATTTTTATTTAGCAACTCGATGGTTGCTACTCTCTTGCATAACTTATTTTATGTGGTAGGTCAAATAAAATGGATTAATTTATTAGTCAAATTAGTAGCTATTTGCGGTTTGGTCAATTTAGACATATTCAGTGTTTTGAAATGCGTTTTATTTAAGTACGTAACAATGACTAATTGGGATTTATTAATATTTATTTTAATATGTAAAATTTGCATATATATGGATTTGGCCTACAGTAAGTACTTACCTTCTTACCTTTAGTGCACCTACACGAATGTACTGTACGGCAATTCACAGTAGGTCTTTGATTTTAACCATAATTAGAACCTGTTACAGTGGTGATAGACGCACGAGCAAGTAAGCGTACTTATGGCTCGACGACCTTACTCGCCCGTGTGTCATACTAAGTACGCCTACTTTAAAACTGCTGAGTAAGTTCGTCGGCGATCTAACAGGTTTGAAATTTTCTTGTAGCCCGCCTTGGATCGTAGTTTCGTACGTCTGTCATCGCCGAGTCGCGAGCCGACATTTTGTTTCGGGATTTGTGTAATATTTGTTTAGTTTGGTTCAGAAAATTCGACAACATCGCGATACAGTATGAGCAAGCTTTACGTGTGTCACCGACTGCGACCTGAGTAAATTGGCCAACTTAAAAACCGCGTACTTTAAGTTCGCACGTCTGTCACCTACTTTACCCTGGCTAGTCATCCCAACTGCATCCCAAGTATATTTATGTAGTATAAATCTATGATCCCAGCATTATACTATACTCTAAAATATCGTCCAGCCATTGATTCAGTACAACGAGCAACGCCTCCGCGCCGCCGCCGCCGCCGCACTGTGGATAGAAAAAAGGCTCTCGAAGACATTGGAGCTTAAATTTTAAAGTGTCGATCTTTTGCTTGAAATGGCTTTTATTAGCCAATATTATGAATAAATATATCATAGGATACAATCTGGTATGCAAATTGGCAACAATTTTTTTTTTTGTAAAAAGAATGTATGAAGCAATGCTTATATCTCCGGAACGAAGAAAATGGCCGTCATATCCTTGCACACGATGATAAAACTATTTATTTATGATTTTTTGACAAACTTATTTTTTTCAGATTAGATGCGGGTTTAAAAAAAAATCGCACATAATCTCGTTAAATGAAATGTGTCCAAAAATCATAAATAAATAGTTACATTACCGTGTGGAAGGATGTAACGGTCATTCTCTCCGTTTCGGAGATATAAATATTAGATCCATATATTTTTAAAACATAAAAAAAAAAAAAAATTGCTGTGTGGCTGCTTTTATATAGAAAATATGTCTTATCTTCGACATAACGTATCTGGTGATAGAAATATCGGCTCTAATTATTAAATCATCAATAAAGTACTCGATATTAGGTATACACGTCATGTTTTCAAGAAAAAGTCTGTAGTATTTCCCTCAAAACTGAATTGAATTAAAAATGCATATTTATACGATTGCAGGTACTTTAATAAAAAATAATGTAGATATCTATAAAAGTCAGTACGGTGATGACTATGGGACTAAATGGATATATTTCCCGGACGGTGATGGAGTGCTACATTACTTAAACCTAACAATCACAGAAGATGATAAGCTTATACATCGAAACTCAATGTTGGATGACATTGAATTTAGATTATATATTGGGTATGTTTTATTGATATCTTTTATTTATAATGTTTTGGCGACCGCGGCCCAATCGTCTTGTGAACACACTAGGTAGGGACACACAGCGTCATTAAATAGGTACCCCAGCTTAAGACACGTAAGTACATAATATGCGACATTGTTGCGTAGCAAATTTTTGTGTGTTTTTATTATAAAAACATTTTTAACACACTTGCTTGTAAAGTGGCTCTTATTGAACCGGTTTTAGGTTGATAATGCACTGTATTAAACACGTATGCGTTTTACTTTATATTACCGCACTAGTGCGGTAATGTGCACAACAGATAACGATGTACTTACTAGTCGGAGTAATGACATGGAAGTATGGAATTAGTAAGTACTATCATGACAGTATGGAATTTATATTTACTTTTTTACTTTGGTGAAGCTTTTTACCAAAGGCAAGGGCTCAATAGCAAGTTTTTGTAAATAAAAATACCATAGGCAAACCAGGCGGGTTTAGTTATGTTAAAAAAATCCCATGGGCAGGTCAGTTGGTTACATTGAAATAGTATGAACTATCCTAAGATACTTTTAAATGATCTGTAGCGGCATCTACATCGCTACATGCAAACTACGCATCAAAGACCTGACGTCACACAGATCCTGCATCGCGCAATTAGAGTTTACCGCGCGATAAACATATATACAAGCTTCCCGACTTCAACCTCTGGGCAATTGCCCGCCAGACATCTCACCCGTCTGGTCGGACGATCCTCCCTTTTCTATGGGGGATGAGTGAACTTTACACCCTGTTCCTCATGCCCTTAAATTGGTGACCCCGAATATGAACGTCAACGCAGCCTTCGTGCAAGTAGTTGCACGTGTGTTCAGCGTGACGTCATCATCATCATCACTCCCGCAAGCTTTCGTGAGGCGAGTCACACAGCCAGTCAGCACCCACGGCTTCAACGGGTATCCTGACCACCAGCATGCAGCGAACGCGCATTCCTGGTCATCACCCTCAGCCACAACCCAGCGCTGCACCACATCCGACCCACTGGATCATAACGCAGCGCTACCCCAACTCACTGGGTTACCACCGCAGACAGTTCCGACTCACCGCGAACTATGCGGCACCCGGTTCCAACTCACTGGAACCACAGCTGGCACTGTGAAGCATCGCAAGATTCAAAACTCAGCCCACTATCGACCTCCGGTCTCCGGAGGGGAGTGATGTAACGGCATCTACATCGCTACACGCAAACTACGCATCGAAGACCTGACGTCACACAACATCCTGACGTCACACAAATCCTGCATCGCGCAATTAGAGTTTACCGCGCGATAAACATATATACAAGCTTCCCGACTTCAACCTCTGGGCAGTTGCCCGCCAGACATCATCACACCCGTCTGGTCGGAGGATCCTCCCTTTTCTATGGGGGATGAGTGAACTTTACACCCTGTTCCTCATGCCCCTAAAGATCATTCTCTATTTTCACCCGAGCAGCGATTTGCGCTTTTTTTTTAATTTCATCAAAGAGACTTCATGCTTTTGCATGCCTACTGTGTAAATAAATAAAATATGATGTATTAACATAATATTTCATCAAATTATTGATTGTTCACTACATAGTAACCTTAATTTGCGTATTCAAAACATTATTTTGTGTTAATATTTTTTTTATATAGGCTGTTCAGCGGTTTGGCCAGTGCATTTATTTTACACCTGCACGCGCATCGCTAGCGGAAAAAAATAAAACCAGCGAGCCATTTTCCATAAATATTTGTTATAGTTTTCGTTCCGTGGTTTATTATTATCAAAAATACAAAATCTAGAGAAGCTCCGGATAATCATTACTTGGCAACAAAGGTCAGTTGAACTTTATAAATCTAAATGTATCAACTCTATAGTTACGTTATTGTAGTACACAAAAAAACAGACTTGTTGTGAGAACTTATGCTACCATATGTTCTCACAACAAGTCTGTTTTTTTCATCGCATGTTAAAAAACGTCGTATGAAACACGTGTGCATTGCCTTAGCTTTACACATTCGGCTACTTTATCGTCTACCTATAATACCGCCTCGAGTGTAATGACCAGTGATCGGAGTAGGTAGATTGAACTGGGGTCATTGATCCGAAACGTATATATTACTATGGACATTCCTCCGGAATTGGTGGATTATTAAAAAAAAACCGGAACTTATGTAGGAATTGTATTCTGCCAGAGTGGAAGGAGTCATTTGATGATTTGCCATCCTCAAAAAAAAGGTAGGAATTGTAATAAAATGAGCAATTTTATTCTTTATTATTCTTCCTATTTTATTTTTTTCAACAGATAAATAATGAATTAATTTAGTTTTGATACCTTCCTTTAAATTTTGAATTGAGTAGTAATAATATCACTACCAACATTAACAATATTTAATTGAATCCGGAAATACCGGAATTACTTTCCGGAAAAATGGCTTATCCATGTTATTCTTTCTGTGTGCATTTATGATACAAGTACTAAAAATCAATCTACCTACTCCGATCACTGGTAATGACCAACACAGCACACTTGTATCATAATGTACATATTATATAATTATATACAGTATGTAATTTGTAAACCTTGTTTATAGTTAAGTAGGTAGGTAATGAATCATGTCTGGTAAATACTGGTAATTTTAATTATTGAGCTATAATTTTTTTACTGACAGGTATTCGTATGGCTGTCTCATAATAAAATTACGCCATATTTAATAGACTATTCAGTTACATTGGTGTTGGTTGACATTTAGACCATTTTTGCCCATTGTCATTTCTGTAAGTTTATTTATAAACGTAAAATGTATGGTTAACACATTATTCATTACGTACCTACTTAACTTTAAGCAACGTTTTTATATAAACTCCATAATGTAGGTACTAAATCTAAACTAATATTATAAAGAGAAAAGATTTGATTTTTTGTATATTTGTTTGTAATGGATAAACTCAAAAAATACCTAACCGTTTAAAAAACTCTTCCACCTAAAGAAAGCCACATTATCAGCGAGACATGGGCGAATTAAATTTTTCAAAAAAGTTAGATATCCCTGCGACAAATGCAATAATGTAATCCAAGGTACCTACTTATAAAAAATTTACCTATTGCGAAAACGTTGATGATATATAAAATTATGATAAAATAATGTACTACATGTTTATAGTAGGTAGGTACTCATCATTACTATTCATCTGTGTCATCTCATTACGCACAAGAAAGTCCGTGAGGCTGTCTAACTATGGGAGGTTCCTGTTCCGCATAAGGCGGGAGGAAACGTCCGGGTGTCACCACTGTGTGGGTCGCCCGCAGGACACGGTGGAGCATACGGTGGAGGTCTGCCCGGCTTGGGCGGGGCACCGCCGCGCCGTGTCCATGTGGAGGCGATCGGTGGCAGTAATCTCTCGCGTCCGGCGCTGGTGCAGGCCATGGTACGGAGCGAGAGGGCGGGGGATGCCGTCACCTCCTTCTGCGAAGCAGTAATGCTCGCGAAGGAGGAGGCGGAATGCGCGAGGGAGAGGCAAATTTCGCGACCTCACGCCCCTAGCCGCCGCAGGAGACGCCCTGGGCGTCGGGAATCGCAGGCCGATTCCCGGCCACCATAAGCGCGGGCTTGCGGACGGTGAGCAATGGGTAGCTCGCCGTCCGATTTACGGGGTGTCAGGGACGTCGACGCGAAGCCGGTCACCATGGATTCAGTACATGATTCTGAACCCCCTGCGTTGAAATTTTTCATCGCTAATTTAAAAAAAAAAACTGCTGCTCCATACATTTTGATTGCGTAGGCATTGCACTTTTCTATGAAACAGCAGCGTTTTTTTTTTTATTAATTGTAGTAGGTATCAAAAATAAAATGTCAAAATTTATAAATTAAAATGAATAACATTAAGTATATACGTATAAATAGGTAATAATTTAATAATAATTTTATTATTAATCTTATTAAAGCCTTGAATACTTTTGCCATACCATTATTGACCTACTCATTCGGAGTAATAAAGTGGTCTAAAACTGACATCGAACAGTTAGCGAGAACCACGCGCACAATACTCTTAAAACACCACAATCTGCACCCTAAATCTGCAATCGAACGGCTCACCATCAAAAGACAGAATGGAGGGAGAGGCTTAATAGACGTCCATCACCTCCGGAAGAAACAACTCACTAAGCTAAAACCATTCTTCTATTCAAAATCTCGCACTAGTGACATACACAAAGCTATTTCTCTAAATGATCTTAACTACACCCCACTTAACTTAAATGAACAAAATATACAAGACACAAATAATTCTGACCCACAGAACCAAAAAATTTAAAACTGGAAGAAGAAAGTCTTGCACGGTAGACACCTTCATGATTTAGAACTAACCTCTTCCCTGAAACAGAAGGGTTCATCATAGCTATACAAGATCAAATAATCAATACCAAAACCTACAGGAAATTTATCATTTAAAGACCCTACCACCACAAGTGATAAATGCCGTAGATGCCATATTCAATCAGAATCAGATGCACATCCCTCACACAGACAGACTACACTCACAGACCCAACTAGGTTGCAAACATTATTCATCAAAAACTAGCACTTAAACACAGTCTCATACAAAACTGACACTCCTTACTACAAGTACACACCACAAACTATAATAGAAAATGAAACACACAAAATGTATTACGATCGCGCCATACTTATAGATAGGACTATCCACAAAATAGAACAGACATAACCCTACTACAGGATACAATAAGAAAAATCACTTACCTTATAGACATTGCAATTCCCAATACCCATAACCTACAAAAAACGATAACTGTTTTTTTTTTTATATGCTGACCTTAAAGAAGAAATCACAAGGATCACAATCATCTGGAGACAAGAAAAAGTAAACGTTATCCCTATAGTTCTCTCCAGGACAGGTGTTATACCAAACTATCTTCACCGTAGCCTGAAATTAATAGATTTAGAAGAATCCGTATATATCTACCTACAGAAAGCTGCCATTTTAAACACCAGCAGAATAGTTAGGAAATTCATGCAAATACACACCACACACTGTATTTACTTGGCTTTGGCCCGTAAATGTAGCTAAAACCAGCCTAAGAGCTGAGAAATAAACACTCCCGAAAATAATAATAGCCCCACCACCGTCTCTTTACATTGACGTCGTCGTGGGGCTTGCGCGCCCCGAACTCCGACCAAGAGAGATACAGAGACCCGCAGGGCAGTATGTGGCGAACTGTTGGGTAGTAGTGACCCCACGGACCCTATCTCCCGGGAGAAATCTTGTTACTCATCTCTGGCTTGCCTTTATTGGCCGGCTGGAGTGAACACTGACGAGGAACAGAGCTCCCACCTCATTCTTGCTATAACTGGCCGGCTTGAGTGGAGATCCGCAAGAGCAAACATGCTCGGAGGAAGAGAGTATTCCAGTAAGTGCTCGTAGGGCTCCTGACCATCTTCCGGGCTCTGGGATTGTTCTGAAAGCCTTTGAATACCTCTCCACTCCTCAAGCACCTGAGGGCATGTAGCCCTTGTAGCTACGTCACTATGTGCTAGCGACAGTTTTCGAGGGCCCATTATTGAGTGTGCAAGTCACCCCCTGCCATTTTAGCTGTGTATTAAATAACATTGATCAGGTAGGGGACATAGTAGTACTTCCATAGTTCCAGGTAACCAACCCATTATAGCCACCCAATATGTTTTGTTTCCATGTTCTACAATAGTCCTATACCAACCGAGGGTAGTCCTTGGGTGCACTTGTATAGTGCATACAGGGATAATCGTCGGTTGGTGCTTCAACACTTAAAAATGTCTAAGGCCTACGCCTTCCAACGGTCCGAGACCCTAGGGACCCGAGATACGAGTATATCAAAGACATTTAAATAATAATAATAATTTTATTGTTCTAAAAACGGTGTTAAAGATTATTTTTCCACCAGTTATTGATAAGCAGAAACTATGCAGTACATAACTTTAGTGGAAAAGATCACCTGTATCCTATACTAGTAGAAAAACTGTTTCACAGGAGACAGGGCCTTCCGATTAAAATGAATCAGCGTATTGACAAATTTATGTAAGCCGATGTTTGTTGGAAAAAAAGTAATAGGTAATTAAAGGATACATGAAAAAGTAGGATCACGTTGGTAATTAAAAGAAAGTAACTGTAGGTGTGTGTGTGCTCCGCAGGAGACGCCCCGGGCGTCGGGAGTCGCGAGCCGACTTCCGGCCACCGTAGGCGCGGGATTGCGGACGGTGAGCAACGGGCAGCTTTCCGTCCGATTAGGACCAGGCCCGGGTCGACGGCGCGTTGTGTTCCACGCTCACCTCAAAGAGATGTCAGCACCAACTGAAGGGGTCCGTAAGGACCAATGCCTGCTGGGGTTGCGGGTTTGTCCGAAAGGGATATCGCGGCCCCGGCACACGGGCAACGGAAGGAACACGGGTGGGTTTTAGTCAGTAAAAGTCTGACACGCCCTCACGCTCCGCCCAGAGCGGGAGAAGTCATTTGATGCCACTATCCACCACCACCACACTAGCCACTATCTTGGATTTACATTTTAACGTCACTATCGGCTTTAGCACCCTCGAAAGCTATGAAAACGACACACATGACGACAAATTTTCGCAGCCGCCAGCTTGTATTTTCATTTTGACTAAATTCACACTTTCTGTCTCTCTCTATAGAGAGAGAGAGGGAGAGAAAGTACAAATTAGAAGAAGACAATCGGAATATAAAAGTATAAACGCTTTTTCTGGTGACGATTTCTGCCAGTTTACTCCTACCGCAAGCTTCGTTCCAAAAAGAACTTACTGCTACTATATCATGTCGGCGCGGGCTTGTCGGTGACACGAACCCACAAGTTTTTCCGTAGCAAAAATTGCTCAACGAGTCGAAAGAAAATTTCACATAAAAAATTAAAAAAAAATTAAAAGGAATAAATATATTATGAGAAATAAAAATACGGTATTTAGTAACGTTTACTTTGTATGTAACTCAGCTAATAGAATTCTGATGCATACCCTGATACATAGATTGATTGATCGACCCTCAAATATTAATAACGCATTTTGTTGCTTCACTATCCATCAACATGTATAGGTACACACAGAGAATGAATAATCAAATAGCTCAGATGATAGTAGATTACAAATTCATCACATTATCAAGAAACTCACTGGCTAATTGGCAAAAATATATTAAAGTGGCGACATTCGACGATGCGGTGATCGATGGAGATATATGACAAAAAGTCATATATCTCCAAGTTACTTCAATATTATAATAAAAACTGTGTAATATTTTAAAACGTGAGGGGTCCCTACATAGTGACGCTGTATGTTCGTTCTATGTGTTCATAATCATAATTATTTTGTTATAAAATTAATTTTTTATTAGCTATTATACCTAATTATTATTATTTATATTTGCAATTTTTTATACTGACAGCCTAAAATGCCTCTAATTTCTCTCAGTCCATCCAAAGGTTGTATGTACTTACCTAGGATATCGACTTGTGCGATAAGCAGTGCCGGATTAAGCCAGCGCTGTTCCTTTATTTAATTCTACCTATATAGGCGCCCCCTATTGTAGAACTTGGTTTATTTTAAGTTCTAAAGTTTAGGAGTTAAACTAGTCAAATCAATGTTTCTAGACAAATACGTTCTGTTCCTGTGTCTAAACAGTCAAGTTACTTCAACCAACACTCAAAACAGGTAAATATTTGACAGTTATTTGCGACGTTGCCAACTTTTAGGATAAACCCTCTTAAGAAAAACTAGAATTCAAGGGCGAACGATGTTAGCTCAATTTTTTTTTGCATACCGCGCGGTTTATTTGCTTTGATATTTCTTACATAATATTTCATTGGACCTTGTGCCCAAGTGCGCTCCTCTCAGAGCGCTGGGTCTGTTGCATTTGGTACACCCTACACACTGAGTGGCGAGTGGTTCCCTATCCATTTGCATAAAATTTTTAGACCTCATATAACATGGCATACTTTTGTTTATCCTAATTATATTTACGCATAACATTATTTTCGCATAAAAGCTTACGCATAATGTTTTTTAACATAATTTCTCTAATCATAATAATGTTTAAGCATAAAATTCTAAAGCATAAATTTGTTTACGCATAATGATATTAAAACATTTTTTTTAAGCATATCATATACGCATAATAATTAACTCCTAAAATGTAACCATGCATGCAGCAAGCATGCAGCATGCAAACATGTAAACAAGCATACACCATGCATGGAGCAAGCATGCAGAAAGCATGCAGCATGCAAACATGTAAACAAGCATACACCATACATGCAAGCAAGCATGCAGCATGCAACAGGCATGGTTTCTGTCACGGCTCCGGCGCTGCGGGGCTCCGGCGATCCTACGCGAGCTGCTCGTCACAGATGTATTTAACGCTCACCACCGCAGCTTCGGCTTGCTGGCTGGCAAAGCCAGTCAGCCTCAGCCACGGCGGTGAACGTTAAAACCACCTGCTCCTCAGCACGCGGGCCGCCTCGCCCCTCCGCGCCTACGCGATTTTAAATAACATTCTAGGGGTAGGGCAGACAAGATTACGTGGAGTCGGTTTTGCAGCGATTCGTTTCTGCCACTAACTTTTGTGACTCAAAATTTGTGTACGTTATTCCTATTAATTTTTATACCTTAATAATACTATTATGCTAATAGTCATTAGGGCGGTTCACTAATGTTTCACCAAAACTCCATTGACAAATTTTTAGTTTACAACAAACGTTTCGTATACTATTTATTTTACAAACAACTTTTTTATCAAATATTTTATTTTAGAAACACTCGTTTTACAAACATTTATTTAGCAAATGCTTCTCTTTACAAATGTTTCGCATGATATTTAATCATTTATACATTTTTCATTTAATGCTGTGATTCTTTTTGAAAAATTTCGTTTATACTAAATATATTTATAAAATAAATTTTCTAAACCAGTCACAAAGGGATCATGGTTGAAATTTCCATTTGGGTCTGAAGTTCTTCAAATATACAAAAAAAAAAAAAAACTATATATTCTAGTCGTTTTTATCTCAAATCTCAATCTCAAATCAAATCATACGTTATTAAAAAAAAGTTTATCAGATAATGATTTTCTTAATTGAATTATTTGGCAAAGTTGTTATCGTGTAATGATGAAATAAACAATATTTTTGTCAATCGTTACTTGTCAAATGAAAAGGAGACCATTTTTTTTGGGCCCACTGGTAAATGATAACGTATATTAATCATATAACACATAAAAAAGTAACCATCTTATTATATTAAATTGACCAAAAATTATACAAAAATCTAACCGGAATAATGAAATATTAATAAAAATGTGATAAGACAAAGAGTGCATGTTGAGGGGCGTTTTGGCGTTTACTTAAACATGAAAAAATGTTACTACGCTGCGCGGTGGTAATAGTATCGGCTTTGAATGTGTACAAAGATATGAAAGGAACCGTAAACTTGTTTTTAAATGCTGTTTTAAAAGGCTATCGCAAATATCGCGTAACGTGGTTTAAAAATCACCGTGGAACGAAACGTAGTAAAAGTCTGTTGTTTTACATGACAGTTGACACTGACAGATGACAGACAACATATTTATTATTTCTTTCCGTTTCTTTATCAGTTGCGTGAAATTGTTTCTTCGATTCTTTTCGTATTTTTATTCGAAAGATTTTGAAAATGGCATCTGTAGGTACAGCGCATAATCCACAAAGCTGTTTTGTCAATTGTGCAGTAAGATTTCAACGCAATGTGCGAAGACAGTTACTGTCCGAAACATCTGCAGACGTGCGCCAACTTGTATGTATGTGGATTTCTCGCGAGGTGAGTGTTTCAACTCTCGAATCTGAGGTGTTAGTTTTGAAAATGCTAAGAATTTATTCATATTTATTTCGCGACTTTGTATTGTAACATGTTATGATGTATGTAAAATGCCTACCTACTTTTTTCAGGTACACCCACTAGATGCAGTATGTGGAAACTGCTTAATGATATTGCAAGAATGTATTCAAACTGCTCATTCAGTGAGAAGATTTGGGTATAGGAATATTTGCATTTCATGTGGTTCTTCAATTTTAAGAGCACATCAAACACATACTGTGCATGTTAACTCTGCGCAATGGAATATTATTTTACAGTGGATACCATTGCACCAGGTAATATTAAATTAATAATTTTTATTCTAAATGATAAATCTGTGAAAATGAAAAGTCAAACAATATAATATTTAGTCTAATAATAAATATTAATCTCTACCGTTGAGGAGAACCTATTTTATGAAAATAAAAACAGAAGAAAATAAACTGTAAAAACGTGGAATTTAAGTTTAAATCAATTTACAATTAATTGAAATCAATTGGTTCCACCCGGAAGTGGTTCAACTCCAGCCATGCCTTTGCGCAAGTGGAACCTGGTCTGTCTCAAAAATAGTAAACAAAAAACTCACACGCTACTTAAAAAATATATATAAGTAGGCTGCCTTTTGGGTTAAGGCATGTTAAGATATATTTTATTTGCAATACTAATGGTAATTTTTTTCAGGTGGAACGTTTAGAACAAGTCTGTATGGCTTGCTGGCTGAGAGCCTCCCGAGCTGTGCAGAGAAACAAGCAACTGGATGAAATCAGGGATATGGAAATTCAGCCAATTGATATTGAACATAGCAGTAACATCCCACAACCACCTCCTATGCCTATGACTGTTATGCCTGCTAGTTACAGAGCAGTACCAACAATTACTATGTCCAATTACAAGCTTGCTGCTTCTACTTCCCGCCACTGTATTTTTAGGTTATGTGAAAATACATCGAGATTTTTAGTACCTATACTACTAAAGGAAAGATTACTGATTGATCATTCATTTTATGTTCCCCGTTGTGCTCGTATTTGTGACCACCATTTGAATGAACCTCATAATGACTGGAATAATTTATACACAATCAGTAACTGTTCAGATTTCAGTGCATCTCAAATAGACGGCTTATGTTCACTACTTAAAAGTAGTGCATATCGAAATTATAATATTGAAAACATAATTCAACATAATGCCACATTATGCAAATATTGGTTAGGTTTTACCCACTATCAATTTGAACGATTATTAATTGAGATTTCATCTATCAGTGAAAGGGTTAAATCTCCTAAAAGAAGTCTGACTATGTTCTTAATGAAACTTCGTACAGGAGATAGTAATGAACGCATAGCTTCTCTTTTAAATGTAGCTTCATCAACTGTGTTCAAAAACCTTAATATTGTCAGGAAGAGTTTTTTGAAGACCAATTCATTCAATTGCATTTAGGGACAAATAACACAAGTATTCAGGAAGTTGCTCAATATAACTTGACAATACCAAATGGCTTATTTGGTAATCCAGACATGGATCCTGAATTTATGCCAGCCATAGTAATATGTGACGGTACATACATTTACGTACAAAAAAGTAGTAATTACTTGTACCAAAAGCAAACATACAGTTTGCATAAGCTTCGCAACTTGATTAAACCGTTTTTACTTGTGTGCAATAATGGTTATATCCTTGATGTCGTTGGACCATACCCTGCTACAGAGTCAGATATTTCTATTATGCTTAGATTGTTCACTGACAATAGTCCACTGCGAAGCTTTTTCAGAGAAAACGACGTTTTCATTCTTGATAAGAGGTTTTAGGGATGCAATTCCATTTTTGCAGCAGCATGGTTACAAGGCTTATATGCCTGAATCTAAACAGGCTGGTGAATATCAATTGTCGACAATTGCAGCCAACAAGTCCCGATGTGTGACCTTGTGTAGGTGGGTGGTTGAAGTTGTAAATGGCAGATTTAAACGGGACTTCAAATTGTTCCGTCAAAAAATACTTCAATACAGCATCCACCCACCTGATGCTTGACTTAAAAGTAGCAGCTGCATTAATAAATCGATTTCATACATTAATCCGTGATAATTTTTATGCTGAAGAGATACTAGCGATTGCTCAAGCAAAATTAAACACCCCAAACCATTTAGCCTCCTACGTGGAAATGCACAATTTGAACAGAGTGAGGGTGCAATTTGCCAGCATTGATGCTAATCTTCCAGAGCTGGATAATTTTCCTCAATTGACATTCCAGAACTTAATTCTATTCGCTCTAGGAATTTATCAAATTAAGCAATCTCGTTCGTACTATGGTGAGCATGTCAGGGCCTCTGGACAATACAAAATCGAGGTATACCGGCAACCTGTCCATGAGTTTGGTCCAAATAATTATCTTCTACGAGTTAGGATACAATCAAGGCACACTAGTAGAAAAACTTATTATATTTATATACTAGTTGACACCACCCCATCAATTTCTAACAGTAGGGCTGCTCTTGCTGGATATTGTTGTAATTGTTTAGTGGGCAGACGCACTGTCGGCTGCTGTGCACACGTGATGTCTGTCGTATTGTTTTTGTCTTGGGCACGGCATCAAAGTGAGGTTGAGCCACCTGCATCTTTTTTAGATGAAATACTTCTTTTAAGAGATGACTTTGAAAATGACGATGATTAACAGTACGCATTTAATAAATACTTTTTGTTACGTATCTAAGTGTTTTTTTTTCTCCTTACACAATCACCTTAGAACATTATATTAAACATCTAATCCATTTTCGTGAATCAGACTATCAAATCGTGAAAATCTTATCAAAATCTGTCACATAGTACTAAAATGACATTGTTTTATAGTATTAATTATTGAACAGTGCACTATTTCAACTTTAAATACCAATGAAACCTATTCGCTCATTAGACAATCGCTCTTGTGGGGTTTAAGGTTATAGTGAGAGTAATGTTTTGATTGTCGTATTTCACAGTATTCCGGTTACATAAAGATTTGCTAATATTACCACTGTAATCTAGAGATTATAAGGAATAAACCAACATGCAATTCATTACTATACGCCACAATATGTGGTGGGCCCATTCCCCAAACAAAACAAATTGTCTCCTTTGTAAATTAAGTTTTGGTGAAATGCCTGGTCACCCATTAGGGCTAGTAACATTATGCGAATTAAAATTATGCCAAAACAAATTACCCTTCAAGATAATTATGCCAACATAAACTGTATGCCAAAAAAAATTATGGCAAAGAATTATTATGGCAAAACAAATTATGCTAAAACAGTTATGCCAAAGTATATTAGGAAAAAGAACATTATGCGAAAAAAAGGGATCCCGTGGCGAGTAAGGATGCTCGCATACGCCAGACTTTTTGTAGAGCCGATTATCGGGCCGATTTAAATTCTATACATAAATACGAGCGAATCTTTGTAGAACTTGTGCGTTTAGCGTATTAAATTCTCCGTTTTATTAGAAAAGTGTAATAATATGACCACGTCTTAATAAGTTTCAATCAAAAACTTTTGCTCAGGCGGAGGTGGGTTTGAATACGCGGGGCCCCCTTTTGCGCGGGGCCTGTAGTAATTGCTACTCTTGCTACGTGGTTAATCTGGCACTGGCGATAAGACCACCCATTTTACACTAGTTTTCCTTTTTGTTTGATGTATTTGGTGTAGGTACATTAAAGTGAATTAATAAATAATAACACATAGAATAATAAATGTCAAGATTTTGTAAGGAGAGAACCACCATTGTCCGGCCCGTATCAAGTTCGATCGGCTGTTGGTTATAATATTATTATGTTTTATCAATCATTATAAATGGAGCAGAGTAGGAGCGAGGTAGATACCTACCTACTCGTACATATACTCGATTTTAACTTTTAAAGGCTCTCCCCACAGGCGCGTTTATATCGGTCGATAATATCGAATGCGATATTGCGATAATGCGTCCCGATTCCTTGCACACAGCTCCGTTTTTATCGTCCGATACTTCTAATGTCTACGTGTAACCTACAGTACAGGCCCCCCGCTCGCACTACGCCTTACTAACGTTATTAACTCAGGTGTGTGTAAGATCGTATACGTCCTAATACAACATTTTCTAAGAACTCATATCGCAATATCGCGGGACGGAGAAACGCAAGCGTCCGACTTCTATTGCGTGCGTCGTTATTATCACAGCAGTGTATAACTTCGTGGCCGTCCTAATACAAAAGGTACAAAAACAGATATCGCAATAACTCATCCGTTATTATCGACCGATAAAAACGCGCCTATGGGGGAAGAGCTAAAATTTACCCTTTTCTGCCATGTAGGAACGACACGGAGAGTTATGTTTTGTTGAATAGAAGGGGAAGAGCAATGCAATATAATGATAAAAAAATTACAAAAGACATATTATTTAATTCCAATAAGCCATTAAAAATAATTACTCATGGATGGCGGTCTTCAGTGGATAAAGAAGGCGTATTATATATAAAAAATGCATACATAGAAGCTCAAAATGTCAATGTAATAACCGTGGACTGGAGCTGCACTGCGAGTTCCATCTTGTACCCTTGGGTAGCAAATGAAACTAAAACTATTGGCGGTCTAGTAGCTGTTTTTTTGGATGGATTGAACCGCCTGTACAACGTGACTAGTGAACAGCTACATCTTATTGGACATAGTCTTGGAGCTCACGTAATGGGTATAGCAGCGTCTAAATCTAACAGGACTGTGTACAGAGTCACAGGTAGGTATTTTATAAACATTACTTAAGGTACACACAGCTTCATCAACTAGGTAGGTACCTACCCCAGCAAAAGGCACGCAAGTTCAAATCCGACATAGCTTTAGGTATCTATGTATTTTTACAAAAACATTTTATTATATACGCGCCCCGGATCTAGATTTATTGAAGCGGGGCAAAGACCGCCGTCGCCGGTCTGCCGCCCCCGCCAATCCTTTTTGAGGGATGCTCTAAGGTAGCCCGCGAAATTCAAATTTTCTCGAAATGATTTTGGCAGCAACATAATTAATCAAAATCAATCGATAATGCGCCAATGCAATAGGGGCACCAAAACTGTTATGAAAAAGACAAATAGAAATATTATATGTGCTCGTTTTAAGTGCGTGTCTCATTTTAAGTAAAAGTCAAATAATTTATTTCAGTTACGCACATGGAAGGCACTTTTGAACGTCAAAATATAAAAACAAAATTAAATTGATTCTAGTCGCCCCTTCCAAAAGGTAATTTTCGTACGGAGAAGAATGTGCAAGAAACTCCACCGTTACTCTTTTAAAATGTTTTATAATATTTTGTTTATGTACATTAAATATATATTATGAAGACGATGTTCTTAGATTATAAATACTATACCACAATAGGTAAAATAATTAAAAATGAAGCAATGACAGATAAACTAATGATATGATAGATACATGGTGCTCACATATTTACAAACATTGTAGAAGTATACGATATTACTCAAATTTTAACAAGTAGCTAATACTAATAAGTAAGTGTGTGAGCTAAAGTAATCACAGAATGTAAAATCAATGTCACAAAAATTATAAATTATACAATTACATTAGCAACCAGTTTGATTTTGTATAGAAAAATGTATGTGCTAAAAATAATTCATTTGTCTGCCACGAAATACAAAATATAGCATTTGGTTTACCCTGGAAAAGTTTTTCGACTTATTTAGTATGCTAATTAGATAATTATTCAATGTCATTGCCGCATTTGTTCCCAGTTTACGTATTTTTATAGTTGGCAAATTGAATGTATTTCAATGTTCAATTGAACCTAATTAAATTATATAAAACTAACAAAAGAAACAATACTAATATTTCATAAGTTTGGGGCTAGAAACTTATTGTAAATCGCACTGCAAATGGCAAATCAATCATTTTGTCATTGAATCGGCTAATATTGTGTAGAATGGTAAAGCGCGCGGCGGCTGCAAAAAATGATTTTTCTGAGGGCAGGCCGGGGCCCCGGTCAATTGTGGGGCCCTGGGCACATGCCCAGAGTACCCAGTGGAAAAGAGGATACTGGCCCCGGTTTGCCCCCGCCTAGATCCGGGGCTGATATCGACAAGCAAACGATACTGCTGGAAGAGTATCCGTTTAGTTTGCTCGAAGGTTTTAAAAACACTTGAAGAGGATATTAATGGAAGTTCAGTCCCCAGAAACGAAGTTTACTTTTTATTAATGTTACGTTTTTTGAAATTTGCTGGTCAGTGTCAGGTTGTACCGTTGTATGTTGATCTGATATGATCCGCGACCATACCTATCAAATATGTCTTTACAAAATTATTATCATTAAATTCATCAATACAATACCTACAACTTTTTATTAAACTATCTAATAATCAAAAAGTTGAGGGGTCCCCATAATAGTGACGCTGTCTGTACCTAAATGTGTAATGTTTGTATTACAAAAAAAAATCATTTGAATATAATTTTAACAACAACATCTAATGTTTTTTCAGGCCTCGATCCTGCAAGACCTTTTTTTGAGTACCCACCTCAAGACGCGTTCGCGAAACTAGATTCTTCTGATGCTGAAATTGTTGACGTCATTCATACTTGTGCTGGACTGTTAGGCTTTGAAGGAGCAATCGGAACAGTAGATTTTTACCCTAATGCAGGAATAGCACCACAGCCAGGATGCGAAGATATTGTCAAGTTCTTTGGTTCGTTTTATTAAACACCTATCTACCTAGATATAAGTACCTAGAGTGTTTTGTAGTGAACAAATATTTAAAATATGTTTTTATTTACAGAAGCGTGTAGTCACAGCCGTTCATTTGATTATTTCGCTGAATCAATCAAATATCCTACATCTTTTCCTGCGTATCAGTGCGAATCTTGGCTTGACTTTTTAGAAAATCGATGCAGTCATAAAGGGTTTATGGGTGAAGGTGTCAATAGAAACATGTCTGGCAAATTTTATTTAAAAACGAACGCATTTGAACCATTTGGTATAAGTTTTTATCTGTAAAGCTACAGTTTCCTAGAAAAGGTGTGGCTGTCATGAAAATGGTGACAGCAGCAAAGATTTAAATCGTTAGATTCGCTCTACTGCGTCTAAAAATAATCGAGTTTCTGTTTCGTTTTGACACCTCTGACACACAATGACGCAGTGACAACATTTGTTTGTCATGGAAACTCTATTTATTATTGTGTTAGCTCACTCTTCTCAGTATGGACACTTTTTCTTGTGACTAAGTATGGTGAGGGCAAATCTAGCGATTTAAATCTTTGGAGAGCGGGGTTTACTTTTACGGTGTCAACAACGCTCTATAAGAAACCACACCAACTTACTTTCATAATCAACGTTTCAGTGACGTCATTCGCCGGTAAATTGCGTAAGCGTTCACCGCTCTTCTAGGAAACATATTTTAATTATATTGATTTAATATTATCAAGCAGTTAGCCTACGTACGCACGGGCGCTTTTTCTAACGCGACGTATCTTGACGCGCACTGGATTTTCAACGCTCGGTTTAGCGGCGTAAATTGAAAATCAAACTGTACACTTTTTCACCGCGCTAGGGATGCACTCTATTGGATTCTCAACGTTCAGTTCGACATTGAGACTTGAAAACCCAAAGCACGGTCAAAAACTAGCGTTAAAAAAGCGTCGTGCGAATGTAATGCGTGTATGTGGCATGTGGTTGAAAAGAGATTTATGATACTATTTACTAAATGTATTTGCAGGCGGACATCGTATGCCGCCGTCTTGTCGTATTTAAGGTCAAATTAAGTATGTAATTATTGAATTAAATAAGTAATATAACATAATATTATGATTAATTATTATATTTTAAATATTATAGTAAGTAAAGAAATTATGTAATAAAGTACGCCACCTTGGGCCACCAGTCGCGCGCAGACTTATCTTGCGCCCGCGCACACTACCAAGAAAACAACAATACAAAAAAAAACTAACAATGACAGCGGACAGTGCTGCCAATCCCACTGTTTTAACAGTAGATCTACTGTTTTTTAATGTCACCCCTGTTTTCTGTTTTAGTCCATATTTATACTGTTTTTTTGTATTTTAGGCGCCATCTGAAGCAAATAATCCAAAATGTTTGTTTCTTGCTTTTCGTGTGTGTACCAACTAGGTGGTAGACCACAGAGTACTTTGTAATATACTGAAATAGAGACCAATCTTGTACCGTGGAACGGGGTCATTTGCGTTCGAAAGAAACTAGCGCCATCTGATATTCATAGTTAGAAATACACCTTTGGATAGGACACCGGTATGCTATAGCTATAGCTATTGAGGTGGGCAAAGTATATCATTTTTGCGATTGGAACATTTGCATCTGGATCACTGAAATGATCCGAATCATTGATTTGTTTCATTTGGATCATTTGAATCATCGACTCAAAGGATATAAAAATGGATAAAGACAACGAAAAACTGTGAGAATAGGAGTGATACACATCTCATTTGGTATCTCTTTCTGACTTTAATAGATTGTAATGTGTCACCCACTCACTCGCAACTCGCCAGTCAGTTCGGTAGTACTGACACTAAAGTAACTTAAATCAGCGTCTCAGTCTTTCTCTCTCGCTCACTCGCTCACTGCTGCTCAGTCGCCCCGCAAGTGACGGTCGCGCGGAAAGACACAGATTAACGACAGACACAAAGTAACGATTCAGATTCAAATGATGCGTTTGAAACGTTGTTACTGAACCAATCTTTTGGAACACTTCAATGATCCGGATCAGTGAGTCGGTTCCGTAAAGAGTTACACACGCCTAATAGCTATATATAGGATGTGTATAGCTATGGTAGTAGTAAAGGTATATATCCTGTAGTATTTAGTATTCATTCAAGGATTGATAAATTAAATACAATTTAGTAATCATGAAATTCAACGAAGAATCCTATCTCAAACTTAACACTACAGTGGAGTCCTATCTTATTTTTGACACAACCACTCACAAAATAACTTTCTGGTCACGATTAAGGATTAGTCGAATGAAATTTCGCTCAACTCAACGACAAACACACAACATAAACACAGAAAGATTACATAAATTTACAAAATGTCGTAAAACACGGCAAGCGTCAGAGATTAGCAGACATTTTATTGGGGATATCAGAGGCCCTAGTTTTTTTTGTTGCTGTAAAAGAGCGTATAGAAATTTAGGTTTCATGCTTCGTACGGTCCGAAGTTTCACGAATGTGAAAGCTATTATAGCATTATATAACGCATTGGTGAGGAGCCAGGTAGAATGTAACGCAGTTATCTGGTCTCCGCATGAAGCTAAATATAGTCTCATGCTGGAGAGAGTACAAAATAAATTTATAAGATATTTTTATATGCGCTATTATGGAGTCTATCCCTTTTACCCGTTAATGTATCCAACCTTATTTATTCTAGGTATGGTAGGATACAACGAGCTAAGGGTTAGGAGGGATCTTGCACTCGCCTCATATATATTTAAAATACTGAGAGGGAAGGTGCATAATGCAGTTGTTTTAGGCCAGGTGAGTCTGTGTGTTCCGGACAGGTACGTGTGGCGACGACGGCAGCCACGACTACGACTGCTGGTGGAACCGCGTGCTAGGACCAACCTTCTGAAGGAGGCGCCGCTGACGCGTGCACTCCGCACGCTCAACCTCATAGCGAGTGAGACAGACCTATTCTGTTGTTCTCTGAGTGAATTCACAAGGAATGCTTTGTTTGTAATTAGTTATAGGTATTAGTTATAAGGAACAATTATGTTAAAGTATTAATTAAGGCACATTTACCGCATTGGTTAGCTGTAAGGGTAGATGTATGATGATAAATAAATAAATAAATAAATTTTAACCATCTCAACATTACGCATCGATCGCGTTTGGCGCTCTGATTGGCCCTTCACTGGCATTCACTGGTGAAGAGCCAATCGGAGCGCCGAACGCGGTCGATATTACGAAAACCACCAAGGTGAATTATAGTGAACATTGCTTCAGAGCTGCCATCTCTTATCTTTAGTTGGTGAACACTTCTACGATTATTATCCAACAACATTAAAAAACTTATTTTGTACAGGGACTACAACATACACGCTGAAACAATGGTTGTTTTTCCGCAGCGAAATGGTTTTGTCTTGGTCGTACAATAGATTTATAGTATTTTTATTTTTTTTAATTGAAAAATGGCGGATTTAGAATTGTGATAAACAAAACTCGAAAGCGATCTCGACCAAGAGTGATACAGCGCGAACGCCCGGCTGCGCGTGCGTGAGGCTGGCGCCGCGCGGTCTGTGCTTCGCGCTACAGCTGTAAACTACCTACTCCTGAGTTGAACGAAACACAATATTTACTACCTAAAAGATATTACAATTTTCCCTTCATACTTTTACGGGCTTAGGACCGTCAGAAATACTTTTTTACCTACAATTGACTGAACACGAAACTGAAAATAAATGTATTATCTTACAAAAAATAATTTTCTGAATTAATTATTGAAGTATTTAAGGCGTATTTAAAAAATTGGAATCAACTTTTAAGTCAAGTCAATGGTTTTAATTAACTAAGCTACATAAATGTTCGCTATTTACCAAGGTAGGTACTTACACTTCCCGGTAACGGAGTAATTGTTCGAAATACAAGCAACTACGTTCGATACACAATCGAGCACGTTTTATTTGATTGTCTTTCAATTTTAATAAAGTATCTCTGCTCTGTCACGTCTTACGGTATCAAAAGCGTTCACTATCGCACTCATTAACGCGTCGCGAGTTGCATGTTCCTCACTATACACTAGGCGCTTGAGCTCAGACCACAAGTAAAAGTCCAACGGAGTCAGGTCCGAACTTCTAGCTGACCAAAACACTGGCCCACCGAGACCGATCCAGCGCTGGGGAAACACCGAGTCCAGGTGCTCTCGCACAGCTCGCTGATAATGAGCCAGGCACCCGTCATGCTGGTAGTGCAGGTTGTCCACGGGCACCGTTAGTGGAAGGTCTTCTAATAAGTCCGGGATAACATTACGCAGCATTTCCAGGTAAGTTCACCTGTCAAGAGTCCTGTCACAAAATGCGGTCCAATATATATATATTCTGTGGCTTTTGTAGTCTGTGATGTGGAATTGTGGACTGTGGTTGTGTTGTTCTCTATATAATCTGTGGGTTGTGTTGACTTTAGTTGAATGAGTTGAACAACTAGGAAGTTGAACATAGTCAAGTAGAAAAACAGCGTAAAAAAAACATTATATTATTTCTTGATAAATTAGCTAACTAGATTTAAAAAAGTCACTTTGTTGTTCTTTTACTTTACGTAAAATAATAATGAATACTATTCCAAATGATAAACAAAATAAGCGATATCGCAAAAAATACAAGTACATGAAAATGCGAATAAAAAGTCTAATTCTAGTAAGTAACTTTACAAAATCAGAGTTTTAATAAAATCACTTCTATGTTAGACACAAAACTCAAACAACTATTTTGTAATTTTTACAAAAAGCCAAGCATGAACATCAGACAAGTTTTTCTTTTTCTGGCTGGTGTGTTATGTGTTCTTGTATTGGTTTGGTGCCGTTTTCACGCTTTGTTTTATTTTACGCAAATTTTGGTTATTCCATGTGAAATTTGCTTGATCGGAGCATCTGACACAGATATTGTTTTTTTTTATGTGCAAAAGGTACCTTTATAGTGGGCTGGTTTTGGTGATTATACGGTCACGACGTTATTTTGAGTTCAGAATTAAATACCGTTAATAGAACTAAAATCAAATTAAATTTTTAGGAGAATGCAGCATTGTGCGATGAAGTGGCAAAAGTTCAGGAAAGTATATTAATTGTAAAAGATGAAAGAAGATTTTTACTTCATAAACTACTAGAATATGAAAATGATAATGAAGTCTCACAAGTTTTCTTTAAGAATGATTCTGTGATAACATCTAATGGCTCAAGATCGAAAATAAAGAAAAGACAAAGCTGTGATGACACTAGATAATGAATACTGAAGACAATTAAGCTATATTTTATTGTAATAACTAAGAGTAGGCATTGTGTAAACAATGCATGAACTGAAGGCAAAACTGGTAGAGAAGACACTTTCTGGATGATGGTTGACACAGATCTAGACATGTTTTAAATAAACAATCAATTCTGATTTTGTATTAACTTTTTAATTAATGATTATCTTTTATATTACTTCATACCACTATTATAGAGCATAATAACAAATTGCATCATTGTGTTTCTTTCAAGCAGTAACAAGGTGTAATTAAATAAAATGAATTTGTTTTCTAAATGAATGTTTTTAATTCTACCATCCCATACATTTTATGAACTATAATAAATTGTAGTATGTGTTATGTTATATCTTTTTCATCCTCCTCCTCATCATCAAACGACAAAATAGGACGGCTCTTCTTTTCTTTTGAGGTTTTTATTTTAGAGGCATCCTCTTGCTTCCTTTTAGAAATTGCTGATTCTGCCAATGGCTTCTCTTTTGTCTTGAACATAACTCGTTGACTTAGGTCTGCTTTTGTTTCAGATTCCAATTTTTCTATTCTTACCCTTTCTGTTTCTGCTTCCTCTGCTGTTAAGTCACCTTCTTTAAGGACCACTACTTGCGGCTGTTCACTGTCTTCATCTTCAGCGAAATCTTCCTCATTATTCATTAATTCATCAAACTTGTGATTTTTGTCATCATACCCAGCTTGCCTTTTTAACACTTTGAGAAATTCTGGATCTTCGGGTTTTATATAACTAATGTTTCTTTTCTTATTCATGATAATGTCTAAATAAAAATGGGTATTTGATAAGAAAAGCAAAGAGAAGTAATTTGTGTAGATCTGAAGGGCTGAAAACTACCCTACCACGATGATACAGGTACCTTTATAGTTAGTAAAGTGATAATATTCCTTAGTCGTAGTTTTTCGTTTCATATAGGTTAGTCTTGGCTACAAACTGGACGAATATCGAGCATCGATTTATATCTCTGGTATTGAGTCAGAAAATTATCCAGGCTTGTATTTATTATGACGTCAACTTCGACTCTCCATTTATGGTTTTCTGGAAGAGAAACTACTATTATGCAAATATCACGTAGAAACTATGACAGACCAATTAATCGCTGGTTCCTCGATATTAATAATCACCTGGCTATGAGGTGAGTTTATATTCCTTGATAATCGCTGATCTACTGGTTAGATAGAAAGTAGTATTTTCTGTGGTGGACACCTAACTATAGTTATTATACTTTTTGGGTGAAAATTGTTGTCTTGTCAATACCTCTGAGCACAGATTTGATAGCTACATCCGAGTTCCGACCTCACCGGTCAGTATATCATAGATATTAACACAATAAATTATTATGCTTAAATTGTAGTTGTAGTCTTTAAGTAAGTTCAATTACTTCTTGGTCATTAACACAGAACTCTACGAGGTAATTGTATATTTCACTCTTGACTTTGTGTCCATTTGACAGTCTTTTACGCGATAATTCTATCAAATATTTTTTTTTTTTTTTTTTTTTTTTTTTTTCCTTTCTTGGCAATTGAGCCGGTGTCGACTATTCTGCCAGTGTCACGTGGCGACGGCAGCGCAGAGTGGCAGGCCGTCGGACTTTGTACTTTGTGGGTAGATAAATGTTAGTAGCTGCAGACGAAGACAAGGGTTAGTAAAAGACATGTATTCTAATTTACAAGCTAATATAAAATAATATACTTACAACCTAAAAAAGTATATATATATATATATATAAAATATAATACATAGTTATTTTACGCATCAGTTAAAATTTTAAATTATTTTCATTCATAAAGGTTGCTAAAATTTGGATGATTTTGGGAGAGAAGTGGGATAGAAGAGAGTGGAAGTTAGTTGGGAGAGGGATGTTATATTTGGAAATTTTTCGATAGATGTCGAAGGAATGGGTGTTCAAAGAGCATGAGAAAAATATATGATCCAAAGTACCCTCCGCAAGGCCACACTCACATAGTGAATTGTCCCGAACGTGGATCTTGTTCAGGAACACTGGGCTACAACAATGTCCGAGTCTCAGTCTACAAAGTGACGAAACAGTTCTTTTGGACAATTTCGGGCATTTGAAAAACCAAGGTTTGCGTTGGATGTCGGGCTGTATCGCTGCGAAGTAGACGCCCTTGGTTTTTGAAGTATTCCTCCATTTTTTAGTCCACGAGTCGAATAACTTGGGCTTGGCACCATTTCGCAAATCGTAGTTATGAGCTACGTAGTGCTTTCGATCAACCGGATTTGATGTGGCATACTTTGCTAACGAATCAGCGCATTCATTGCCAGCAATACCCGAGTGACCAGGGATCCAAGTTATCTCGATATCCAAGCCATTTTGGGAACAATCAAATAATAAATTCTTAATTTTTACAATGATTTGACTATGAACTTTGCTTCTAAGTTGGTTTTGTTTTAAGGCCTGAATGCTGCTACGGGAATCTGAAAAAATTACAGATCTTTTAATTTTGTGAGATTTAATAAAGTGGACGGCTTCTAAAATACCAATACACTCTCCTGTGAAAACTGATGCTTCTGGCGGACATTGATAAAGTAAAGCTATTTTTGAATTTTGATAATAAACTGCTACTCCTGTACAGCCTGATTGAGATAGTTTAGATGCATCAGTGAAAAAGAGATTCCATCCTTCCCAGTAACGCTTGAGAGCTAGCTCAAACTCGCCTCTTGCGTTTTGGGAATTCTTTGGTATACCTAGTCCCAAAACGGCTTTTGGTTCGAAGTGAATCGTCTCGTATGCGGTGGAAAAAACGGGGAGAATTGGATATTGACAAACTGGGGCAGAGAGGTGTTTAAGCTCTCTGTACCTATTTAGCAATAGAGGAACTGTTTTATTGTTCCAATAGGGAGAATCATTAAAAGAGCGGTCGATTTGCTCTAAAATTGGGATTAACGGATGGGATGAAAGGGAGAATATTTTGGATAGGAAGCGATCTGCCAAATACTGTCTTCTTAGGTAAAGAGGCGGTTCTGCACATTCGACTTGAAGCGCATTTATAGGAGAGGATTTCATGGCTCCAATAACAATTCTCAGGCATTTGGCCTGAATGCTGTCTAGCTTCTTAAGTGCTTCTTTGTTGCAGGGTTCAATAAGGAAGCAACAGTAGTCCAAAACACTCCTGGTCAGCGCATTATAGACCAGTTTAAGGGTGTAGGGGTGAGCTCCCCACCACACTCCGGCCAGAGCCTTAAGGATCGACACGGAGCGTTCACACTTTTTGACCGTGTTGTTAATGTGGTCAACCCCAGACAATTTTGAATCTAAAGTTACTCCCAAGAACCTAGCCTTATCCTTGACTGGAATGATTTGACCATCTATATTTAAATCAATCTGGGGAACAGAACGCTTGCGGGTAAAAATTACCGCTGTACTCTTTGGCGCACTTAAAGATAACCCGTGATCAAGAAGCCATTGGTTAAGTGAGGATAGAGACACATTCATGGACAGAGCGGCATCCTGAATGGAACTGCCAGTGACCAGTAATGCAATATCGTCAGCATACTGAAGGATTTTGCAGTCAAAATTTAGAGAAGAAGATAGGTTTGCTGTATATATATTATATAATAGGGGACTAAGAACGGATCCTTGAGGTAGCCCTCTCCAGACTGTTCTTTGTTCGGAGTCAGCCCCAGGGATTCTTAATTGAATGGCGCGGTTGGTTAAGATGCTACCAATGATACGACAAATCCTAGCCGGGATTCTCAGCTCTTGCAGCTTTTGCCTGAGAATAGGGAGGAGAACCGAATCATAAGCAGCCGATATGTCAAGAAAAACAGCAACCACAGACACATTCCTGCTGAGGGCCAGCCGGACCGCTGACGTGAGGATACCCACACTATCAGCAGTGCCCAGACCTTTCCTAAAGCCGAACTGAGTCGCCGGAAGCAGCCTCTCGCTCTCCACCAACCACTCTAAACGATTTTTAATTAAATGTTCTAAAAGTTTAATTAGTATGGACGATAGAGCGATAGGTCTATATGAGCAATGATCATTAGGATCTTTGCCAGATTTTAATAACGGAATGACAACTTGAACCTTCCAGTCTGTGGGAATGTAACCAGAAATAAAGCAAAAATTTGCCAAGTCCAGGTAGTATTGCTGCGTTTTCGGACCAGCTTTAGAAATAAAGGAGTATGGGAATCCATCAACCCCTGGTGCGGAATCTTTGACATGGGATAGTACAGCTTTTAATTCTTCCAAGCTAAATGGCATGTTCATAGGATCGTTAGTGTCGTCTACATCATCGATGCCGACACAACTGTCCTCTACACCTGGAACATAAGCTGGAGCAATTTTTGAGAAAAACTGGTATCCCAGTTCTTCTGTGGGCATGTTTGAGGAGGCAGGTGCTAAACTACATCTAAAACGTTTCACCTTTCGCCACACTGCTGAAACCGGGGTAGATGGACTCAGAGAACTGCAATATTTTGACCAACCTTCTCGTTTCTTTTTTTTTAATACTTTCCTGGACTTAGCTAATATCCGCTTGAAGGTGATGAGATTATCCAGGTTCATATCGCTGTTAACAGTATCCTCAGCCTCATTTCTGGCCCTGACCATGTCAGTGCATTCCCTATCCCACCATGGTGGAGAAGGAATTCTATCAGATTGGGGTTTTTTGGAAGGGAAGCAATCATCTGCTGTGGAAGAAACGGTGGAAGAAAAGGACAAAAAGCATTCCTGGGCATTATCACTGTTTATTTTTGGAAGGGAAGATATTCTTAAATCTAAAATTTTTGAATATAAATCCCAATCTGCTGAGTTTAGTTGGTGTTTTAAAAGGGGTGGGGATACTTTAGTGGGAACATTTTTAGAAGGGAATTCAATCATGATGGGATAGTGGTCACTTCCATAAGTCATATCCAAGCGACGCCAGATGAGTAGACTAGATATACTGGATGAGCAGAACGTCAAGTCAACACAACTATTACTCTGCCCTGGAGCAGACCTGCGTGTGGCACTGCCATCGTTGATGATACAGAGATCAAGATCATCCAGTATATCCAGTAAGCCTATGCCAAAATTATCACAAGTATCCGATCCCCAGCGATAATGGTGACAATTAAAATCACCCATAACAAGTATTGGACCGCTAACATTGCATAACAAATTTCTAATTATCGAAAGATATTCGAGTTGTGGGTGAGCAATATAAAAAGAAAATATATTTATATCCTCAGCCTTAACAGCAATAACATTTATGTTATTGTCAACAGAGGGTAGAGGAATTGGGGAAGATGATACTTTGCTATTGATGAGCAAAGCACATCCCCCATATCCATCAGGTCTGTCATTACGAACACTGCCGAAAAAAGGCATCCTGAAATTACTTTCAGGTAAAAGCCATGTCTCAGCAATGCCACAGATTGATGGTTTATATTTATTAATTAGAAAGGAAAGATCAGGTTTCCTGGGAGTAATACTCCTCACGTTCCATTGAAGAAATGTCAGGGGATGGAATGTTATTGATATAATTTAATATTGAGGTCAGTTTTAGGGCAACGTGGTCAGGTATTGAATGGGTTGGATTCACAAGAACAGCCATTAACATATTGGTAATGAGGTCTAATATGTTTTTCGATTTGTCCTCTTGTTTAAACATCGGCTCACTGTCTTCCGTTGGGAAGGCACAGCCATTTTTGGAAGGGGAAAAAGAGAAATTTTGAGTTAGGGCTTGATGGGCCTGTTTATTATAGCCAGGTGAAAGGGGGACTCGGGGTTTAGGGTTTAAGAAGACCGTTTTACGGTATGATTTTTGGGTTACAGGAATAGGGGTTGATGGTCGAGATTGTGGTGTATTAGATATAACATTGTTACGTGGGGAAGATTTTGAGACATCGGCATACGATCTGAAAACAGGGGGAAAGACCCGACTTGCCTCCGCATACGAGATCGATTTCTCCGCCATCAGAGCTTTGATGCTCTTCTGTCGGCCCAATTCAGGACAAGCACTGTCGTTTGCGAAATGGTTCCCAGAACAAGAAAGACAGAAACCTAGTTCAGCAGTGATTTCACATCCATCGCCAGGATGATCTTCACCACATTTAAAACACCTTGGTTTTGAACGGCAGATAGTACGGGTGTGGCCAAAGCGACAGCAATGATAGCACTGTATTGTTGGGTATGTGTACCTCTCAACTGGAAGAGCTGAATAGAAACAATACACACGTTTCGGTAAAATTTGTCCGTCAAAAGTTAGTACTACTGTCTGCGTAGGTTTCCACTCAGCTACACCAGAGGATGTCACTTTACGGCTCATCCTTCTGGTCTTAACAACAGGACCACATCCTTCCGGAACCTTAATATTTTTAATAATTTCTTCCTCTGTCCATTCAGTAGGGATGTCTCTAACAATACCCATTCTTGTGATATTGAATTGCGGGATGGAGGCAGTATAATTATGTTGTATTAAAAGGTGATTATTTAAAAAACTGTTGGCGTCCTGATACGATTTAAACTCGACTGAGACGCGATTTCTACCTAAACGTTTGATCCCATCGAGGTGTATGTTATTGACATTATTCATCGTCAAAAACATACCAAACTTAACCGGTTGCAGCACAGTGCCTGAAGTTTGATCATCCTTAAGGGAAACATGGACAATATACGGCGGATTGTCCCTGGCTGTATAAGTAAGTCTGCCGATTACGTTCTTTGCTATCTTAGGTGGGATATTAGAAATGGTAGGGGGTGAGCCAGCAACTCTTTTTCGGTTTGAGGTCTCTGTATCCATAATGGGGTCTTGCGTGAGCATTTGGGAGTCATGGGGGAGTGTAACAGTTAATACAGGGGAGAGTTCAAAAGGTTCATTCGGAGGATCTGGGTCAGGGGGCTTTTTGGAGTTCATTTTGCGCAATAATGGTTAAAAAGCGGGACAATCACAAATAAAACTAACCTTACCCGAAGAACACAAACACAAAGAATAATCTCGATTTCAAGTTCACGCTAATAAAAACCACTAAAATCGAAAAAATTCGTAGCACAAACAAAGCACGTGAAGCCTTCACCACTACCCTCGGAGAAAAAATGTTTTTTATTTTTTATTTTGTTTCCCACCGCACGTTTTCTCCACATTTGACATTGGCAGAATTGTCGACATCGGCACCATTGCCATAAGGAAAAATAGAATAGAATAGAACAATACAATTTGTCATTTTACTGACATTGTGATCTTTTTGTGAATTATTTTCTGACATAAAAAAATGTCTGGGCATCGGAATGTACGGATAAAGTAAGTACTAATAGAGATTTTTTTTAACTTTGATTTACCTACTACAATCAGTACACTAACTAGGTCTACGACAGGGCGCTCAATCTTAGTACAAAAAACTGGGGACAGCAATGGGTACAATTATACAAAGTCACGAAGTGTACACGCTGAAATTTTAATGGTTGTTTTCTCACGGCAGAACGATTTGCCCTAAGTAGTACTATTGAATCATAGAGCTAAACTTAAAAAAAAAACATGTTTTGTTTTCAAATAATGAAAACAAAATGCATCAACTCGAAATCGTGAGAAACGATAGTTGTTCACTAGACAATTGTACTAGGTACTCGAACCTCATGCAGCGCGGCTGCGCGCTGCTATGTTAGTACTATTTATTCTATGCCGCTGCCGACTAAGCGAAGACCGATTCGTAAACGTTCAGACTAGAGGTTTGCACCGGAGCGAGATTTTAACAACCGATTGAATTCACCGGTGATTGGGCAATCTCCGGTGAAAAACCGGAGGTCTCCGGAGAATAAAGAAATTTTGTTTCTTTTTTTAAATTTATACAATAAAAATGAAGAAATAAGAATAATCAATTGATATACTTCATATAATCATTTATTAAAAAAATAAAACGTTTTATAAAGACAACAAATGCTGATTTTGATTTAAGAAACACAACATGTCAACAGTGTCATAGCGTAACATGTTTCTTCTATCATTTAGTATTTGTCCTGTCGCCGAAAATACTTTCTCTGACCTTACAGAAGTAGCAGGCACAGCTAGGTATTTAAAGGCTATTTCGTCTAAAGGCTTTAAATGTTTATTAAATTTCCAGAATTTTTATTTATTTATTTATTTATTCATAACAATTTTTACATTGTGTCGAAAGATTTTACAATAAAAAAAAATACAAAAATTATATGCCACTTAATTACTATGAGGGAGAGTAATAATAATAAATAAATGTCATTTAAATAACCAGATTATCAATGTCACAAAATAATTAAATATAGCTATGTCAGATGTTCAATGTCAATTACTTACTGACAGCGATGCGGACGAATACTTCGACGCCTAACTGTCCTTTTGTTTTTTGTATCTATTCGTGGAGTTAGTTATTGTATTTCGTACCTAGTGTTAATAGTTTGTAAATAATTACTTACCTATATGTCATGAATGTAATTAATCACAAAAAAAATATACCAATAGTAGCAGCAATAATAATCTTGATAAATTCCTAGTATAATATGTATGTTTACAATTTAAATTTCATTAATCGAATAATAGCAGCCTTCCAGTAGGTAACGCTTCAATTTAGTTTTGAAGTCCCGTTTGTAAAGAGCTAATTTTATATCATCGGGAAAGTATTAAAGATTTTCACTGACATGTGACCGGTACCGTGTGCGACTATATTAAGTTTAGGAATATTTGTGCTTTTAAAATCTTTTCTTCTCGTACTCTCTCTAAGCTCTCTTTTTACAGCATCTTTAGCAGCCAATTTATTTTGCAATAGTCTAAAGCTGTTTCTAAAAACGGGATGCGATATAGTAGAAATTCGACAAACAGTTCGAGATACGTATTCCAATATTTCACCTACCGCTGTAGAAATTCTGGGACCCAAACTTTGAATGTTATCGAATAGCCCGTAAATTATAAGACCGCTTTGAATTAATGACTGAAATAATTTATATAATTCGAAAGAAACAAGTTGGTAAATAATTGTCATGAATGTTAAATAATTATAAAGAAATGGTTGTTGAATGTGTCTTTGATTTGTGTAAATTTATTATATAAAAAAATAAGATGCATCGATCACCGGAGATCAATCGGTTAATTACCGATTATTTCAATCGAGTACTTTTACCGGTAAATCACCGGTTATTCTCCAGTACTCACTGCTCCGGTGCAAACCTCTAATTCAGACCAACATAAGCTGCAAAGAGTAAAGTAACTATACAAGCTGTCGCGCGTAGTGATATACGGCATAATCTAGTCCGCACACACGCGGCGACCGCCTCCAATCCTCCACCTGACTGAACGCATCGCCGCCCCATGTCGCACGGTGGGCTGAAATCAAGCTTTCATTCACGAAAATTGATGAGCAATTTTTTTTTAAATAATAACGACTTTGCGATCTACCACTAAATACAAGAAATTTTTATTCTGCGATTTTTGTATATACCTAATATTTTATAAGTTATAATTATAACGATTTGAATTTATTTTTGTATGGAGAAATTTGATTTTATATGAATAAGTTTTAATTCTCAAGATTTCTCAAAAAAAGCTTTCGGTATTCGATTGTGCTATTTTTTAGGCAAATTATCTGATATATCACTTGCTTCGATTTTCTTCCATTTTGGAGAAAATTGTTTTTCATTCAGTTTTCCACACCACCCTTGAGGTAGAGAACTAAGCGCGGTTTTTTTTATCAGTGGATTCCCCAGGAGGCTTAATCCACTCATACGCACACTCTTACTCACACACGCACTCACAAAATTATCACTTAGACAATTTCATCAGATTCTGATTCAGATTCGTTCTCCACATTTACAAATTCTATATTTTTCGTTGAGATCGATGGGATCGAGCGGGCCAGAGGACTGGCCCGCGAGGAGTCGCTGGAGACTCTGAACAGAGATCCGTGGGGACGCCCATACAAATGGGTGAGAGATAAGCTCCGCCCATGGGCTCCCCCGCTGACGCAGAGTCTCCGGCCCCAGCTCGTGGAGGACGTGGTGAGCGCTCTCCCCGCCCATGGCTCCGCCTCCTGCGGTGCCCGATGCGGACCACACCAGGGACGACGATGACGATACTCCGGAGGTGACCGAGGTAGATCTGAGAGTGGCGGTACGTAGGCTGAGTGCCAAAAATACCGCCCCAGGACCCGACGGCTTACCTGGAAAAGCCTGGGTTCTGGCCTTAGAGGCTCTCGGGCTTCGACTTCGGGGGCTCCTAAGCGCATGCTTGGAGAGGGGCCAGTTCCCACTTCGTTGGAAGACGGGATGCCGACCTACCTCTGTCGAGTGGTCGAGGCCTATTTGACGGACAGGGCCGTCATCTACCCCGGTCACCACGGAGAGTGGAACCGGCGAGAGATGTCGTGCGGTGTCCCACAGGGATCGGTCCTGGGGCCGCATCTGTGGGACATCGGCTACGACTGGGTGCTGCGCGCCGACCTCCCTAGCGGCGTCAGCGTGGTTTGCTACGCTGACGACACGCTGGTCCTGGTACAGGGGAGGTTGCATGAGGCGGCGGCTGAACCAGCGACACGTTGGGTTGCGACAATCGTCGAAAGGATCCGGCAACTGGGACTCGAGGTGGCCTTGCACACGTCCGAGGCCATGTGTTTCTATGGTCCTCACAGCCCTGGAATACAGCTCTTGATTTACTAAGATCATACCTGAAAGATAAAAAAGTTAAAATTCAAGTAAACGGCGTAAACTCATTGGGATCTGAAATGGCAATGGGCGTTCCTCAGGGTTCGATATTGGGTCCATTCCTCTTTTTAGTTTATATTAATGATTTACCACAATTACTTCAAAATCAACCTAAGATGGTGTTATTTGCAGATGACACATCGTTGATATTTAAAATAAACCGACGGTCACAAAATCTTGACGACGTTAACAGCTCTATTCTTCAAGTCCAAGATTGGTTTACGGTAAATAATTTGGTACTAAATAAAAAAAAAACCAAATGCATTAGATTTAAATTACCTAATGTTAGAAGTAGCGAATGTGACATCATATTGAATGGAGAAAAACTAGAATTTATTAATCAAACCGTTTTCCTAGGAATCACGCTAGACGAGAAATTTCAATGGGGACCTCATATAACAATTCTTGCGGGGCGGCTAAGCTCGGCCGCTTATGCTGTTAGAAAGATACGACAGTTAACAGATGTAGAAACCGCGCGTCTGGTCTATTTTAGCTACTTCCACAGTATTATGTCGTATGGCATTTTACTGTGGGGTCGGGCTGCTGACATTGAATCCATCTTTATTTTACAAAAGAGAGCTGTCAGAGCCATTTATAATGTACATCGTCGCGAATCTCTCAGGGAACTATTTAAAAAGATTAATATTATGACGGTACCTTGCCAATTCATTTATGAAAATATTATGTATGTAAGAAAAAATCTACATATCTTTAATAAAATAAGTGATAGACATAATTTTAATACTAGAAATAAAGATAAAATAGATCAACCATTTTTCAGATTATCTAAAGTACATACATCTTTTATGGGGTACTGTGTTAAATGTTACAATAAAATACCTTGTGATATATTACAATTAAATGAAAGAAAATTTAAAACTCATATTAAAAGTACACTCTGTAAACAAGCATATTACAAATTAGAGGATTATATCCAAGATAAGAATGCTTGGAAACATGCTGGTCCTGCTCCATAGGACAATTTAGAGTCTAGACAAAATCAAACTGGTTGCTTATTTAATTATGTATTTGTTATTTTTTATAACACTGATTTTACATTCTGTGATTTCTTGAACTCACACACTGACTTATTAGTATTACTTGTTAAAATGTTAGGAATATCGTGTAATTTTACAATGTTTGTAAATATGTGAACACCATGTATCCATCACATATTTAATTTATCTGTAATTGCTTTATTTTTCATTCTTTTTTACCTATCGCGGTATAGTAATCTTATTCTAGATGCATCGTCTTCACATATAATTATATAATTAATGTATGCAAAATATTGTAAAAACATTTTAAAAGAGTAACGGTGGAGTTTCTTGCCCATTCTTCTCCATACGAAAACTACCTTTTGGAAGGGGCGACTAGAATCAATTCTATTTTTTGTAAACTTGACGTTCATAAGTGCCTTTTATGTGCCTAATTGAAATAGATTGTTTGACTTTGACTTTGTGACGTCACCGAGTCTCGATACATCTCGTTTTTATGTTCATAAAGATCAAAATACTTTTCTTTTGCATTACGAAAATATACGTCAAATCAGCAAAACTTGCACGCACTTGACATGCGATTATGTCCTCTAGTAAAAATGTTAACGAGACTACCGTAGGGTTGAGGTCATGTTTGAAATCAAAATTGACATGTCGATAATTTCCTAGTAAAAATTACTTAGTAATTACTTTTGTTTATTTTTTTGATTGTTCAATGTTTTATAATTTTTTATGTCCATTGAAGTGGTTATTTATATACAATTTTTTTTTTGAACTTGACCTAATATATTATTGAAATTACTTACTTATTACAAATTTATTTAATTTTATTTGTGTAATGTAACTATGCAACAACTGTTTTATTTCATGGATTTAAGCAAAATTCCGAATGAATATCGTTATCGATAAAATAAAAATTAAGGCGAAAGCGTCAAGGTAGCCCGCGAAATTCAAATTTTCTTACGTTTTTTGCAATTCGCAGGTCAGTATGATGTTGTATGTTGATATAAATATGATTCGCGGCCGTATCAAATGTTTATTTATAGAATTATAATCATAAAAACGATCAATACAACTCTCTAAGTTCATATAATCGCATTGAATGACTATTTCATGATCATGAGATTTGGCGATTGTGCTTACTTATAGAGTTGTATTGCTGATTGTAATGATTATAATTACGTAAAGCCATATTGGTTACGGTCGCGAATCATATTTTAATCAACATAAAACCTCACACTGACCTGCAAAATGTAAAAAACTAAAGAAAATTTGAATTTCGCGGACTGCCTTAGCGCATGCCCCATAATGGTACGGACTTCTCTTTCCGGTATCGCGTCCCCCGCTAAAAGTGACAGACATTTTTGTTCGGAATATTGTGCATAAATGGCTTCTCCAGTGTTATATACTCTAAGATCAAATACGATATATTCCCAATAGCAACCCCTTTCTCGCCATTACATAACGCACTGGAATTCAGAGCTGTAAAAGTCATTGAGATATAAATGTATATGGTAAAAGTATACCTTTTTTCTTAATTTGATATTTTTGTAGGGTATTTGGCGCATGGACCGACACAATTTTTTGGAGGGAAGTTTCACCCAAAGAACCCTACGTCCTAAGTGTCACGGTTATTGAGGTATGACTGATTTTGTTTTTTTCTCTTTAACTACCGTACCACCATGACACAATAGGTACCTTTACAGTTATTAAAGTGATAATATTCCTTAGTCGTAGTTTATCGTTTCATATAGGTTACAGTCTTGGCTACAAACTGGACGAATATCGAGCATCGATTTATATCTCTGGTATCGAGTCAGAAAATTATCCAGGCTTGTATTTATTCTGACGTCAACTTCGACTCTCCATTTATGGTTTTCTGGAAGAGACACTACTATTTTGCAAATATCATGTAGAAATTATGATAGACCATTAAACGCTGGTTCCTCGATATTAATAATCACCTTGCTGTGAGGTGAGTTTATGATCCTTGATAATCGAGAGATCAGCGGCTTTTGTTTTTTTTTTGTAGTAGCTACCGCGTTCCCCGCTAAAAATGACAGACTTTTTTGATTGGAATATTGTGCAGGCTTCTCCAGTGTTATACGAGGGGTGTTCAATAAATAGTGAGAATGAGTAAGACGCAATTATCTTTTATCATATGATATTTTATTTTTCGACGTAGTCACCTTTCAGGTTTTTACACTTTGTATATCTTTTCTCTAATCCTAAAATTCCCTTTCTAAAAAAATCTTCTTCCTGATCCCTTAAAAAATCATTTACGGCGGCGACTACTCCGTCATCATCTTCGAATTTCTGGCCCCTGAGATGTTCCTTTAAGCGCGGAAATAGGTAGAAATCACTAGGAGCAAGGTCCGGTGAATATGGAGGATGTTCCATCAATTCGAAGCCAGCTTCTTGAATGGCAGCCATCGCAACTCTGGACTTGTGCGCAGGGGCGTTATCTTGGTGAAACAAAACAACTTTAGCGAGTTTGCCACGCCGTTTCTTGCGTATTTCCTCACGCAACTTTGTTACTTGTCCTGCGTACATAGTCCCCGTAATAGTGGCTCCATGATTAAGATATTCGATCATTACCACCCCTTGGCTGTCCCAGAAAAGAGAGCCCATGATCTTTCCGGCGGATGGAATCGCCTTAAATTTCTTTGGAGTTGGAGATGACGGTCGCTTCCAAGTCATGGACTGTTGTTTCGTTTCCGGGTCATAATGGTGAAGCCATGTTTCGTCCATAGTTATGAATCGAGCCAAAAATCGGTCAGAATCTTGTTGTAACAAATCCAAACAGCTTTGTGAAATTCTCAGTCGAGTTTGTTTCTGCGCGTCAGAAAGCATTCTGGGCACCCAGCGCGCTGACCCTTGTTTCATACCCAAATGGTCGTTTATAATATTATGGACACTTCCTATCGAAATCTTTACTTCTTCAGCTATAAAACGAACAGTAACACGACGATCCGCCAAGACAATATTTTCAACTTTTTTAATCATTTGTTCAGTCACTGCCGATATGGGGCGTCCCGTTCGTGGGTCGTCGTTAGTGGAAGTTCTTCCTCGCTTGAACTCAGCACATCAACGCGTAACCGTAGAATATGGAGGAGCATGAACCCCTAATGTTGCTCTCAAGTCTTGATTTACCTGCTCCGTAGTAAAAATTTTCAAGCAGAGATATTTTATTACCGCGTGAACTTCAATTTTATCCATTTTTAAGATCACATTCCGAAACGACGCAAACAATAGACTTCTACTTTTAAAAAACAAAAGAGAATTAATTGCTTTTTTTATTATCATCTTAACTAATGTCTGGGCTATGCCTGCCAGTATTTTTTTTTTCTTTCCAAGGCGAATGTATCGCATTCTCACTATTTATTGAACACCCCTCGTATACTCTAAGGTACGCACATGAATCCGAATGAAAGTCAGAGGTGCGTGGCTTGAGTTCGAACTCGATACCTATGACTTGGCAGTCCGACGGTCACACCACTAGGCTATCACTGCACTGATACGAGGGTGACACGGAAAGTTCTTAGAAAATCAAAAACTGAACAAACTAGCAAGTTATTAGTTTTATTATATCTTTTCAAAATAATGTCCATTTACATCTATACATCGCTGCGTCCGATGGAACCACTGAGAAAAGCACATTGCCCACTCGTCCTTAGGGGTCTCTTCGACGGCATTTTGAAACGCAGCCACTGCTTCCTCGGCGTCCATAAAACGTTTTCCTCGAAGTATCGAGGTCGGGGCTATAGGGCGGGTGATCCATGATTCCACGTCTGACGTCACCAAGTAGTCGATTGTTTGCTTGGCGGTGTGCGACGAGGCGTTGTCGTGGTGAAGGAGGATCCTATTGCGAGGTCGTTTCTCCCGAACTTTTTCCAAGACAAGTGGCAAACAATTGTTAGTGTACCACTCTGCAGTAACTGTTTTTCGTTCCTCTAAAACAATTGTTGCGTAATGACCTGTCCTTCCGAAGAACGAGGCCACCATCTTTTTTCCCACGCATCGACCTCTCTTCACTTTTGTTGGCAACTCCTCGGAAGGACACACCCAGACAGCAGACTGTCTCTTAGTTTCAGGATCATAAGAATTAAGTATTCCAGCTTTCGTCACCCGTAAGTATGTCGAACACAGCATTGGAGTCACCTCCGTTAAATCTTTGAACCATTTCACGACACCAATCAACACGACGGAGTTTTTGGGCCTCTGTCAAATTATGAGGTAAGTATCCACCGGGTATAAAGCTTCCTGACCGTTAAATGTTCATGGAGGATTTTGTGCACTTGACTCATACCGATGCTTGAGCTTGTACAAATCTGCTGATAAGTCACTCTTTTGTCAGTCTATCATACGCCGCACAACACTGATGTTATCTTCAGTCGTCGCCATAGAAGGGACTCCCTCACGCAGATCATCCGTGAGATTAGTGCGACCACGCTGTTGTAAACATTGGCACGAGATGGGGCTTCATCGTGAAAGGCCAATCGAAGTCTATCATAACTTTCTTGTTGACATAAATTATATCGAAAGTCATAAAAAATCATTGTACGAAAATTTTCTCGCGTTAAATTCATGCTGACGTGACACAAACAATTTATTTTCAATTTGCCGCCAAATCGTAAACAAATAACAAATGAATAAAACACACACAATATTATTGGCAAAGAGGTCCATTTTCAAAATTTGAACTTATTTTTTTATTATGTCGTTTACAAGTGGCCAGTTCTAAAAAAAAAACAGTGTCGTCCTTGTATTGACGTTGGCGTCGTTTTTTCACAAGTATCTGTCTTGAAGTCCATCTTGCTTGCAGTTGCAACAAACGAAATCCTGCGACGTTCTTTATCGAAGATCTCATCATCATCATCATCATCGGCATCTTCGTGGTTTTGCGATTACCACACACGGCTGTAACTGTAGTGCGGTCTCGCATAGATCGTGTGATACAAGAGAATCTATACTAATAATATTATAAATAGGTAAAATTTGTTTGTATGTAGGGGGTAATCTTCGGAACTAGGTACCAGTCGGATTTGAAAAATTATTTTTACATTGGTTAGCCCAATTCTTGGGGAAGGTTATAGGCTCGCGGAAGTCGCGGGCAGAAGCTTTTCCGTTATATACTGAGATCCTTCTGTGTTTCGGACAGCACCTAAAGCTGCTGCTTGGTCTCGTCCATGTCCCGAATTCGTAGATCTTTGACAGAAGCCTGAAAGTCTGACAACAGTAGATCCAGCGGTACCTATCGTGTTACCAAGTAACTGAGTTGTGGAGGTTAGATAGGCAGTCGCTCTATGTAAAATACTAGTCAGCTGTATTCTGTTAGACTTGAAGCCGACCCCGACGTAGTTCGGTAAGGCTAGTCAGATGATTAGTAAAGAATGAAAATACAACTCATTCATACATAAGTATTTATTTGATGTTATTTTATTCAAACGTGGGAATTGCGTTAGAATCGATTTGATCGACATCGGCATATACATATTTAACAATAAGGTTTAACAATGTATTTGCAGCAAACATAATATTATGCCATAACGTTTAAATAAAGTCTGAAATACTAATGTTATGACCAGTGATCGGAGTAGGTAGATTGAACTGGGGTCATTGATCCGAAACGTATATATTACTATGGACATTCCTCCGGAATTGGTGGATTATTAAAAAAAAACCGGAACTTATGTAGGAATTGTATTCTGCCAGAGTGGAAGGAGTCATTTGATGATTTGCCATCCTCAAAAAAAAGGTAGGAATTGTAATAAAATGAGCAATTTTATTCTTTATTATTCTTCCTATTTTTTATTATTCAACAGATAAATAATGAATTAATTTAGTTTTGATACCTTCCTTTAAATTTTGAATTGAGTAGTAATAATATCACTACCAACATTAACAATATTTAATTGAATCCGGAAATACCGGAATTACTTTCCGGAAAAATGGCTTATCCATGTTATTCTTTCTGTGTGCATTTATGATACAAGTACTAAAAATCAATCTACCTACTCCGATCACTGGTTATGACGCAAGTTCATAAAGCGGATACCTACGTAGCCTACAAAAATCATCACAATAATAATAAAAGTTTTTTGAACTTTAGGATGTTGAGGCAATTTTTTTATTTGTTGTTTATTTAGGCATAATATTTACATAATTTATACGCTAAAACAGAGGCTATTGTATAAATATCACGTTAAAACAGCAAACATTGTTTTTTTTTAAACAATAAAATTAAGCGTTTTTTTATGTTATTAATTATTCGTGCGAGTGTAGTGTTTTTTTTTCAGCTAGTATGGTTAAGTTCGGGTTCGGTGGATAACCACATTCGTAGGTAACCACGAGCTAAATTTTAAAGGAAGTAAAAGTACCATCAAAATTTATTTTAAAATGGCGTATTTTCAAAGAGAACAAACTTTTTTAAATTATTCTGCCTCTACATCACATTACGAACAAAATCATCTAACAATCATAGGTCTTTAGTTGCAAATTAATTAACCTTAATCGTATTAAATAAACAGTTCTAAGTGGTAAATCCACCATTTCATGTTCTGAGCACAGCTGAAATCTAAATCGAAATATTTTGATGTAATATAATTTTCTTTAAAATTTAACTTTCCCTTCAAAGTTTTCTCTAGGACCTATGGATACGAATTTAAACACAGGCCTGAAAAAAAAAAACAACATCAACAGCACCTCAATTGTGTAACACACCTTATACCACAATCCGAAGGAGTTTGAAGGAAATTAATTTATTGCTTCATATTATGTTCGAAAAACTCGTCTCCTCCACAACGTAACGCAATAAATATTGTTGAATTGGCATTGGCGTAACACATTCACCATCCCAATGCCATTCATTTTTGTAAAACAAAGACTGATAGGACGTCAAACAGCGCAACAATCAAAACCCACTCTAGCAGACACACTGATACACAGTCATTTTCAAAAGGCCAAGCTTGAGACGAGATCACGAATAACGAGACGCTCTATCTAGAGATGAGCGTCTGTTACTCTAAAGTTACAGTTTCGCCAGATGGAAATACGTAGCGGCACGACCCGTTGACATACGATTTATAATAAAGATATTTATGATCAGCCATGGCGCTGGCAAAGTGTGAAGAAGTTTTGATTCTCATGAAGTTCATTTACATGCCTGCAAAGCTTTTGTGCAAAGCTATTGGCGCAAACAACTTGTTATTTTGAATACATGAACAAGCAATAGAAGATATTTGCTTGTGTAATAAATGCAATGAGTTTCACAGGTGGTATTTACAGTGGGCTCCAGAGAAACCTCACCTCGTTGCATTGTTTTTTTACATTGCTAGGGGATGAGGTAGCTGTGGAGCCCACTGTACTAATGCCCTGATAGTAATAATTAAATGCAAAAGCCTATCTTACTAATTAATACCTATGAAAAATCACTTAATTATAATTATTATGACACTATTAATAGAAAACATAAAAGTCTTATTATATTAGTATTATTTGCGCAGGCCTTGAGTAGGATAAACGTTTTTAAATCAAGAGGTACCTACCTACGTCTTGAATACGGATAGATACGACAAATGCAGCTGCTATAAATGAATAATATATTTTTATACAAGTAAGCAAAGATTTCATTGCGGCAATGACTTAATATTCACTCGTTTGCGACATTTTTCATAAAACTTGCGAAGTCAAAATTGTAAAATTATATAAGTTTATGAAATTTTATTAATTTCATAAACTTATATAATTTTACGTACCAATCAAATATTTGTGTTTTTTTTTAAGACAGGCATTGACTCTGTACCGCCAAACCACCTAATATTTAAAATATATCAGTTTTCGGGTCGATGTCCCTGCCAACCTGTATACAAGATTAGACCAAACAAAAAACCAAGACACAGCGCTGCGAACAATACAGTGAAACATGCCAAAACTACACTTCGGCTCTGTGCATACACGCTCACACGTACCCATTTACAATCAAACTACACCTCACAAAGTGCACACATGTTTACGAAACCGGCCTCACGTCACTGGCGACAGCACTTTGCTTTTTCTTTCTTTTCTTTGATTTGAGTATACAGGGTCAGATTTAATTAGCTGGCGAAACTTTACTGAATGCTTAGGAAAAGTAAACAACAAAAAATGCGAAAAATTATTTTAGAAGCTTATACACGATTATTTTTAAATCGTTCTGGAGCCAAAACACAGTGACTCCAGACGATTAATAGGTACTATTAGCATTGTTATTGTTTTTTTAAGACATCTAATATAGAAGTTAGAAATTTATCACTTTTATTCTGTCATTCGAGTTAAATCTTAGTAGCGCTTACACTATTTCATTCATAAACGCAAGATCGTACGCGATCCGCTCGGTGATGACGTAGCGCGGCACAGCTGTGCGTGTGCGAGTCCGGCTGCAAGTAAGTACCTACAAGTAGGTATTTCATTTCTGGTACGATAGGTTAGTGTAAGTTCATTCACCTCGTTATGTCTCGTTTGTATCGGAAGCACGGCACGGTGTTTACCACTATCACATCTCCTCGTAAACGAGAGAAACTAATTGAAATTTCATTCACCACTCTCGCATCACGAAATCACTAGTACTCGTACCTTTTCAACTAGACACGACGAGTACGCTTGGGAGTTGTATTTAAGGCCTTGAATCGAGTGTCGACCAATCGAGCTAATAGGTACTTAATAAGCATACCTACCTACCATATTTATGATAAATAAAAAGATTACTGCCTAAACCAATGTTTATGCGACAATGCTTGCTTGCGGCCGCGGCGCGGCGGCTTCTACAAAGGCAGGCAATGTAAACAGAAAAAATGAATCGTTTTATCTGTCGAATAGAGTTCATTATAAGATGGTGGTGCCCTTTTCTATGAACATATTGGACCGAATTAAGACCTTATTTTTATACACTTAACCGCGGAATTCGGTTGTGCATCCTTTTGAAGTCCGGTCGGACACTTCTCAGAATAATTTTAGTAAACTGCGTACCTACTTACCTTGTATCTAGTTTGGTGAATTTTCTATTTGTTACCGTTTACGGTTTAGAAATAAAGTCTGAATTCGCTTTTCGTATTTTTATTTGTGTACCTATTTATCTATTGCGTATGTGTTTTTATGCTGTCTGATCGATGAATGGATTTATCAATGGGTACCGTTCGCAAGTGTTGTCGTTCGTCGATACGTTTTACACATATGCATTGATCGCAGTTACTTCGAGTTCTCATTATTTCACAAAAAAACAATAAATTAGATTTTTCGTGTTTTTTTTAAATTGTAATTTATTGAAAATAATAGTCCCAATCGTTTCGAGTTCGATGATCGAGTTTATGGCTTTTCGTTCCAGAACGAGCTAAAATTAACCGTGTATTTTCGAGTAACAGCTGATTACGGGGTCAATGGACGCTGGCATTGTAGTAACTTAACTTTTATGAGTTTGTTTTTTTTTGTTTTCCCTTCATTAGCTGTAACGATACCCGTCACTGCTCTGTGAAGTTTTGCCGGCTATTTTAATTTGACCCTGTATACATAAAAAAATATTTATTTCTCGATAAAAATAAATAATTTAATAAAATATAATGTTTATTTATCACATGTTATTTATTAACACATGTGTATATTCACAATTTTTTTATTCATATTTAAAAAAAATATTTTAATAATTGCAGCAAACAGCCCTCATAGGCTCTTTGCTGAGATTTGCAAAAGCGCACATCTCTGACTAGTAACATTTATTGAACACTTTACGGCACTAGTGCGGGTGTACCTACACAGTAAAAATCACGCGTATTAAATAGGTACACTGCATTGTGAACCTGAAAGTGATGCAATAAGAGCCACTTTACGAGCAAGTATGTTGAAAATATATATTTGGCATGGTTACAGGTAACATATGTAGAAGACAAAACATGAAAAGAGTGACTTAACCTAGGCAACTGCACCCTAATTGCGTAACACACGATCAATCACAATTTGTTTCATTTTGACAGTTCAACAACATTCATTGCGTTATTTATGTTTTTGAGCAGACAAACTTTTCGAACATATGAAGCAATGGATAAGCAATATCCTTCAAAAATGGTTCAGATTATGAATGAGCTACGCAATTAGGGTGCAGGTGAAGGACCCAGGACTTTGTATAAATTATTTTATCAGAAGGAAAATTATATATAGAAATTTATCCGGAAAATAAAAGAAATAGGTAATTTAAAGATACTTCAAAACATATTTTCTTTTTAACCGTCAGTATTTATGATGTAGTACCTGCGCAATGTGAAATCGGCTCAGGGCGGGGCATGGTTATGTCTGCGATCGACATTTATAAGCACAAGGGGCTATCGATACGACTTAGCTTGGTTAGGCTTTTGTTCTTCACGAAACTAAGCGAATGTGAAAGCATGGAGGCGTATATTACGAAGGTTTCTGACCTTAGTCAAAGTCAAAGCTAACCGTTATTGGTTATTAGGTTCAGCTTTTGAAGACGATTTTGTAGTTAGCTGTCTTGCTGCTGAGTGGCTGACCTGCGGACTACAATCCGCTCATCAAGGCGCTTGAAAATTGAAATATGACAATATCAAGTGAAATGGTACAAGCGATACCTAACCAGGAAACAACGGCGTCACTCTTCTATGTTGTAATCTAGTTTAATATATTTTTTATTAAAAGCAGTTGTGTTTATCGTATCTTCGCCTTTTCGGCAATAAATACAATTTATTGTTTCTTAATGAATCTAGGTAGAAGTTTTTGCTACAACTTTGTTAAGTTGGGAATGATTAATATTCACAAGATATCGATAATATGTTCCAAAAGTTGTTGATGAAAGTGTAAACAAACTCTGTTCAGGATAAATTCTTTCGCAATCATTTTTTTTTTGTCTAAAGGTAAATTAGTAAGACATTCAGGTGTACTAAGGTTTCAATTTTATACCTCATCATTTGTCCAACTATAAATTATTGTTTGAATAACATTATTAAATAGTACCTAATTGAAAAATCGTCGACGAAATTTCGAGGTTGTAAAAATAACCTCAATTGTCATGAAGAACGTCTTTAAAGTGATTTAAAATTATAATATCGGATTTAATTATTCAATTAATCAAATCAAAACACTCAAGTAGCACTAAAAATTGATTTCCACCAAAACGTTTTCTTACCCATTTGTTAACATTTTCATGAAATACTTTTAGGACAGAGTATACTAGGATTTTGTATAGATAAGTACCTACTACACAGACATGTGATTTTTTCTGATCTTTAAATGAATAATATCGCTAAAATCCTTTTCAGACCTTACATAATAATAATTTTCACTTTAATTTAAAGGCATTCTACCTATTCAAATACCTCTAATAATATATTAAAATATGACCTTTTAATGTTACGAAACTAACAACTGCGAAAAAAAAAAGGTTTTTTGTAGACAGATACCGTAGTACCTGTATAATTATAATGTTCTACATATTATATAATTATGTTCTTCAGTGATCATTTATCACGGTACTTTTATAAATATAATTTAATTTCAAAAATATATTCTTTACCATGATCATACTTACAATAATAACGTAAAATTCTAAATATTAGTATGAACCATTCTGACGTCACACAGTGACGATCGTAATTTCTACTTTATACAATGGATTTTTTTTCTCACATGACATAAATACATATTTTGTTGTTTCTCACTAATTATTAGCCTTAGATAAATAGGTGTTGGCAATCGTAAAACAACTATTCTCAATGTTTGGATGTGCGGTTCTAATGTAACATATACTATAATGGCAGCAGCAAAGTTAGTAAATGATGTGATGAAATGTATCATAAAGATATAAATTTCCGAAGGCGACGGCAGACCGCAGACGGCAGTGGCGTTGCGGTTGACACTAATTTTAGTTCCGAACGTGAAGTCACATCTACGATTGCTGCGGCATTTATTTTCTTTAGTTTCACGAAACTCATTAATCGACAAAAACAAATACGGCTAGTCTATTAGTGACAGCACTACTGGTATGCCGTCTGCAGTCGCCGCTCGACCGCAGCAGCAGGTGGTATTGTCGCCATGTATGGTAGCAGTTTTATAGAAATAAAGCCAGGGAAACAATTTTTATGCAAATTGACTACCAACTTAAATTGTCCGTACATTCGAATCACATCTTGACAGTTGTGATTCGAATATAAGGACAATTTAAGTAGTTTGATAATGGTATGAAATGGCTATGCCAAGACAAATTGACGTAGGGTGCCAATTTGCTTAACAATTAACATCCCTGGCTGTACATAGAAACCAGCAGCGTAGTGTCCCTGCGAACTGTCATTCTCATTGCGGTTGGGCGGCACATTCACTGCCGTCTACGATCTGCCGTCGCATTCGGAATTGTATCTAAAGGCGAAAGCGTCGCGGTAGCCTACGAAATTCAATATTTCTTAAATTTTTTGTAATTTGCCGAACAGGATTAGGTTGAATGTTGATCAAAATATGATTAATAATTATGCTGATACAAGAGTTGTATTAATGATTCTAATGATTATAATTCTGTAAATACATTTTTTTTTTCAGTCGCGAATCATATTTTGATCAACAAATAACCAAACACTGACCTCAAGTTCAAAATCAAATTGCAAAAAAACGGAAAAAAAATTAATTTCATGGGCTACTCTGGCGCTTTCGCCTTAAGGCGCCTGAAAGCAACCGCAGCGTGGTGTTACCTATGTAAAATAGTAGGCACATACTATAATGGAAGCACCTGCTGCCCACGCTGATTAAAAAAAAAAAAACTTAAGAAACACTGGCACCTCTCGCAGAACAAGGCGACCTTATGAATTTTTTATTGCACTCAAATGCAGAGTTGCTAAAATGCGATGCCGCAATATTACCGACGCAACCGAACGCAAGAGGTATCAAAACGCGATGCATATTGATAAAGTCGCAAAACGCTGATCGCAAATTGGTGATAAAACTATCGTGTTTGCTCTTCGTGTCTTGTACATTATTTTATATCTCATAATGTTTCCTATTTTAAAAACATAATTATACAGACAAAAAACTTTTCTTAAAACGATTTCAATAAGTACATGCTAAAAATATATTATTATGTATATATGGGTGGGACATTTAATAAATGCAACATGGCGGTTCCTAGAGTCATCATTTAATAATAAAAAGTAATTAATTCTTGCCGTATTTCTACTTGCGTGATAAAAAGCTCATGACTCTAAAAACAACTTTAAAGGTAATACACAGTCAACCAGTCAAAATTGAACTGCGAAAACCGTTTTTACTGCTCGGGGATAAAACGTGTCAAATTATTGCCAACGACCGTGCAGTTGACTGTAGCTATACTGATGTGAAATCACAAATAAGGATAATAGTTGTTATATGTAGTTGGCATTCAGGGTTTTTATCTAGTCTGAATTATAATTTACTATTCATAAACATACATGTCTATTAAATACTAGTTATTTAGCAATTGATGACGGAAGTCATCATGAATAGTAAATTTAAAATTTGGTTAAAATACAATGGTGACTAAATCTGAACTAGTCATGTAAGTAAGGCGCTGGTGCCTTAACCGCCTCAATAATATAACCATTCAATGGATCAAATTCAAAGGACACAATACAGACAGCGCTTGAAAGAAGGGGGTCGAACATGACACCAGTGGGGCCTTCGGGTACCTCGCACTCTGGTAAGGAAGCGAACTAGGGACCAACATCACAAACTATGGTTGGACCACAGTAAGTGCAGGCCGGCCCCCAGCGCGCGCCACCGCCACCACCGAGGATCACCACACATCGTGGTCGGGGGGGCTCGAATTGCTGTCGAGTCCACCATGAAGTACCTGGGACTGGTGCTCGACAGCTGGTGGGACTTCGGCCCCCACTTTCGGCGGCTGACGCCCAAGTTGATGGGCGCCGCAGGTGCATTGTCAACGCTGCTTCCCAACCTGGGGGGCCCGAACACCGCCTATAAGCGGTTGTTCTTAGGGATCGTGCGATCTATGGCCCTGTACGGGTCCCCAGTGTGGGCTTCTGACCTGACGGCCGGCAGCGAAGACTGCAGAGGGCGATGGACGTCAGAGCTATCAGGGGGTATCGTACGATCTCCTACGAGGCGGCTTGTGTGCTGGCTGGATCCCCGCCCTGGGATCTAGAAACGAGGGCCCTCGCTTCACTTTACCGGTGGCGCGAGAAGGTGCGAACGCAGAGCGGTAGACCGATGCAGCGGGAGATCGAGCTTCGTCAGTCACAGGTCTGCGAGGTCCTGGTGACGAAATGGCGGGACAGTTTTCTGCGCCCTGCCGCCGGCCTCGCTACCGTCGACGCTATCCGACCAGTGCTCGACGAATAGCTCGGGAGGAAGCATGGCTCCCTGTCGTATCGAGCGACGCAGGTGTTCTCGGGGCATGGCTGCTTCGGAAAGTACCTGTGTCGCATAAACAGGGAACCGGACGCTCGGTGCCATCAATGCATCCATTGTCGGGAGGACACGCCCACCACTCACCGAGTCGTGGGATGCGGTGGTAATTTCGCATATGGAGGCTGCGGAAAGGGAGTGGGAGATCGAGACCACTCTCCTGATCTGTAGCAGGCGGACCGGGCGTCGGCGGAGGGCGGACAACGCCCTCTTCCAGCCCCCGTAAACAGTCCGCCCCGTCCCCCCCCCCATATGGCATCGTGGGGGAAGATTCACACCTCACTCCCCGCGGGGATCATGGAAGGCGCATATGATCTCATGATCCCCGGTCCAAGTGTGGGGAGGGAACACCGCGGTGGTTTTTAGTCAGTAGGAGTCTGACAAACCCCTTCGCCCACCCCAGAGCGGAGGACATCCATGAGGATTTACAACACCGAAAAAAAAAAAAAAGTCGAGTGCTGGCAGGCTAAGGAGGCACTCCTTACAATCGATGGCCGCCTCACGACCCAGGTTCTCCGACTAAAGAAACAGGTGCGTAGTTACAGCAGCTATAATTGGCCATGGTTCATTTAATAAACACCTCTTTGTCATAGGAGTCACAGACAGTCGGCTGTGCAGGGCCTGCATGAGGGAAGACGAGACAGCAGCTCATGTGCTGCTAAACTGCGCGGTGGTCGCTACATACAGGGCAAAGTACTTCGGTATCGGTAACCCAGGTACACTACGTGAGATTGTCAGTAACACCAAGACGCTGCTGGCATTCTTTGAGAAGCTGGGGTGGATCGAATGAACGAAAAATACACGCTTTGATGTGGAGTTGCGGATACCAGCTCGTATGACTTATTTTTTAATGTAGATTCGTGGCTGTGCCCACTGGCGGATTTGCCCTAAGGCCCAGTAGGCCCGGGCCTAGGGCGGCCAGATATTAGGGGCGGCCCATCTTGACAAAAAATTCACAGATGACACAAGAAATAACTCAAAGTACCTATATACGTATATTCTAAACGTTCGCGCACATTATGGCGGGCCGCACTGCACCGCATGTTATAACAATAATGACTTAAAAACATTTAAAAATATGTCCAAATAACTAATTGAAACGCGTCAAAGAATTTCGCGGCGCCAACCCGACTCATAGTTAACTTTTCTGAACCGATTTCGATATAAGTTGGCAATAAAGTAAATTCATTATGTAGTCTATATGATGGGTGCTGAAGAAGGGGCGGCCATGGCCTGGGGCCTAGGGCGGCCAAGACTGCAAATCCGCCACTGGCTGTGCCCCATTCGTATTTAAACCAGAACGTTTTCCTTACTAAATGACACAATATTTTAATTGGGTGATTTTTTTAGTTTTAAACTTGACTCTAAAAATACATGATATCACCCAGAATACATAATGTACTAACAACATTAACAATCTAATAGAAACACATAAACTACATAAAATACTTTGTATACATCACTCATTTAGGTACATTGGTACCAGTCTAACAGAGAAGCGTATTCGGTTCCAATTTAAAAACATTACCAATTCCTTCAACGTTCGCGACGAGCTCGTTTGGCGCGCGCTGTCGGTAGAGAAGAATTTGCGTCATCGACATCTCTTTTCTTCGTCGGCGCCTGCGGCCGTTGGAGCTGGCTCTGCGCTGTCAACTGCAGCTGTAGCGCGTGAGTGTTCAATCGCTCCGCTAGAAGTAAAGGCCTCAGTGCTGCCATCTTGTGACTGTACAGTGCGACGCGCGGCCGACTGTTCACAGCGGCAGTTAGCTGCTCACGCACAGTCATCTCTGTGTTCTCAGAATTATTGTTCCATTTGTCATTATCGCCTTTGTCTTTTTCAACATTCTCTGATGCTTTATTTGACTCTGAATGATCATCAGTATCAGTTTTACATATTATGTGGACTTGAGCTCTTACTTCTGCATCAAATTTTGAAATTGTGCTCACAAGGGGTTTTGCCCAACCAATATGAAGAATTGGTGTTTGACTACCTTCTTCCCATTTGCAAATGCCGTCGTAAAATCTAAAAGTTAATAGAAGCTGAATTATTTAAAAAAAATATTATAAATAATATAATAATGTGCCAAGTGTTTTTGAAATACAAGCCATACCTTAGCAATGACGCGAAGCACTCTGGGTCCTTCAGGATGGATCTGGCAGAGTGTCCAGAGCTTTCAGCTTTCATCAACTGTGGTATTAGTTCATTTGCTATTTCAGAAAACTCTTTGTATATCTCTTCATCATCACGGGAATAGTTGTAGCTGTAAAGATATGTTGCGTTATGATAAAGTGATTTCTGTTGGAGTTCGATCATACTCGTAGAATCGAAAATAATATCTTAAGGCGTAATGGGTAACATCATTAATTAACCACAGACGTTCCATTTTTTCAGCCTCTGGCCATGACATGTTGCCTTTGTGACTGTCTGCCACACCACATGTATTTGATTCTGGCGGCTGGGCATAATAACCGTTCGGTTTATCACGTCATGTAAGTATATTTTGTTTAACCCTTTCCGTAGGTGGGATGAATATTTACGCATGTACGAAAAAACGAAGTTATTCCTGCGGATGCTGCCAACAATATCCCATTTCACAAAAACTATTAACTTAATGTGAACACAATGCGATCATAATCGTTTTAAATAAAGGGATCCAACAGTACCCCTATGCTAATGCTTGTAATTTCACTACACCATTGCCTGGTGGTGCATAGAGTACACCTTCTTTCCAATTTTCATTGATATAGTGCAAATAGTATCCATGTAAAATGGCTATGTGACATCCGGACGGACGGGGACACAGACGGATGTGACAAAATTATAAGCATTCCATTTTTACCATTTGACTATGGAACCCTAAAATGGACATCATCTCTTTTAGCCTTTATGACCAAAAATTTATGAAATTTGAATCATTTGGGACAAGACCTAGTTATTTATACAGGGTGGCAGGGACATCGACGCGAAAACTGTTACCATGGATTCAGTAAATGAGTATAAACCCTCCTGAGTTGAAATTTTTCGTCGGGTGTTAAAAACAAAATCTGCTGTTTCATAGAAAAGTGCAATACCTACACGCAGTCAAAATGGATGGAACCACAGATATTTTTTTAAATAACCAACGAAAAATTTTAACGCAGGGGTGTTCAGATGCATGTACTAAATCCATGGTAACAGTTTTCGCGTCGATGTCCCTGCCACCCTGCATACTTCTTTGATTGTGTATTACTGGCTTTAATCGGCAAAATTTCGCGGAATTATTTTTTTTGTTTTTATTTCGATTTCTTTGGCACCTCTTTAGGACGAGCAACACGAATATAAAAAAATATAAAAATTACGCCATTCATGATTAGCATATATTAGCAACAGGATTAGCTACGTCATATGTTTGATTTTGGAGCGGGCGACCCCCGCGTTTCCATAAACGACGCCTTACAAGATAGAGAATGGCAGTATCATAATTCATAATCAAATAATTAAAATATTTTACTGCTGCTGACAATTGCAGCATCAAAAATCATGAATTCGCGTATAAAATGTAATAGCCTATGAGGGGGAGGCGTGACAATTGATTAGTTGTTACAATGTATTATAAAAGATACAATCAACATTACAACACTTATTAAGTGTTTTAGACAAAAATATGAATAAAAGGACTAACTGTCGAATAACGTCGCCAGCACAGGCCCATGCATGGAAAGCTTCTTTGTACATTTTATGGCGATGGTAGTGGCCTCCTTGGAAAGTGTATGGATAAACATGGCGATCTTCATAATTTGTTCTTGATGAGCGGATAGCTTGAGCATATAGTGCCGCTGGGTCTGGTCTCTGTGTGCCATCAGGTCGTAAATTATCCAATTCATTATGTAGAGGCAATTCTACATCAGCTTCTACTGAACAATTGGCTATTCTCATGTATTCATCTAAATCCCCAAGATTGCCCAATGCCATGGGGTAAGCATCTAAATGGCCTGAAAGGAAAACAGAGATTTCTTATTTACATTCGACTTTAATTTATTTTAGGTAGAGATCAGATTTAAAGCAAATGCACATTTGCATAACTATATACTTTTGCATACTTTTTAGGTTATTACATATTTTACCTAATATCAACTGATTGTATATTATTTTGGCATGTTTTCTATTAAACATTTCAAATAAATACTACAATTTATTCAAATTCCATGTTGTATATTTTGGCTTTTTTTGACCATGACATAATTCAAGCATTTTAAGTAGTAGATATTGATAGGTATAGATACAGGATGACTGTTGCGCTTCTAGGGGTTATAAATTATCATCTATTATTATAGGATAATTTTCTTTAATTGCAGGCCTATTTTGGTACTGAGCAATTTTTCAGGGTCCATAGTTGTTATTTTACTTCACAGGGTAAGCAGCAGGAGAGAAATGGCTGACTCAGCTTCACTTTGGCTGGGCTGCTGTCTTAGCTACATGTGTCTCCAATAATACGAGGGCGGAGTGATAAGTCTGGTAAAAATCAATTTTGGAATAAAATTTTCGCAAATTGCATGTAACCTCCTTGTTCACAACTCTTTTGAGGGACTATATTTAAATTTTCAGGCAGCACCGCCGATTAGTTTTTTTTTGAGAGCCATTAAATAAAAACGATTGAACGCATTTTCGCAAAGATGGAGAAAAGTGAATTCGAGTGTTGATTAAACATTATTTTTTGCGCAAAAAAACTATTACGGAAACGAAACAAAGGCTTGATAAATATTATGGGGACTCTGCTCCATCGATTAAAATTATTCATAAATGGTTTACGGATTTTCGGTGTGGTCGTACAAGCACAAGTGATGCTGAACGCCCAGGACGCCCAGTTGAGGTCACTACTCCAGAGATGATCGCTAAAATCCATGACATAGTGTTGAACGACCGAAGAGTAAAAGTGAGCGAGATAGTCGAGATAGTAGGCATCTCAGACGAACGTGTGCGCAATATCTTACACCAACATTTAGATATGAAAAAGCTCTCCGCGCGATGGGTGCCGCGTTTTCTGACTATTGATCAAAAACGCATGCGAGTTACCACTTCGAAGGCAGGTTTAGCGTTGTTACAACGGAATAAACCTGATTTTTTGCGTCGTTATATAACGGTAGACGAAACGTGGATCCACCACCATACACCAGAAACCAAGGAACAATTGAAACAATGGATTGCTAGGGGCGAACCAGCTCCGAAGAAGGCCAAAGCAGTTTTATCGGCCATTAAGGTGATGGCTACAGTTTTCTGGGACGCTTGGGGGTAATCCATATTGACTACCTAGAGAAGGGTAAAACGATCAATGGCGAATATTATGCCAATTTATTGGACCAATTTAACCAAATTTTACCTAAAAAACGACCGCATTTGGCTAAGAAGAATATCCTCTTCCACCAAGACAACGCACGAGTGCACACCTGCGCGATTGCCATAGCCAAATTACATGAGTTGCGATATGAGTTGCTATCTCACCCACCATATTCGCCAGATTTGGCCCCTTGCGACAATTTTCTGTTTCCGAATTTAAAAAAATGGCTCGGTGGAAAAAGATTTAGCTCCAACGAGGAGATCATGCTCGAAACCAATGCCTATTTCGAAGGGTTGCCAAAGTCGTACCATACGGTAGGGATCGAAAAGTTTGAGAAACGCTGGATGAAGTGCATTGAGTTAGATGGAAATTACGTTGAAAAATAAATCATAATTTTTAAATAAAGTTGTCTCCTTGTTTCATTTTTACCAGACTTATCACTCCGCCCTCGTAGTTATAGAACTGGACTTAGTATTTGCTATTTCCATGTAAAATAAGTAGGTTTTGAATAAAATTGTTATATTTACCACTGTCATACAATAACCACAGAAGTCTGTGCTGCATTTGAGCAATTTCATGGACATCTGTAGTTTGAGTCAATGTGGGGTTGATTGAAGATACAAGCGCAGCTAGTTCCATTACTCGAGTGCATATCACTGGTTTTCCAGCTACGTACAGCCATGAACGTGCAGATACTCCATCACCAACTGACCTTCCACGTTTGTCTTCATTACCCTTGCCATGCCATGTTACCTAGAAACATATAGGTTTTTCATGATCATCAGATGTTACATGTATGTGATACAAAAAATAGAGTAAAATAGAGAGAAAAAATAGAGTAGATAATTATTAAGTATAAGATAAAAATAAATGATTATCTTGAGAAAATTTAATTTAATATCATAATCAAACTTTTTGGTGGCAAAGCATTGTTGTGATATATACCTCAGCTGTTTCTATACCATCTTTCCCAAAAACTACCCAAGCATGGTCTTCAGATAAGGCCAGGTGAACGTCTTGTTTACCAAGTACTTGACAGCCTGCAGTTACTGCAAAAGCTACACCAAAGCAGTCAAGTTTATTTCCTGTTAAAAAACTATAAATAGACTGCAAATGCGCTCGGTCTTTGTAATAACTGCGAGTCAATGAATTCCAAACCACATCAGCAACTCGTTTCACCAAATCTCTCGTGGTGTGTACCCCATTTAGCAGTTTCACATCGACGCCTCCACGCATCAGTGTCACAAAACGCTCATGGAGTGACTTCACTTCTTCGTATTCAACAGATGGGAACTTCATTTTCCCAACTTTATTTGCCGGCAAATTCATTTCCTTGTCACTGTTTTTTACATTAGTTAAATTATTTTCTACCGCTCCAACAATAATAGAAAACAAAGCTAAATCTGCCTCCTTCTCACTGCGTAGTTGTTCTTCAAACAGATCACATACTTTTTGTATGCTATCTATCGGAAAATAATGTTTATATTCTAATAACGCCATTATTTGCTTGCTGGATTGCGATTATTCACATATTTCTCAAAAAACATTAAAATTTATTAAAAGCCAGATCGTTTTGCCGGCTTGCTTGTAATTATTTTTAGTTCGCTGTATTTGTGTATATGTCCTATTTTTTTTTTATATTGACTAAATTTGACACATGGGCTATTGAGATCACAAAACAATACTGTGTTACCGGGTCCAGGAGGCAAGACGATTTCAGTATGTTATATAAAGTACTCTGTGCAAGACTAGCTGAAGCGAGCGCGATATGTATGGCGCCCTCGCCTCCTCTCGTCGTCTCTCAACTTGCCTCGCGCTCGCTCCGCTCGGTGTCGGTTTCTGACCGGAGTCAAAGGACGCAAGGCGCAAGGCGTAACGGGCAACTGAATAAAACAAGTGTATGGCTACACTCGTGTAGCCTCCGCTTGCCGCGGCTCGTGCAAGGGACTCCACGAGGCGCACTCACGAGAGTGTGAACCTGGGCACAGAGCATGTAACTTTGACCCGGGGTAAGAGTGCTAGGCCGCAGTACAGTTGTACGGTTTTTAGGGGTCGTCCATAAATCACGTGAAGCTCGAAATGGGGGAGGAGTTTGGAAAGAAATATGAAATTTCACAAGGGTTGAGGTTATTTTTTCGTTTAACGCGCATTTCTAAACCGAAATGGCTCCCCAGATAAAATAACAAATTCTTTCTTTATAAAGTTAAAATATTCTGTAATATTTTAATTATGATACTTAGCACCAAAAACATACATGTGACTTTTGTCTAAAACGTCACTACATATCACCAGTATAGCTAACATGACAAGCGCGAGAACGCTCTTTTTCTCGTTTTGTTGAAATTTGTCTACGATTCTGACGTATTCTAATCCTTAACATGACCGTAATCGACGAGTAAACTCGAAAAAGGTACTTTGACTGATATGTGCTAGGAATTACTTACCTGTTAACAAATACCTAGTAACTGCAGCTTAACCTTAACAGATAACCTAGGAACTGAATTCACAGTTCACTGTTACCATTTCACCGTTTACCATGCCCTGGCGTTTGTTCGTTCATCGTTCATTTATTTTGTCGATGACTGGGAATTCCTTGGTATTTACTTGGGAAGGTCGCTCAGTAGTGATAGTGACGTTAAATGAATATAAGTATGCGACAAAGAATTAGCAATTGTTTTCCTACTGCATTAAAAGTTAGTTAACTAATTACTTATCTGTCTGAAATATTACGAAGTATGTATAAAATTATTCTATCCAATCAGTTACCTTAAGAAGGAAATTTCCCTGTTAAAGTAACAGGTAATTTCAGAGCCTAGGAACAAGTTACCCGTTAACAGAATAATTATCCTGTTAAATCCCATCTCTAACTTTGACACTTCTATGCAGTGTTGCCAGATGCATTGAAAATTATATCTGTAGTAGAAACTGCTAAAATCTGTATTTATATCTGTATGCTATTTTAACTTGAAATCTGTATTAAATCTGTATGTATGGTCAAAAGAACCGAAACAGAAAATGCAGATTTATGTAGTCAAATTACTTTATTCTGCTTCTTTTGAAAAAGAAGAGAATAGGCTTGCTTCATCACCTACCTCGACCTCCACGAAACAGTTACTGGGTAACACGATACCCCTTGTTAAGACCGGTTGCCAGATTTTTGGGATTTATTATTGTGCATTAAATCAAAATCAATTACCATTAAAAGTTTGTACGAAATTAATTATTTACGATAAATGCATCACGAGAGCGCAGTATTTTGGAGAACACTCAAAAATCTTTAATTGGCGGATTCCCCGTTTGAAAAATAGGTGAAACTGGCCACTGACTGACAGAACAGTACTACCAATCGCGATTTATTTACCTAAGTTCCGTTTTAAAGCAGATTAGGCTATTTGATCAATAGAATTAGAAAATTCTGTATAAAAATCTGTATCCAGTGCTTAACTGTATCATAAATCGAAAATCTGTATAAATATGGAGAAATCTGTATATATGGCAACACTGCTTCTATATCTCGCGTCGAGAAACCGATGTTGCAAATTATTAAAAACATCTATTTTATGATAGCAACATCGGCTTGAGATTCCGTTTCAATCATTCAATGGTGCCGATTCTCTTGTCACAAATGCCTCTTTATTAGACAAAAAATAACCAAAATTTTGTCACTGAGTTATTAGTTTTGTGAAAATGGAAATTTTTCTATTCTGAATTTGACGTTTTTCACCTAAAATTTTGATTGTTTATCTAAATCTGGCTATTTTAAATCTCGATTTAAAAGGTGTGAATTAAAATGAGTTGTCTTGAACCAAATTTCACACCAACACTTCGACGGTGCAAAAACAATACTGTATCTTTTTTTTCTTTTCTTTTGCTTATATCTCGAAAATGGTGTGTCCTATCGCAAAAATAATGAAAATTTCGACCCCCTTTTAGTTAGTTAGTTTAAAACTAAGTATTTTCATTATTAATATATTGTAAAAAAAAATATGACTAAAATAAGTACAATTGTGAAACTGCCATGCTATTTGGGAGTTTTTTTTTTGTATCATTATTTTGTCTACTCTTCTCGTCGTCCAAATCGAGGACGAGTAAATACGACAAAATGACAGAAAAACCGCAGATTATCTCGTGTTAAATTGTCAAAAATCGAGATAACTAAGGTATTATGTTAGGATTTGTCGACAAAACATCAAGTTTGACAGAACGAGTCGATTATTTTGTATGGCAGCGCTGTCAGAAAACGAGAAAAGTGACTGAAATAGACGACAATTACTCACGCGAGAGTGAGTAATTGTCGCGTGTGTCATGTTAGGCCTACAGGGGAGAGGGTTTAAAAAGTTGATAAAAATCATCACGTAGATAATCAATGCACGCCCCTTTAGCTGCAAGATTTTGTGACAAATAAATCAATACTAGCTACGCTAGTGGCGCAATGTGGATCGAAAAAAGGCTCTCGAAGAAATAGGAGCTTCACCTAAGGCGTGGTATGAGAGCGTTTACAGCAGTTTGAAGCGACTTTATACGCGTTTGCTTGAATGCATGTGTAGCCCGAGGATAGCATCGTCGCGGCGCACGTATCGTTGCAGCCAACTATTCCTGCAATTTTCCGTTCATAGTAAAACTTTTATTTTGACGTACTTTTTCAGATTAGGAGCAGTTTAAAAAAAAAAATGGTCCTAAATCTCGTTAAATGACGTATGTCAAATATCGTAAATAAATCGTTACATCGAAGTGTGCAAGGATAAAACAGTTATTCTCCCCGTTCCGGAGATAAGCATTAGCTCCATATATTTTTTTGCAAAAAAATATAAATTGCTAATTTGCCTACCTGATTGTATCATAAGATTTACATATTGTATGCATAATATTGGCTTTATGAGCCATTTTAAAAACAAAAAGCCGACACTTTAAAATATAAGCTCCTATTTCATCCAGAGCCTTTTTTCGATCCACAGTGCGGCGAGGGCGGCGGGTTATTGTTACAATTTTTTTTATTGTACTTATTAAGGCACACAATTTTGTAGCGGACAATAACAAGCCTTGCAAAACGCGTGAGTAGGCGCCACACGCATTCCAAACCTGGACAAACAATCACAATTTCAATAATGTGGTTTTGGGTTCACTTACGTTGGGTCAATGGGATAATATGGTCCCCAGTTGAATACTATATTCAACTAGATAAATATGTATGCAACTTGGAGTGCAGCACTATTAAATAGACAGGGAAGCATTTACCACTGGTAAAAAAGCAGCTGTAGTGGAAAAGTAATTATAATATGAACATTTTATCATTTATTTATAGGTATAGGTATATTTATAGCTTTTGCCCGCGGCTTCACCCCCGCGGAGGTCGAAAATTATCTCACGAGAACGTACTACCGGGATAAAAAGTATCATAATATAATGTATGTATGTGTTAATCCAGTTACAAACTATTTGTGTGCCAAATGTTATCTAAATCCGTTCAACCGTTTTTGCGAGATTGAGTAACAAACTTTCACTTTTATAATATTAGTAGGATAGGATATTAATATATTATATAGTTTATGTTGAAGAGTGGAGGCGTACTACAGGAATAACCTGATCGGGGCACTGTGGATCGAAAAAAGGCTCTCGAAGACATTGGATCTTAAATTTTAAAGTGTCGATTTTTTGCTTGAAATGGCTTCTAATAGCCAATATTATGCATAAATATATCATAGGATACAATTAGGTAGGCAAATTGGCAATAATTTTTTTTTTTACAAAGAAAATGTGTAAAGCTTATATCTCCGGAACGGAGAGAATAACCGTTATATCCTTGTACGTACACGGTGTTATATAACTATTTATTTATGATTTTTTGACAAATTTCATTTATCCAGATTTACTGCTTTTTTTTTAAAAAAACGCGCACCTTGTCTGCAAAAAATAAGTATGTGTGTAATAAAGGTGCGCAACGGGGCATATTAATCAATTATGAGCAAAAGAGGTGATAGACGTGCGAGCAAGTACGCGTACTAATAGCTCGGCGACCTAAGTCACCCGTGTGTCATACTAAGTACGCGCACTTTAAAACCGCTGAGAAAGTTCGTCGGCGATCCAACAGGTTTCAAATTTTGCTCGTAACCCACCTTGGTTCCTAGTTTCGTACGTCTGTCATCGCCACGAGTCGCGAGCCGCCATTTTGTTTCAACATTTGTGTAATTTTTGTTTAGTTTGGTTCAGAAAATTGGACAACATCGCGATACAGTGTCAGCAATCTTCACGTTTGTCACCGACGGCGAGCCGAGTAAGTTAGCGAACTTAAAAACCGTGTACTTTAAGTTCGCACGTCTATCACCCTCTTAAAAGACGTCGCTTGATAAAAAAAAAAATGGATAGTGACAGCTAGCTGTCAAATTCTTAGATACTGGATCGCAGCGGCATCTGAAGTCAGCAAGTGGAAGTTTTTATCCCCATTCTTCATGTCTGTATTGTCTCTTAGTACTGTAGGAACCTCTGAACTGTATGTGGGTTTGGTTATATAGTACTTACTAGTTCCATGGGTCTAGTTCTAGTTCTCTGTTCGTCTGTTCCCTCTGGTTCTCTCCTTGTCTGTCTGTGGTTCATGCTCTATGTTATTTGTTGACGTTGTTCTTAGTGTTGACTTATGTCACCCCACTACCCAGTCACCGGAATGTTTGATTCATTTCATTCAAGATTCATTGAAAAAGTAGACAAATGTTTGAATGTTTGTAATATGAACTTTTGTATTTTACGTTTTAACCACAGCGTACAATAAAATATTCTGAAAGTTATATCGGTGACCGTTGTTGTGGATCTGGGATACGCAACAGTTGTCATGAATAATTTGTCCATCGATGAAACTATTGGCTATGTTATGAAAATAGTTGAGAACAATCAATGTGCTATTTGGTTAGTTTTGGAGTAAACTTTTTGTTGGTATACCTATCTTATCTTCATCATCCTTTTTTTCCCTATGCTGTTATTGTACTCTGCCACTTTGGGCTTCGTTATCATGAATCTCCCTTCCTCCATATGTTGACACGTTAATACGTCCTAGAACCAATAAGTGCTTTAATAATTCAATATATACAGTAGTTTTATAGTATGAATCAAAACTTATTGAATGCTTTGTTCTGTCTTCAGTGATAAAACAGATGGTCAGCGTCTAAGATATGCATGTGGACATACTGCATGTGACGACTGTGTTATTGACGCAGTAGACTGCCAGCTTTGCCTCACTCCACGTCAGGTCACTAGTCCACAGCCCAAGCTTGATGATGCCCTGACACAGAGGGTACAACATGCATCAGAACTACTAACAGTGTGTCAAGATTTATTTAATACAGATGGTATGCTATGCTTAATTAAGGGCACAATATTTTTGACTCATTTATATCCTTATTCATTTGCAATGATAAATATTTTAACTCTTGTTTTTAGTTTTCAAACATAAAAGATTATCTGAGCAACTAAGGATTGAAAAAGAGCTGTTCCCAGAATGCATTCAAGCTCCTATGAAGTATGAGAACAAAAGAACTTCTTTTATTTCTTACAAAAATAAAGAAAACAGGCATTCAATTTTTTTTCCTGGAGAAGAAACATCACTTTATAGTGAAAATATTACAATGAAAAGCTCTGCTAGATATGTACAACAGTGGCTCAACAAAAATGACAAAGATTTAACAAGAAAGCCATTTAGAGATTTGAATGTGAACACTCAATTAGATCATAATAAAAAGCTTTCAAAAAATAATTATAAATCACAAACTAAAGAAAATGAAAATGTATCAGTTCTCAGGACAAATAGAAAGAGATCACACTTCAAAACTACTGTTAAAAACAATCCACTGCAGAGTGGAAAAAAGAAATCAGTCATTAACCAACACAATGGTAGCTCTAAGAAAGTTAAAAAAGAATTACATCTGTCTAATGTAGATCTTGTAAGGATTAAAACAAAGACAGAACATGGTAATGATGAAAGTGGCATTTTTATGGATGACGATCCTATCGTAATAGATGACTCACAAGAAACAGTTATTGATAAAGATAAAAATGCATGGCTAGCTGTGCTTGAAGCCAATGCAAACGAACAAATTGAATCTACCTCAGTAGTTAGCTTAGATTGTAGAGATGATAAATCTTTAATTTATAACAATAAACAAACTCTAACACAGTCTGACGCATTACAAAGCATAACAAATCCAAAAATAAATGTACCTTTTTATAAAAAAAGTTATATCATAGAAACATGTACATATTGTAATGCTGCAGCTGATATAGCTGTAGGGCAATCTGAAAAAGTGGAAATAACCATTGATAATGCAAATTTCACAACTACAATTAAAATTTTAAAGGATGTGGAAAATAATTCTAAGTTGAATACAACTAATTCGGTTTCAGTTCAAACTGATACTTGTGTAAATTTTCCTGTTGATGATGTTGGATTTACAAATTTGAAGCCAAAAGATGGTAGAGAAGATGTAATTTCACAGAAATCAGATATACTAAGTGAAGATTTATTTGAAGAAGAAGGACAAAAAATTAGAATAGGGTTCGAACAAAATAATCTCCATGATTGTTTAGTAATTGCAGAATCAGACAGTGATATGGAGATGGAAGCAAGTGGCCCATTACCAGTCAAAGTTGATGTCCACAGGTCCTGTGACGAATCGTAAGTTGAATCTACAATACAATGTAATAAAAATCTGTTTATGTGTATATTACATTAGTATAACACTTAAATATGATACAGAAATCTCGGAGGTTTTATGAAGTCGTGAAAAGCGTGCGAAGCAGCGTGAGCGTAGCGTAGCGGTTGCTAGTAATTAATATTCAGAATATCACTTATAAAGTTTTTGTCATATTTCAATAAAATTTTACAAGACTAAGGTCCAAAAACCTTTTTCTCCAGTGAGTTCAGTGTCATATTTTTTTTGTAATACAACATGAAATCAAAATCTACAACTTTTCTTAAATAAAAAAATAAAACATGTCTTGATCACACGGCTACATATCAAGCTATACATTTCCAGTACAAGCTGATCCTGACTAACTGACCCTCATTGTTCGGAAATCCTATACAATGCGAGATCTGCTTATACTGGAAATGTATAGCTTGATATGTAGCCGTGTGTACCATTGCGGACGTTGGCAGTGGACCACTTTTCAACTTTATTGTTATTACATAAGGCATAAAGGGTGAAAACCCCTATTGTCCGCAGTTATACATTATTGCTTTAATTCCAGGGAATATGGTATTCTGTGTGAGATAGTGAACACTGAGGAACACAATACCAGGAATAGGCGTGGACCACGAGGGCTCACCCCCACAAGCACTGATTCTTCAGATAAAGAAAATTATAATCCCAACAGAATGAAAAGACATACTTCTAAAAAGAAAAAATATACTAAAAAGTGACAAGTATTAAGTAAGTTGACTCAGTGTTTTATACTAAATTAAAGAATTTTATTTTTCTTGGAATGTTAATCAGTAAGTTAGTTGTGTATAACAAGAAAATGTTTTTCAACATTTCTTAAAATTAAGATTTTTTTACACAAACGTTAAGTACTTATTAGTTATTTGCTAAGGAATCTGTTGAGCCTTTTTTTATTTTAAATTAAAATTATATTTATAAAAAAAAATGTTTTTGACCCACCAGACCCCCGACCACGCCACCAACGTGAAACGTCAAGTTTGTTTGTGCCAAACAAATAACATGATTCAATACACTATTTAATCATTTTTCATATAAACGAAATTCTCCCTTTTCACTCCCTTAGAGGGAGTTTTATTTACAATAAAACTTTCTTAGTGAATGCCTACATCACATGGAACCTACTGTCGCAAGTTTCGAATTACTTCTCTTAGTGGTTTGGGGTGGGAGATGATTTGTGTCAGTTAGGACACAACTTGCTATAAATGCACTAGTTACAATAATATACTATAGTCCGCGTAAAATTTCTTGTTTTAAGTTTTAACATAGAATATATCATATGACACTAGGTAATACTGTAGCTTCCCATTAATGCCAGAATTTTCGGAATCGGATCAGTAGTTCCGAAGATTACACTCTAGGTACATACAAACTCACAAATACGGTACGACTTTAGAATATTATTATAGTATCTATGGATAGATATTATTTTGCGAGATGTATTTTATTTATTTAAAACAAGCAACACCATCTGGTTGAATTTGAAACATGATTACATTAGCTAAATGCGCATATTAGGTCTATACACTCCCGGACACCTGAATCGAGCCACCCAGCATATTTTTGTTTAAAGGTTTCTATGTTTTGAAATAAAGGTAGAGCAAAGAAAAAAAAAGTGGTTTTGAAGCCATGCAGTCACTCACTATCATTTACGATTGTCATTGTTCCAAATTTAAAATCGGAAACCATCGGAAAATCAAAAAAAAAAACAGTTTAATGGCAATAAGTCGTCTTTTCACGTTTCGTAGGGGCAAAGTTAGCGTGCAATTTATGAAGAAAACAATGGAGAACAGAGAAAATGTTTTTTTAGTAACTTATTGTGTTACCTCCAAGAGCATTTACGGCCGTCATGCGGTTCGGCATAGAATTAATGAATGCCACTATAACGTGCTGTGGAAGATTCACCGATGCTTCCAAGATAGCAGTTTTCAGATCCTGCAGTTTCTGGAGCTAGTTGGTTAGCTCGAACACGCCTCTTCAGGTCATTACATAAGTGCTCTATTGGATTCCTATCAGGGGCTACTTGCTGGCCTTTCTATTACTGCGATACTAACGTCATGCAGGTATTCTCGAACAATTCTTGCAGCGTGCGCCCTAGCATTATCTTCTTTACATAGTAAATAAATATAAATGAAGTCGCTTCCGCGGTCTGTTCACTTAGATCTTTTAAACTACTCAACGGATTTTAATGCAGTTTTCAGCAATAGATAGAGTGTGAAGCCGAGGCGGGTCGCTAGTCATGCATAAAAATGAAATTCTGGCCCACAAACTCAGTATATGGCATCGCATGGCCCTCGGCATTGACGAAAGTGTATCGTTCGCTATTTAGTAGTGACAACGGTGGTCTCGTGATACAACCTCGAGAGCAGGTTATCCTTCGGTAGAAATTTCGCCCCAGACTGTCTATGACCCACCGCCATAACTCACCTTTTCATCAATACAACATTGCTGAAAAATTATGTTCCTACGTTCCTGTCGACTGACGACTACGTAGACTGAAGAAGTGCCACAGCTTACGCGGCTACTTCAGGTGATTCATAATTTTAACGTCAGAATAGATTAAAAACTAAGAAAAAATAATTTCGATACTCTTTTTATTATAAAAACTCTGTCACCAGGTTAGTCACTAACCACACGCAATAGAAAGAGAAAAAGACTTATGCAAAACAAAACATATAACGAAATAACTATTGACTTATAGATGTTCTGGTAAAAGCTTGTTGCTTCTAGAGCAACTAAACTCCGATTAATCCGATTTCCTTCTCTTTTTCAAACTTATCATACTAATGTTATTAGACCAATTTAGACCTATAAACATAAACATGCACGGTGGCTCGATTTAGGAGTCCAGGATTGTATCCTTTTCCTTACATATTACAAAACAAAGTCCCCTGCCGCGTCTGTTTGTCTGAACGTGCTAAACTCAAAAACTACGGAACGGATTTTCAAACGGTTTTCACCTATGGATGGAGTGATTCATGCGCAAGGTTTTTGTGTATAATTCATTAAGGTTTTGTATAAAATGGCTGAAATATGACGATTATTGTAGAAAAGTCGGAAAAAATCATGCGCGTAAGAGAGACGTCAAATTTATGTTCTACAGAATTGTAGACCTTACAAAGTTCAACAAAAAAGTCCCGATAGCATATATCTATCTTCTAAGGGTGACCTACAGTAACCAGTTTTATCTTTCAGTTTTTTTTTTTTTTCTTAAGCTATTTTGACCGGTATTATATTTATCCTTATCCAATAAAATATATTATTTAAATTGGGGTGAACTAAACTGAAGGTGTGTTCACCATTATTTAGAGAATGTATATTACATTAATTAAGCATAATAAAAGCTTTTAAAAATAATACATAAATCTCGATGTATGGCGAAAACGTAAAAACCGTGGTCGCTAGTTAGTTTGTGTTTCTGTGTAGGTCTCTGCCTACCTGTTCTAAAAGAAGACAGTAGCTCTGATGTTTGTTTAAAACAAAAACAAATAAAAACCGGCCAAGTGCATGTCGGACCAATGAAGCCAACCACAATGAAGGGTTCCGTAGTTGGGATGACTTATCCCAAGAACAAAATTAACATTGTAGTTGAAAAACATGATCTCCCATACGGAATGTATGAGATCATGTTTTTCAAACCGCAAATTTAAGTTGGTCGATTACCTGTTGAGCCTACTTAGCTCTGATAGTTTTCCTTTTAATTTCGTTATATACTACTGCTGTGAATTTTTTCACAAGTCCAAGTACAACCATTTAGCTAGAAGGGGGAAGGGACACTTGACCCTAACAAAAAAATCTGTTGAAAGCTTAATATTTCGCAAACAGATCCCTGAATCCAAAAATGGTTTTCACAAACTTCCAATATTTTTGAACGACCTTTCTAACGATACCCCACAACATGGGGAAGACGAAAAAAAAAAACATTTACACTTTACGCTTAGAAGTCGTCGCCGTGGAACTTTTCGGTCCATTGCTGGAGACCGCCGATAAGAAAAAATGGATCGTTATCATAGAAGACATGTGCTCTCGATCGGTAGAGTTATTTGCTCTACAAGATGCTACTAGCTTAAAATTTTCAAACTTAAACTTTAATGAAGCCCTATTTTGCCGACTGTGAAGTCTGTAAAACATGAAATTGTGTCTAGCAGTAGACTGCAATAGATTCAAGTGGCTATTAAAAGAAAGTAGGTTTTTGAAATCATAAAACAACAAGATCGGAGGTATCACTGTATTGTCGGTAATTTCGCTATAAGTTTAGTAGGGACGGGATCACCACCAGCCGCCGCCACCACCACCGCTGGACCAGCCACCGCCTCCACCGCCGCCAGACTTCCAGCCGCTGCCGCCGCCTCCGCCGCCGCTGGACCAGCCACTGCTGCCACCACCGCCGCCAAGCTTCCAGCCGCCGCCGCTTCCGCCGCTAGACCAGCCACTGCTGCCACCACCGCCGGACTTCCAGCCGCCACCGCCGCCGCCGCTGGACCAACCACCGCCGCCGCCGCCGCCGCCAGACTTCCAGCCGCCGCCGCCGCCTCCGCCGCTAGACCATCCGCTGCTGCCACCGCCTGGCCAAACAAAAATAATACTCAGTCAGCAACTAAAACTTCACTCGATAGAATCCTATACTTACATAATAGGAAAGAAAAGACGACAACAAAAACAAGGATAGGAAGGTACAGCCAACCGCACATAAGTTGGTAACACTTGCACTACAAACACTTACTGCTACGACATAAAGGCGCTGTCAGTGTCAAATTCTTACCTCTGATGTGCAGTTGACTGTACATAAAACTACAAAACAGTTATATCCATCCATATCATATAAGTACTTACATAGATTAGATGCTCCACAAGAGAATCTACCTACATAAAAATGGCGAATTACAGGTGTTGCAATATCGTTAAGTCAATGCCTTCTCTACAAATAAGTTAAAACCTTGACTTGCGGTCAAATACTCTGTAACTTTGTATTAAAATAATTTTTAGATTGCGTAAAATGAGTTGGTATTATTATTGTATACTCAAGAGTCAAGTTTTACATAGGCAACAACAAACTAACGTCCAGCTGAATGCAGTCATTGCGAAATTCGTAATGGTTGCCGCTGAGCGAATGGATGACCCTAACTATTGGCGATGTCTCGACCTCCAAGCGTTAGATTTTGCAGTTAGGTACCTTAATAGGTTAGCGGTTAGGGTTCCCTTGTAGCTACAGATTACGAAATAGGAAATAATTAACACTGTTACTGTGTACTGTGCAAAAGGCAAAAATTTTAACTGATTAAAAAGTAAATTAGTAGGTAGGTCCTGTGCTGTATTGTCAACCGAAGTTTTAGGTTCATCGACATGTCGTGGCTTCTTTATTACGAGGTCAGTAAAATGTGGGTTTATTCACGAAGTACTGCAGTGCATAAATAAATATATCTACGTCGTAGTAGGTAGGTACCTACTCGTGGTACACTGGTAGTGTGGTGTGCAATCTAACTTTAGGTACTGAACTTATAAGTAGTACTTTAGCTATCTACATAAATCTAGGTACAAAAAAAGACGGTTGTTCAGAGAATATTAATAAAAGTAAGGAATTAAATAAGATGGCTTACCGTAGCCTCCACCACCACCTCCTCCAGTAGTGATGATCTTGATGATTTTCACCTCTATGTACACAGAATAAAAATATTATTAATTACCTACAAAACTTAATAAACCTATATTTATATTCAAAACAATACAAATTCTGTACCTACTAATTTAACTCAAAAATTTCCACGTAGCGTAGGCAAGTCGGCTGAAACTTGTTAGATAAGAGTCGAAAAATGTTAGTCTGCTAGTAGGACTAACTGTTATATACCTTTCATGGAAACAATTATTGTCCTATATTTTGTTTTTTTACCCAAGTTGCAGCAATCATCTTAGTTGATGCGAAAATGCATTCTGGATTGAGTTAGATTCCTAACTCAGAATTTATGATCAGATCACTTATTTACTCTACTTCTGAATCGGAAGTCTGAAGACGTCTAAAGTAAGAGTCACTCACGTCCACCGCTACCACCGCCGCCGCCGGACCAGCCGCCGCCGCCACCGCCGCCGCCAGACTTCCAGCCACCACCGCCGCCGCCGCCGCCAGATTTCCAGCCACCGCCGCCGCCGCTACCGCCGCCCGACCAGCCGCCACCGCCGCCACCGCTGGACCAACCGCCGCCGCCGCTGCCACCGCCACCTGACCAACCACCGCTACTGATGTAGCCGGCCTTTACTGCGACCACTGCTAACGCTAACAGACAGACGAATACCTGGAAAGAAGAAGTCAATATTAGATTCATTGTCAACTTTTGAGTTTGTGGTTTCTGCAGTCACGAAACTCACTATGACCTTTTCATAAACGGCAGCAAGCTTAGTTGAGAGATTGTCCTAAAGAAGTTAAACAGCTGAGGTGAAAAGTAAGTTTATATTTTAGGTGAATGTGACGTTCTTCTAACTGAACACCAACAAGTACCTAGGTAAGCACATAACACTTCACTGTTCTCAAAATAATGATGAGAAAAAATTGAAAGTGCAATAAGAGGTCACAGTGGAATGAAAGGAGGAAAGATTGCGTTTTATGTATTATAGCATAATAAAGTCGGTCATCTTCATTTACTAATGTGTTATAGTTAAGTAATATTTATGTCTTTGCAGATACTGACTTTATTGGCATTGAAATAATGAGTACGTTTTGAAATGATTGATGCCTATCGATAAGTTTTGACTTTTACATCTGGAGCCTATTTTTTGTTATTTTAGGCACCATGGCAATCATAGTTAGACAAAGTTTTCTATTGGCTTCGTACAATAATGATTGAATAAATACAAACATAAGCAATAAATCAAAACTCCATTAAAACCTTATAACATTTCTAGTTATTTTTTAAGTTTTGCTAGCGACCACAGTTAAAATATTAGGTAGGTATCTATTAGGCTAAATTATAATTATTGATATTATTATTTTGTTGGCTCCACATTTTTTTTGCTAGCTACCCATAAGGGACAGGCAAGGGCTAACAAAGCCCCTTTAATTTCGATGCACAATTAATTTACAAATATGAAATCACTTTTAATAAAAGTCTAGTGACAGCTCCTATATGCTAAAGTTGTTAAATGAAATATTACCTTCATGGCGAAGCTGAGAGCAAACTGCTTGCTGAGGGGTCGTTGTTATCGCATTATATATGTGATGTAGCATCTCCCACTCGGGTGCTCCGCTCGCGACCGCCAGCCCGAGCGCCGGTGAAGAGGCGAACGGAAGCCGCTCTGCGGCCGTCAATGACGCAACCCATTGTCCCTGCGTTGCCGGACTTGCGATTACTCACATTAGTCTATATCCCGTGGAGCTTTACTGACATGTTCGGTTTTTGAGATTAGGTCACTTATTTTTGAAAGGACACGTGATTCAAATGTCCGTCGTAGTTACAGTTACAGCACTGCCACCCAACTTATGCGATAAGGACGCCCATTGTATGTTTTAAAAAAAATGTATTTAAGACGTATCATTAATTATAGGTATATAAATAAATAAGGGCATAATTCAAAAAGATTGATTCCTCTTAGGTCGATTTATGGTGAGTAGGGTCAACCAACATAAGATGGTACTTAATTTCAAAATTATACTACGTACTAACTGCGTTCCGCGGTTTCACCGCGTAAGCTTCGATCCCACGGATATATCGGGGTAAAAATTATCCTATGTCCTGTTCTAACCCAGGTCATGGTCTACCCATAATATTCCAAATTTCATCCAAATCCGTTCAGCCGTTGTAGCCTGGAAGCGTAACAAACAAACAACCAAATAAACTCACTTTCGCATTTATAATATTAGTTAGGATGTAGGTCGGTACCTCCTGGGCTAGACCAGTACTCTGATTGACTAGGGGGATGCAAGCGGTGCGGTTGCCTAGTCCGGACCCAGACCTGCACAGACCCTAAGAGGTCGGGTGCTTGGTCAATCCTCCTTCCTGAAACGGTGGTGTCCTGCTTTAAAATAAAAATATAGCCACCTATTGGACGTCGTTCGTCGTTTTTAAATCAATGCCAGCAGTTCAGCATTTATGCAGTTGATCCGCATCACCGTCATCCTGTCACCGGCATTACGTTTGCGCTAAAGTTAACCCTCGAGGAGTGTCACCGGCATTAGATTTGAAATCTTGTTAAAATATACAACTGATTTTATTTTCACAGTTTATAATGCCGAATTCGCAAAGAAAAACCTACATTTAAAATGAGGCCTCCGCGAAGGACAAATGCAACCTGAGTGAACCCTTCAGGAGGGCTCTCGACACTGAACGTGTTAAAACGTGATAGGTTTAATGAATTTTCTTTGCTGACCGTACCTACACTACATAGCAAAATGTGTTTGTAGCTATTCTATAACTCTCTCACCAGTCTCACCCCTGCTCACACCTCCAGGTGATACAGGTATGATGTTGTGTTTATATGATGACCCGTCTTGATGTCTATAAGTAAGTATTCTATATTAGGGCGACAGGGGGTCAGCAATCTGCCGGGGTCGCGGGAAAGTCCGAAAGGGATGCAGTGGCTCCTGGAAACGTACAGGCAACTGAAGGAACACTGGTGGGTTTTATTCAGTGTCTGCCACGCCCTCCCGCTCCGGCCAGAGCGGGGGAAATTATTTGATCATCCAGAAAAAAAAAAAAAACATCACGCCTGTAATCCCCAAGGATTAGGCAGAGGTGTACCTATAGAACACCCACATTTCGCCAGTTATGTTTAAGCAGAGAATAAATAATGTTAAGTCCGATGTAATTGGGGGCGAGCCTATTGCCATCAACTGGGCACAAATCTAATCAATTGAAAAATTCCTGGAAAAACCCATGAACATTATGGACGACCTGAGAATTGAACCCGGACCTCCCGCCACTAGCTAGACCTTCGAGGCATTAAGGCTTGTGCAGACCAGCGCGACTTGTGGCGCCACGTGACACGAACAATACATTTTCTAAGAAAACTTCACAGTATAACAATAACCGGTGTCGCGTCGCGCGACAACTCGCGCTGGTCTGCACAAGCCTTTACTCTTCGCCATTTAATCTATTTATGTAGGTACCTACGACAAAATCAGACAATATTTTTATGTTAACCTAATATGTTTTTGAAAAATAAAAATAAATGTAAACATTACCTATGTATTAGTATTTATTAGCATATACGATGACTTATTTGAATATATTATTTTTAAATCAATTTATAAATTGTACGTTACATAAATATGAAGATGAGTAAATTAATTTAGAAGGTAATCTTCGTCTTCTAAGCGTTGAACGCAAGGTTAAAAGTCTCAAATAATAATAGTTACGTACAACCAATAGTTTGGTGATGTTATATTAAGCATATTAAGATGCATTTGAAAATTTTGAACTTGATATTTAAATCCGAAAGTTCTTGAAACTGTATTTGCAGGTACGTAATTCTGACCTGACGATTTTTTGATAAATTGATTGTATTTGACTTTTTTTAAGCCCCGTGCAGACTAGCGCGACGCGACATCGCTATTGTTCTACCGTGAAGTTTTCTTAGAAATTGTTTTGTTAGAGTCGCGTCGCGCCAGTCTGCACGAGGCTTTATTTGTTTGTCAGTAGATAGGATTATTTATTGAAATAGGTAGCATGCCTCGTTGGTCTAGAGCAGGTCGCAAGCGCTGCTGCTGAGCATGAGGTCCAGGGTTCGATTCCCAGTTAGGGAAAAGTATTATTGGGTTTTTCTATCAGGAATTTCTCAGCAGCAGCCCGGAGTCTGGACTTGTGCCCGGTTGATGTCAATAGGCTCGTTCCTTATAACATGAGACATAAACGTAACTGTCGAAATGTGGGTGTACGTATGGCACACCTCTGCCTAACCCTTCGGGGATTACTGTTGGCGTGATTTTGTGTTGTGTTAGGTAAGTATCTATTGATTACCTATCTACAGGTAACAACCTGCCATTTTTTTTTTTTTTTTTTGAGTGTGTGAAATTATCAAATAACTTCTCCCGCTCTGGGCGGAGCGGAAGGGCGTATCAGACTTTTACTGACTAAAACCCACTCGTGTTCCTTCCGTTGCCTGTGTGCCGGGGCCACGATATTCCTTTCGGACAACTCGCAACCACGGCAGGCAGGTAACAACCTCCCTAGGCTACCATTTAATCCTTGTAGACTGTTCTGGAAATAACGAACGCTAGGAGTTATTATGGTCGTGTGGTCACTTAATGTGTGATTCAATTAGGTAGTCAATTAGGTACCTTATCCTATGTAGAATCCTCAGTAGGTCAATGTATGTTCATCTGTTACCTTATAACTTCTAAACTACTGAACATAATTTTAGAAATTAGGTATCGTTGGAAGCGAATTGATAGTCCGCTTGTTATACATATAGGCTGACGTCACATTAAACTTACTATGGCGCCCTCTAGAGGACAAAGTCATGAAATAAAAAATTTGAAAATTGTAATAATTGGGTATCAAATGAAAGGGCTTGACGAGCACATTACAAATATGTAATACGAGTATATCATATTGTATACGTAAATAAATTATTATAATATTAATACGTGAAGCAAAAACTTTGTAAGTAGGTATCCCTTTTTACGAAAATTACGCGGACGCGGAGAAGTATGAAAGGAGAAACCCAAACTCCATAGAAACTTGGGCCTGGCGTTACAGGGCTGGAATTTGGCAATAAATTAGAGCATTTAGGAAGGATTCATGACCCCAATTTTCACGTCTCCCAGCAATGGCCAAATTGGTAAAATCAGACGTTGATATTTTAGGTTATTTTTATTATTTGAGTTATTTCAATAAAAAGTGGTATTTTCGAGGCTTTGTTTCCTACGTAAATCGGGAACGCACATGCGCTGTTCTCGCTGCAGCGCCTGCAGCCTACACGATGAGGTTTTAGGTAGGTACACACCGCTACACATCAAGCTATAATTTTCCAGTCTAAGCTGATCTCGCATTGTATAGAATTTCCGTACAATGCGAGGTCAGCTTAAGCTGGGATGTATAGAAAAGTACATACAAGACGCTTAGGGGGTGACTTCTGATTTGGTATCCGATGGATCTTAGTGAAAACCACAGCTGAAAACGATGTTTATTTAACAAATGCAAGCCAGTAGTGTTGTTAGTGGGTTATAACACTACTGACTTGCATTTGTTAATATTGAATCTACTGGATATTGGATTAGATGCAATCTCAGATTACAGTAATCTGAGATTGTTTTGATATAATAAAATGAAAAAACACATAATTGGGATAAATGGTTTTATTAATCACCTTCTTCATTAGGATTATCATAATATAATACAGTATCCAGAAATTGTGCAGGAGGTAATTGACCAACCTGGTGCCATATCCAACCAAGATACTATAATTATGCTCATGGTGTGGGCACAGCAAACAACCATTTTTTTGCCAACGATACAAGTGCAATAATATTGGAGTATGGCATAGCATCATCCCACTTAGAGAGCTATCGACTAATATATAAACTATTACTTATATGCCTGGACTTTATTCGTCCTCTTAACATCCAGGTTGAGTCCGATATTGACAGCTCTTGCTGTAGGTTGTTCTGGTGGTCACCGTCCACCTCTCTACACACTTCTATTCGTCGGTGTCCTATAGGTGTCTGTTCACTCTCTTCTGGTCTATTTCCATGAAGAGATTACAGCATTGGCATGATTTCAGCAAGCTTGGCAGGTAAAGTCTTTTTCATTTATGTACCTGAAACAAACATTTATCATTTGACTATTTGGTCTAGCACTAGCATTTAGCAATAAACATCTGAGTAGCGCATTTGGGTAAACATAAGCCTTATTACATTCCCACTGCAGGGACACAGGCCTCCTCTCTGAGAGAGGGAAGATGGCCCACTGACCGGAATAAGCTGTAATTAACCATGCAGGTTTAGTCCGGATTGGTGATGTCACTTGTCTTCGAATATGAATTTGTTGCACATTTTGTTCATTACATAGTACAAAAATGTTACGATACAGAAATATCGGATACTAACCGTTTGAGGCGCGACCCATTCTTGTACAATTGAAAGAATCATTTCATCATCCAATCTTCGCCTTCCTATTGTATTGCAGTGGTCTAGTGCGGGGGCGGGTCTGGTTATTATATCCGTTGCTATTCCGCAATATGCACGGGTTCATAATGTCGTTATATCCAGTCGTCAAAAGAGCATTAGGCATACAGATCCAGTTTTCCAGCAAAGGTCAGCAGGATTTTCAGGGTGCGGGGTCCAATGTTCAAGCGAGGGCAGTCAGAAGGCAAACAATTGCGGAGTCCAGTATTCAAGCAGAGGTCAAATAATTAAATCCGGTCGAAATACGGACAAACAATATTCAGCTAAACAAAAATACGACAAGCGAATAACAAGACAACATCAACAATAACATGACGTGACAATTGACAGACGTTGACATTGACATTTGCCGTTTACTAGTGCAATCGATTATAACGATTATTTATTTCTTTTAATGTTTTTTTAAAGGGGGTTACGTTAAAAATCAATTAGATTCCTGATTTTTTTATTTTACATTGATTAGTAGCTAAAAAAACAATTATATTTAAACAATGGAGTATTATTTAATTATTTGTGTCAGTATCGATTTCCATTAAATCGATCACATTGTTAGGGTACGCTCTATTGATATAATTCCAGCGTTTGTGAAGTTAGAGACGTATAATGAAATAAGTGTTATAACGGTTTACAAAGGTTGTTTAAAAAATAAAATAGAAATCTACTTATTTTCTACACTTGTCCATTGCCATTAAGGCTAAGGTTTAAATGGGTTAATGAAGCAAAATAGACAATTTTTTTGGTACATATCTGATTTGCGTAACGGTTAGGCCCAGAAACGGGTTTCTCTTTTGGCACAGTTAAAGTTTCTAAGGAGAAGCAGTGCAGAAAGCTAATATTTTGATATAATATACATTAGAAATAAATTAAATTAATAAAAAAAACATTATACTACACTACGTTTGACAAATTATGGTCGAATTTCGACCTCTGGTCGACCACTAGTATGATTAAATGATTAAAAACAAGCATAAGTGAGACAGTGCTACAACGTACGGCGCGGCTGTAAAATTAATACCTAGTATACAATAAAAACTAGACAAAAAATATTTAAAGCTGCTCTTCAAATATACTGTAGCACGAAATTATAACCCCAAAATAATTTAAATGAAAAGTAAGTTCAAAAACTAAAACCCGACTACTGAAAAATCACGCTCTAAAAAGTATGAAACAAGAAAATATTTCAGACAGAAATCAAAGCATAGGTACACACGGCTACACATCAAGCTATACATTTCCAGTATAAGCTAACCTCGCATTGTACGGAAACTCTATACAATGCAAGATCAGCATAAACTGGAAATGTATAGCTTGATGTGTAGCCGTGTGTACAAAAATGGTCAAGGCAAAGTCGCGGTCGCATCCCTTTACACCTACAAAATCATAATGGCATGCGACCACGGGTTTACATTTGAACTTACAGGTTTTATTTTTTGAACTTACTTTTTTAAACCTAGCTTTTTAGGTTCCGTAGTAAACAAGGAACCCTTATAGTTTCGCCATGTCCGTCTGTCTGTCTGTCTGTCCGTCTGTCTGTCCGTGTGTCTGTTCGCGGCTTAGCTCAGAGACGGTTAGTACTAGAAAGCTGTAATTTGGCATATATATACATATTAATCATCAAAGTGGTAAAATAAAATAATGTTTTTTTTTTTATAGGGTACCTCCCCTACACGTAAAGTGGGGATGTTTTTTTTTCCTCATCTACCCCATGTTGTGGGGTATCGCTAGAAAGGTCTTTCAAAAATATTGCGAGTTTGTCGAAACCATTTTTGGATTCAGGGATCCGTTTGCGAAAAATTAAGCTTTTAACTGAATTTTTTTGTTAGAGTCAAGTGTCCCCCCCCACCTTCTAGCTAAATGGTTGTACTTGGACTTGTGAAAAAATTCACAGCAGTAGTATATATAACGAAATTAAAAGGAAAACTATGAGAACTAAGTAGGCTGTACAGGTCAACGTGAAATAATCAACCAACTTTAATTTGCAGTTTGAAAAACATGATCTCCTATACATTTCGTATGGGAGAACACGTTTTTCAATTACAATGTTAAGTTTGTTCTTGGGATAAATTCATCCCAACTACGGAACCCTTCATTGTGGTCCGACACGCACTTGGCCGGTTTTATTATCCTAAAAATCAAGAGCTCCAAAACCTGTACCTATTATGTATCTACGTTCGTTTCCAAACAGTAAATCGAGTTGAGTTTCCCTCATATTTTGCTTTTTTAGGTTTTCTGATTGCTTATGTTGAACGATGAAGGCCCACTTCGTGGGGCTCACATTTTATTTCTGCCTGCAAAGTTTAAAAAAAAACCTTATCCTGTATCTCGTACAAACAATTTTTTTGTAGTTTAGACAAACAATATTGTATGTGGTTGCACCGGCTGCTGTTCTAAAGCAACAACAGGAGTTGGCATGAAGAAGCATTTGAAAACACGTCTACGTACGAAACCAACAAACAGAACGCATTTCCTGCTTCGTCTCACTCAGCCATAGAAATATAAAAACACAGCTCATTCATGTGAAGCATATCTACCTACTAGCGCCGGCTCTAGCCCTTGATCAAGGTAGAGCGAGATTGTCTTTCGGCGCCCTTTGTCCTTTGTTCGACGCTTATGTTCTAAGTCGGTTTTATGTTGAATATACAAATAATTCCCAGCAAAAATCAACTTTTATTGCAAATATCAACACTTAATGAATTTAAATTAAATGAAGTAGCTTTAATTAGTATATTCCTGCAAGCGCGGATCCACCGTTGTGGGCACGATGGGCATGCCCACAACCCAACCACAACCTAATAGACTTTTAACGTCACCAATGACTGATGAAATCGAATAATTTCATCAAATTCGGTTCAATATTTAGAATCTAAATGTGACACTGTGATTTGCAAACAAACGCACATTTACTTTTGTAATTTTCGTGAGCGAACAAACTAACATTTTACAGGTTTATTAATTTACTAATGTTCGCCCCACGGCTTCGACCACGTGGAACTATACACTGTATAAAATCTTGGTCAGGGCGTCATATATTTTGTAAATATCTCACTTGTAGGAATGCTAAGTATATCGATCATGAGCGAGTTCATACTCCTACTCGCCCTTGGCCGATTTTCGGGTGGCTGTGACCACAACATTTTAAGAGGGCTGGATCCGCGCCTGTACTCCTGCTGCTTTATCATTAAGAAAGCTTTTACTGCTATATAATTAAATTAGTATTTGGTGTTAATTTCAATCAGTCACTACTACGCAATTGGCTTTTTGGCGCCCCTTGCCATCTGGCGCCTATAGCGACCGCGCGCGCTGATACCTACGTAGCTGCCCAAAAGCTTCTTTAGCACAACCCCGTGCAAGTGTTGGCATGAAGCATTTGTAAAACACGCGACTGTAACACAATCAATTAATTATTATCATCCGTTAGGTATTTATTATTAATAATTAAGTTCAGATAATGGAAGGGAAGGCAGAACGGACTACTGCAAGTACCTACTAAGCGTAGATAAAAAAACAATTCGGATTATTCAACATTTCCTCGAAAAACCAGAGAAAAAAATCAACAACATTTACTTTAGGTACTACTTAGTCTACTATTTAGACAGAATATAGCTACTTACTTTAATGAACCTGAAAATTGCAAAACCGATGCGTCATTTCATATAATATTAAGTATCCGCGGCTCTATTACTCCGTCAGTATGTAGATCACACGCGTGATACTGCGATATATCATCGCGTAATTGTATGCATATTCATCTTGCAACATACTACACACAATGATAACAATATAAAAATGAATATTGCGCTCAGTCGCGAAACATTGCAATTTGCACTCAACTGCCTGTGATGTAGTAATTGCACACAGAACATTAGTAACTATGCCGCCACATCTACAAAGATTTAATGATAAAAACACAGTTTAGATAAACATTTTTGAAGGATATACCTATACCTATTTATATAATTATTCTTTTAAATAAAAAATCTGAAGTACTGAAAGTTGTTTACCACTTGGGGTTTGTACCAGTCCTGTGCCCGATTTCCCATCGGCAAAAATAACGAACTTCCATAAACAACTTTCATCCCCTATTTAACCCCGTAAGGGGGTGGATTCTCAAAATGCCGTCCTTAGTGCTCACTTTCACTATATCTAAATATATATCTAACTCTTGTGCAAAATTTCATGCTTCAAGACCCAGCAGTTTAGGCTGAGCGTTGTCTTGTGAAAGCCAACTCCAAAACCCGGCCAAGTACGAGTAGGACTCGCACAAGAGGGGTTCCGTACCGTATTAAGATCGAGCAAAAAAAACCACGTTCATTCTTGTATGGCGACCTCCTTTAATTATTAACTTTATTTCGTTTTTATTTGTTGTTATAGCGGAAATAGAAATACAGAATCTGCGAAAATTTCGACTGTCTACCTATTACGGTTCATGAGATACAGCCCGCTGGCAGACAGACGGACAACAGAAGCTTAGTAATAGGGTTCCGTTTGGCACCCTTGGGGTACGGAACCCTAAAAAACAACGAGGTTATCAACTCGTGTTTTTTCTTCTTTTTTATGTCCGTATTGTATGTCGTACTTATTAACATAATATGCACTGATTTGCATGTTTTTCTTTATTGAATAAGGGTGAAATCCGCACTAAGTAAACGGGCTCAACTTGGGAGAAGTTGATCCCGTTTAAATTTGGTGCCGGTCTGATGAAGATTTGGCGATGGTCTGCCTTCGAAGATGGACAATGGAACTCCTCAACGGATAATAGCAAATAACCCGCGATTGCTGCAATCGCTTTTCTGTAGTTTGCTAAATATAAAAAAAAAAACAGTTTATAAAAAGAAAAATAAACGCAACGGATAGCGTTGGCGACCCTTTCATCCATAGATATAAGAAATAAGTTTTTTTATATAACTATGTTTTTTTTTAACGGCGACGATAATCGACTTTTAAAGATTTTATACTGAAGATCTCGTCTAAACGTGTAGTGTTAATGATTTGGAAAAAAATATATTAAATTAGAGGATTTTCTTTAAAAAAAAAAAATATATATAATATACGAATATTTTAGATTATGTTTATATTACATAGTGAAATTAATTTGTAAAGTTATATCTAACGCGGATAAAAAAACTGAGAATCACGCAAAATCTATCAAGCGTATTTGACGCGGTTCTAGTAAAACAAGTTTTCTTCGCGCCTATCTGCGGGAGCCTTTACCTACCTTTTATCATTATAGATCACTAACTTATTTCTTTAAAAATATACTTTTCATGTTGTTTTTTTATTTATATTTATGTAATTTGTTATCATTTAATTGTGCTTTTGTGTGTTGTGCTATTTCTTTTGTGTGCACTGAATGGTTTATCTATCCATCTTATTCAACATCAGATGTATTATTCTCTCCACTCGCCCTTGACTATGATGGTCTCTCTAACTGTCGAACTGCCGACTTCCTAACACCGGACTGCTACTAGAAGAAAGAAGAACAAAACTTGTTTTTTGCCCCGACCCGTATTTTGAACCCCGACCTCATGATCCTTGTGGTTAGTACAGCCAAGCTGGACCAGTCCAATAGGATTTTATCGGATAAGTGCGGTGTAAATAATAATTGTGAACTGAAATCGAGATCACGAAATCTCTGAACAGCTATTTAATTGCGTAAACATTTTCGGTAAAAGATTAAGACTAATCTGCTATCTAATTACGTAACATATTTTCGGTAAACGATTACGACTAATTTGTTTAATTTAGACAGTTCAACAACATTCATTTACGTTGTTGAGCAGATTTTTTTTCGAACAGAAACAATGCTTTAGCATTTCAAAACGATTCAGATTCTGATTGATCGTGTATTACGCAATTAGGGTACTTCTTTTTGACAGTTAGCAGAATCTCTTTCAAAATGATTCAGATTGTGATTGATCGTGTATTACGCAATTAGGGTGTTAGCTGAACCTCGGAAATTGAATTAGCTACCCAGATAGGTATTTTGGTATTTACAACCTAGGTCCGAGAGCTTCCCTTCGAGGAAAATTCAAAGAAGTAAATATTCTGACTCTAGCCTCACAATATATTTTTGAAAACCAAAAATATATCAAATTTTAAGAAAATGTCCGATATTCATAGTTTAAATACCAGGAATAAACACAACATTGCTGTACATCGCACTCGTCTCCACAGAGTAGGCAACTCGTTCATGGGTCAATGTTTTTACGCTTTTACAACAAACTTCCCATTGACATTCGAAACTTACCCATTAAACGATTTAAAATTTGTATTAAAACCAAACTTTGTAAAATATATAAAATTTCACTATAAAATTACTAGTACTATAAAATTTCAGATTATTTAGAAGATAAAAAAGCTAGGGATTGAGCTGCTCGCTCTGCTAAACCTTGTGATAAAACCATAAAACTTGACATTAGAATTATTTAATAAAATCATTAAAATATACCAGTTTTATTTAAACATTAAAACAAAATGACATGATTACTTTGTAAAGTATAATATTATTTTAATTACCTACTGTGAATATGAGGACTATGTGGATATTTTTTTTTTTTTTTCATTACTCCATTTTTCCTCTCTAGTTAGTTTTAATGATGGTCTGGCAGTTTGAGTAGTTTATGCGGCCTACCCAAATGTCCTTTCTTTGATATTGTTCGTCGAGTTGAGCTCCTTATGTTCTGAGTTGAGCTCCACGATTACTGACAAATGCTTGCACTGACTGGACAGGTCCACTCAAATCTGTGTGGTTCTTTTCTCAAAAGACCATTTCAGACATTAATCTACATGGTCCTCATATGGCTTGACCAAGATTATTTCTGGACTTTAAAAGAGACTGTGACCTCTGAGTTTGTTTCGGCCTTTCTTCTCAGAGTAGTCGGATAGGAAACGCCGAACTCATCTAGCAAAATTTAATATATTTTTAATATGACGTGTAAAAGTGATTCCTATATCCTATTTACAGAATAAACAATTTCATTTCATTTCATTTCATTTACCAAAGTGCTGTCATAAACTTCAATGGACTTAAGGAATGAGTGAATAAAGCAGACCGCAGACCTGTAATTTTAAAATAATTAAAATTGATCTTATAAACGGTGGGTTTGCTGGTCGAATTACATAATTTGGCCTGTAGATACCCTTTAAGAGATACCTACAGATCACATTTATGACCACCATTTAGGTACCACCTACTCTTAAGTAGGTGGTACCTAAATGGTGGTAATGAAAACTTCACGAAAATTGTTCTACCGGTGGTGTTCCGTCGCGCCTGTCTGTGGCACCCTTAAGGTACAATGAAGTTCATAGCCTATTGAGTCACGCAAAGACATCTAAGGTTTGCGGAAAATAATTTTTCGCTATTAGAACATGATCATAAATCAAATTACATCAATTAAAAACAACACACTTCCAGCACTCAAATTACTAGGTACCTACTCTTAAATATACGTTGAGGAAGGACGGATTCGGAAATGGTTCGTAATTGTACCTAATGCAAGTAAACTTTACCATCCATCGAGATCGAGATGCGTTAGATGAGATTATTACGGTGAGAAGGCCGCGGGACCGAGTAAACATTAATTTTATTATGTACATAAGGCTCTCAACAATGTGTGGCAATCTAAATGTCTTGTAGATTGATTTCGCAACCACCTCACTATTGAATTAGCTTCGTTTTGTATACTTCGATACTTAATAATTAGTTAGCACAAATATGGGTGGATTATAATGAGAATAAGTAATTTTACAAAATAAACCTTCATTACAATGAAGGTTTATTATGAATTCGTGAACGATTCGCGATTCGTGAAATTAGATTTAATGCTGTCGCCCGCAAGTGCCCGCGACGCGATTTCGGTCGCAAACTCACTTCAAACTCCTTTTTTTTTGTGACAGGGTAGGCCGCCCGTAAGGCCCGTATTACAGAACCTCACCCAAAACTCAAGCATTACTTAAAACTCGTTTAAAGCTTCGTGCAGACTAGACCGACGCGACGCGACAGCGCGACGCGATACCGGTTATTGTTATACCGTGAAGTTTTCTTAGAAATAGTATTGTTCGAGTCGCGTTGCGCTAGTCTGCACGAGGCTTAAAAGCCTTTTGATTGGTCGAAACTAGTTTTAAGTAATGCTTAAGTGTTTAGTGAGGTTCTGTAATACGGGCCATAGAGACTGAACTTCCCGGGTCGACAGCGCGTTGTGTTCCACGCGCGCCTCAAAAAGATGTCAGCACAACTGACGTGTACCGCTAGGACCGATGCCTGCCGGGGTCTCGAGAAAGTCCGAAAGGGAGACCGTGGCCCCTGGTAATGTACAGGCAACTGAAGGAAAATGGGTGGGTTTTAGTCAGTAAGAGTCTGACACGCCCTCCCGCTCCGGCCAGAGCGGGAGAAGTTATTTGATAACTTACCACAGTAAAAAAAAAAAAGAGATTGAACTATTGGTAATAGTCCCAGCCTAGAGCAAGGCTGGGACTTTTACCAATTACAATTACCCAAACAGACAAACTGGCTACATTTTTTTTAACAAAGGGCAATTGGATATTCCTTGGATCCATACCAGAACAGGAAACAAAACACTTTTAATATTAATTATTGAATGAATTTGGGTACAGTCAAAAAAGCTATTGGGTATACAGGCAGCTAGCAAGCTTTAGCTTCAGTGACGGGAGCCCTCCTGGAGGGTTCACCTAGTCGCATATGGGATGCCGGGAGCCCTCACGGAAGGCTTATCTTAAATAGGTTTTTCTTAGCGAACACAGTATTATAAACCGTGAAAATAAAATCTGATGTTGAATGAAAAAAAAAAGATTGATTAGTTTATGCGTTTATTTTAAAATCCAAGCATATTTTTTTCCCTTTTACAAGTATTCACAAAAAAAATAAAAGGTTGTAAACTACATACAGCGACAAGACTCCCTGAAAACACTACTTTACTTCGTTTTACAGTGTTTTATAACACCGTTTTAAACCTAATGCCGTTGACCGTCAGCGATGGTTAACTTTAGCGCAAACGAAATGCCGGCGACCCTCCCGGAGGGTTCACTTCCAATATGTATACGCATGCCACCATACTTCCAGTATGGTGGCATGTCGTATGAGTTCTATGAAAACTGGGTGGAGTTGAAAGTGTTAAAAGTTAAAAGCAATAAAAAAACCACGCACAATGAAGGCTTCCGTAGTTGGGACGAATAAAATTTATACCAAGAACAAACTTAACATTGTAGTTGAAAAACATGTTCCCCCATACATTCCAACAGCAAATGTAAGTTTGTACGCACAATATTGAGTGATTTACCATGTTATTTTAAGACTTCTTATAGGTTTTCCTGTAAGCTATAAGCATAGAACTATTATCTGTGTTTATTTCAAAATTTTAGGATCATTGGTTTCGGAGATAAGGGGGGGGAATAGTCAATTTTCATCTATATTCCTAAATATCTATAAAAGTATTTAATTTAAAATGATAAAAAAATTGTATTTGAGATCCTCGCAATAAGCCCTTTCATTTGATATGTCACACGGTACAGTACGCAAAACTTTTTTTAAATTTTCTTTGTTGCCCCCAAAAGTGATCCCCATATTCAAAATTAATTTATTTATGTAACACGTCCGTATTTGGGTCACAGGAATACATATGTGCCCCAAATTTCAACTTAATCGGTTAATTAGATTCGGAGCAAATTGACTGTGACAGAAGGACAAACAGACACACGAGTGATCTATAAGAGTTCCGTTTTTTTCTTTTGCGGTACGGAATCCTAAAAAGGGAAAAATTACTATAGTGGAAAGACGAATATTTTTGCCTGTATGTACCTATTCCCCATAATTCGTATATTAAATAAATATTTAATAAATATTAATGTTTAAATCCAATATATGTAGTGGTAAAAATTACATGTACACAATTAGTTATCAGCCTACCTACCTACACAAAACGAAAGAGTAGATTAATATTAAAATTGTTAACAAATATCTATAATAGCCCTCCTCCTAATTTTTATGTTGTTATGCCCGACAGGGCCCACAATGCTCCAAAACGAATGTATGTCTTTATGTACCCTAAGTCCTACCACCTAAGTTCACATTGTAGAATGCAATAAACGTATTGAGTATTGAGTATTGAGTATTAGCGTAGCGTCGGACGGTAAAAGCACGTAAAGGTTACGACAGTAATAATTTATCAGTGTTTGTGATTCTTGTGACCGTAGGTAGATGTTAGTTCCGCTTTGATAGTGCACTCGGTGGACATAAGTAGGTAGGTAGGTGCCTACTACGTATGTACCTACCTATAAAACCTACTTTGGAATAGGTACCTTCTAACGTTTTACACTGAGTTTACTATCACGTAACGTAATAATATTGCATAAAGTACCTACCTACATAGTTTTAATTTCGAATTTTATATTCATAAATAAAGACGTGTGCGGTCGGGAACGTCATGAACGTAGTTCCGTAGCCGCCCGTATGGATATAATACATAATAACCACTATCGACTTTAGCACCCTCTAAAACCATTACGTTGATTTGTATTGATAAAGCACAAAGATCATATATTTTTGTTTTATGTTGATTGTAATTTTCCTATTAAAAAATCGCTAAATCCTGCGAGATTTCAGGACAAATCCTGAGATATGGTAACCATAAACAGGAAATAGGTACCCTGATGGTTTTGATGTTATTAAAATACTCGTATATGACAATAAATTACCGTATCTTTTGATTGCAATATCTTAGAAGCTAGAATTTTTATAGTACGTAGGTACGTCCAAGGGATCGCAGATTTTACCTCCGTAAGGACTATTATTGCTTGCAGCGCTCGGCGGCTGTAGCACCGCACCGGGCCGGTAACAGGGGGCCTACTCCCTAAGCGAAATCCGTAGTTAAGGCCGTCGTTATTGGCGCTTCGCTCTCCTTCTCGCTTACGGTAAGTCTGTAAGTGAGACGGAGAACGAAGCGCCCGTAACGACGGCCGAAACTATGGATTTCGCTTAGGGAGTAGGCCCGCTGATGTGATCATCGTGTTTACGGGATTTTGTTTTGAAACTGGCTAGATATGAACTTCTTTGATAATTATTCATTTCAACCTTATACCTATATTACCTACTTCTAAGTAGTTGCCAGGTCCTGCGAAAAAGGTTCTTGATCTTGACAGACGGACAAAAGTGATTCTATACTTTAAGGGTGCCGTATTTTCCTTTTTTGGGGCGGAATTCTGAAAATACACACCAGACCTACATACAATTTCCTGTTATATTTGATAGTAAGAAGGTCACAGCCACAAGTCATCATTACGTACAATCATTGCAGTGAATCCGCAACACCTCACTATCCGTACCTATGTCTCGGAGTGATATATCCGAGTAAAAGGCAGAGCTTACGCAACTACGTAAATGCAGGACGGTCGCGATTTGGGCGATCGTTCAAGACGATTATGAGTATTCTTATTGTACACACGGCTACACATCAAGCTATACATTTCCAGTTTATGCTGATCTCGCATTGTATAGGATTTGCGTACAATGAGAGGTTCAGCTTATACTGGAAATGTATAGCTTGATGTGTAGCCGTGTGTACAGCCAACCGTCTAGTAACACTTGTAACTTGCATACGAAAATCATCCTTAGAGAAACAAATCGGACTCATCAGTCCATTTGTTTCTCTAAGATTTTTTTTTGTGAGTTTCCTACTCCTGGACACAGAAACATGCCCGAACAAAACCAGAGCAAGATCTCGGGGCCTCCATGCACGCTCGGCATACTCAATAATTTGTGAGTCTTGTGACCGTCAGACATTTCAAGGAGGTTATCGTGATTTACCGAACCTAATTAGTGTTTAAAACCTTCGTTATAGTGACTCGTCAGATCGTGAATCTACATTTTAATTAGCTAAGTGTTATCGATCATAAAACAATTTAACGCACAGAACAACTCATGAGTGGTCAACGTACCTAGGTACTACATACGTTCGAGGTGGAATTTGTTTTTTTTAAATCCCAAATTAAAATTAACAGGTTGCCGTCACGGGCCTTCACCTTTAAGAATATGAAGTAGGTACCTACCTAATCAGTACCTACTTCATAATATGATTTCATAGGTAGTTTAGTGTTTATACTACCAAATCGTAGTGTTGAATATGTACCCACTAACTAGTCTAGACTAAACAGTTACCCCACCCCACTGTTAAAGCTACCATTAACAATGAGTGCGGAACGATTAACATTTGATATTCTTTGTTATCTGAACAGCGTATAATTAGGGTAACGAAACAATTTAAGTGCCATTAGGTACCTACTTACCACTGTCCGAAAGACCGTTCAATGAAAATCTTGCCTTTCAACCACAATGAAGAAATCTTAGTCTGTAGAAGGTCATAGTGTAAAAATTAAGAGGAGGGCCCCCCGCGTGCCTAAGTATAAAACTGCGGAGGTTGGTCAAAGCTACGCGCCCTGAATACTTACGTCCGGGTAATGGCAGATTGTTTAGCAATTTTAATAGTTAACTTCTCTGACCAAACGTACGCATGCGCACGGGTCATGGATAGGTTTGATGACAAATAATAATTAGGTAATTTATAATGAACGACCGTATACCCAGTACGTCTACCTATCTACGGAGGTAGTGCGCCTGTTGCAATACAGTGAGTGAACCTACGAGCTAGACTTAAAGAGAGCCTACTCGAGTTTAAAATTTAAATAAAAAACCATACAGGTCCTACGCTCTTCTAAAATACTAATAGTAGGAACAATATTTACGCTTTGACATGGCAAATTAGGTTTGTATAATTTAGAAGTAACTATATAATTTACTGAAGGGTAATATTTACAAGTGGGTCCATAACAACTTATGACTAAATAAAAATAGCAAAATTATATATTATATTCTAACTTAACTAAAACTATTCAAAAACTAAAATACAGCATCGTAAAATTCATCCGCATCGCTGTCGACTGGTAATGTACCCAAGAGACTGGCCGCATTGCCACGTTGTATGGCAATGCTTAGCCTCTGCCCAAAGTAAAAACCAGCTCTTGGGTCACGGGAAGTGTCAAATAGCCGTTTAGAAATTTCATTAAACAGGCCATGAGCACTCGGACCCCACGGCCCGAGGGTTTCGACCCCAAACGGCTCGAAAATATAATTACCTGTAAGGTTATTATACTTACGCCGCTTGGGGTTTTCTGCAGCCGCAGCAGCAGCACCAGCACAGCACGCCGAGCCAGGAAGATGGGATGGCGCAAGAGTGTCGACACAGGTTGCATCCCACACTAAAGGCCTACCCACCTTCCATGGAAATAAAGACATACCGTCCGGTCTCTTGCCATCGTCGCGTGCCAAGCCATTGGGTTCTAATATAGCTGGAACGCCGGCGGTGACAAGAGCTCGTCGGATGATGTCGTTAATGTTCGCGTGCCGCGCTAAGCGACCTGCACTTCGGCTGCAAGACAGGCCGTGATGTCCGAGACTGTTGACACCTTCGCCACAGTGACAGCGATGAGGAGAACAACAAGGAGCTCCTAGTCGTAGGGAAGCAGCGAGGCGGAAGGTATTGTCGTCGAACAGAGTGCCTATGTTCGACGACGGTAGTGCGTGAAGCCACAGACCCGATTCCCACTTACCCACAGCCAGCAAGCGCGCACGCTCCACAGTGGTAGTAGACGTATTGAGTAAATTGTTCTGTACTACTCTGCAGAGCGGCTCATCCCACCGTCTTTGGGAAGATGGATGATCGGGTAGATCTGTTTTCGGGCAAGCGAGTCTCCAGGCATCCATAGCCTCGGTGAAGCACGGCACATCAAAATCAATCAGTGTGGAGGCTAGAATTTTCCTGATTAATTTTTTAGTGCCGTGAACCGAGGATATGAAAGCCGGTAAACTAATACTAGACATTTTGCGGACGCCGAGGCCTCCCATACGGATGGGAAGAGTAGCTTGCGCCCAAGCTCGGTCGTCCATGGCCACATTTAGAATTGAAGTTAATGTGTGTCTGATAATTTGGTCCATTTTTTCTAAAAGGGGAGTATGCTTCCATAAATGGGAAGCGCGAAGAAAATATATTAATTTAGGGCCGAAACAGCAGTAACGAATTAGGGTGATGGCCGAATGCATATTAATTTGTAACAATCTTTCCGAAACATCGTTGAAATTTTGTATTTTTTCCTCAATAAAAACGGGAAAGCAATTCTCGAAGATTGGAGACCCAAGGAGACGAAGACAGCTTTTTTCAATAATTTTGATTTCTGGAGCTACTGCATTAAATTTGGGGAGTGTCAGTTGTCTGTCAGTACTGTCCGCTAGGTATAGTTCACATTTCGAAAGGTTGAGATCAAGGCCAATGGAATGAAGTTCGTTTTTAAGGAATTTTAGGTCAATTTTCGCTTTGACTAGGTAATTATGATCCCTATAAAATAACAAGTGATCAAAACATTTTACTTAGGTATCAGTTACCTTGTAATTTATATCATTAAAACGAATCGCAATTTATTACGCAACTTAAAATGGTCGAAATTTGCAACAACATCGCTAAAAAGAGACAAATTAATATGCAACATCAAAGAATAAATACTAATTACAAAACAATGTTATTAAATATATTAATAATGTTTCAAAAAGTACGAGGCTTGCATAAATTCAAGGTGATATAATTCTAATAGATCCACTGCAACCGTGGTGGGTGCGCATTATGTGGCAAGGTGGCAATAAATGGGTTATACTAATTCACATGTGTGATATAATTCAAATTGGTGATCTAAACGGAATGCCTCGCAAAAATAGCCAATAATGTAAATGCATATTATGTAGACAAGCATTTGCATAAAATCCGACACATATCATATTCGTTTCGGATATCCATCAGATTTTATCATTGCTCAGTTGTCGTGGGCCTCTCATGCACGAAGGTTATGGTTTCAAATCCGGGCACCTGTGTGCCTTTTTTATTTCATATGGATTTCTGTTTACCTTGTACATTACTGTTTCGGGAAAGAAAGAACATCGTGAGAAAACACTGGAATTATTAGTTAATAGTCTTAATAGAAGTTTGAAATCGCCAACCCGTCTTGAGCAATTGTGGTACTAATCAATGCTCGTGCCTTCTCTGTATGAGAAGAGGCAGGCCTTTGCCCTGCAGTGGGACAATAATAGAGTGATATTATTTATTATCATTGCTTACATAATACTACGTATATGTATACCAAATTTAACCCTCAGACCAATAAAAATTGGTCTAAGATTTAACCCTTGAATATAACAATGGCTGTGAAAACCTTTAGTTGCTAGCTTTGAGCGAGTGGAAGTAACTATCTTCTTGGTCTTCGATCCAAGAGCCTGACATCCTTATTGACCGACCATTTTCCGGCTACATCATCAGACTTTTTCACCAACGAGTCCAAACTCGATGGTACTACGATTAATAAGGCCTTGTCTGTGACCACCTTGCTGCTTCATCATCAGACCAATGTTGACCATCTATAAGTCAACTACTCATCGCGTCGTGACAAATTGAATGAACACAAACAGGATAGGTCTTCCGGAGTTGGTTAGTCCGCAGGCTGTCTTGGCCGTAGCATCAGATAAATGTACCTATATGGTACACCAAATTTCAAGTCGATTAGAGAAATGAAAATGAAATAAATTACCATTATATGGCTAAGATCCCTAAATCAATCAGACACGAGCTTAAACAAGCCTTCTAATAAATCAAAAAAATATTTAAAATTAGACCATCCAACACACAGAACCAGTGGCGGATTTGCAGTCTTTGCCGCCCTAGGCCCCAGGCCATGTAGTAAGTAACAGCCGCCCCTTTCTCAGCACCCATCATATAGACTACATAATAAATTTCCTTTATTGCCAACTTTTATCGAAATCGGTTCAGATCTGTTATTTATATTTCTATGGTTCAGATATTTAGTTAACTATGAGACGGGTTGGTGCCGCGAAATTCTATGACGCGTTTCAATTAGTTATTTGGACATATTATTAAATGGTTTTAAGTTATTATTGTTATATAATGCGGTGCAGTACGGCCCGCCATAATGCGTGCGATCGTTTAGAATATATGTTATCATCACTGAATTTTTTGACACGATTGGCCGCCCCGCATATCTGGCCGCCCTAGGCCCGGGCCTATTGGGCCTTAGGGCAAATCCGCCACTGCACAGAACATCCATCCAAATACACAGAGCGACGTAACCGTCAAATTATCAACCCTCCGTTTACGTCGAGAGATAAAAAAAGGCTCTAAAAAGGCTTTGGTGGTCCCAGAAAAACTGTTCTGTGTTCCCTGATACTTTTAGCATTATTCGATTTTAAGCCGAAGTAATTCTTACCTTGTTTGCATAATCTTATGTACCAACATAAAAATAAGAACTCAAAATAAACCTAGATATCTTGTCGACTACGAAATCTGTCACACGCCCAGTGTTGCAAACAAGGCGATCATTTTACCGAGCAGGGAAAGGATCTAACGCTGTGATTACTGAGATACTGCGATATTGTATTACATTGCACAAACAAATTTAAGAGGTTTCCTTTCATAATAAGAGACGTTGAGTAAAGCCCATTTAAGGAATTGTGTAGTACACATATTATTTACGCTCCACTTAAAAGCGACGGACATGAAGCAATTTTACACAAAATATTTTTAAATTATTCGGATTATTTCAGGCAGCTTGGTTTCTTACATGAGTCACACACACGACACGGGAAGACATCTTTGCAAAAAGCAGATACAGTGTCAACTTTTGTGGCTTGTAGCGACATTACAGCGGTTAGCCGTTTAGAAAAAAATCGGCCACTTGTTAGAAATACACGATCTGTGAAAATTTCAACTGTCTACCTAGGTATTACGGTTCATGAGATACAGCTCGCTGACAGACAGACAGCGGAGGCTTAGTAAGTAATAGGGTTCCGTTTGGCACCCTTCGGGCAGGGAACCCTACAAACGGAGTCACAAACGGAGTCGTTTTGTACTCGTATTATGGCAGAACTTTTTTTTTTTTTTTTTCAACGCAGCTGTGTTCAGAAACATGTACTGAATCCATGGTAACAGTTTTCGCGTCGATGTCCCTGCTACCCTGTATGAGACGGGGCAAATTCTACAATTTGACTTCGACATTATGTCGCGGCACTAAACATTTCTCTCATAGAAATGAAGATAGCCGTAGGTAGGTCTGACAGTTATATATATTTCTATGAGTACCTATTGCAGAAACAGCAGTGCCATTGGTCAGCATGACGATCGTTGGCTGTTGGTTCACAATCCTTTTCTATAAAATATTGGTGTCCCAACTTCCCGTTCCTTGCTTATTATTTGTCTTATTTAAGATGCAGTTGGCAAATAAAGGTCTTCCATTCATCAAAATGGATTCATCTCTACACAATCTACAAGAAATGATTTCATCAGATCAGCTGATGACACCAAGACGACGTGCATTGCTTAGATATTCATTTAATTACGCTAGTAGTACTACAGTTCTATTTTCATCGATGATGAATAGCTACATTGGGTAAGCAGGTAATCACCAAACAGACAGCACAGCATTATTATCGTTGAAGTAGGACCTATGTAGGTAAGGTACCAACCATGACGTAAATTTTGAAATTTGAACTGGGTTAACTAGGTCAAGTGGGGTATTTATTTACTTTAGTATTTATATACAGCACTACGAAATTCGCCATACGTCACATAGTTTTTCGACTTAGGTACATACAATGAAAAATTTCCGTGAAACAACCATGCTTATCTATGAATGTTTCATATTTATGATATTGTAGGTATAATTATTACGTTAACTAAGTGTATATTTTTTAAAAGTTTTATGGGAATTTATATCAGGAAATAAAATATTTCTTATCGATTCATTGTAGCTTCGAATTTTGCAAATCGTAAAATCTTAAATATATAAATCTCGTTGATGAAGGTTTATGTAAATACATGCCATGTCCCCTGGTGAGATTTCTCATCAGCAACTTCACAGGAGTAAAAGAGGATTATGTTCCCATAAAAAATATGATATAATTACAAAATTTTATAAAACGTACTAAGTACTAGGTAACTACCACATTTCTAACCTAATACATTACGAACTTTCATAGAAACTTTAATTTAAAGTAATCAGCAAAACCTCTATACCAAGCTGGCCAAAAAATTCAAAAACTTTGAAAATAGAAAAATATTTTTCCTACCTAAGTCTGGGTTTCTCAAACTAATGGCTCCACGTACCCCCAATTATGTTTCCAGATGACAGCGAAACCCTAACCCCGAGATAAAAAAAGAATGAAATAGTTGAAGTGAATAAGTTATTTTTTTCAATAAAAGGTAACAAATATAGAACTAAAAAGAAATATCTTTTTAATATTAATGTGATTGTTTCTTGGGTTAGGGAGTTGTTTCTTGACGCAAATTGAACCAATTTTTGATATATTTTAGAAAATGTTAGCCTTAATTCTGACTCAGCATCAAGTCGATTTCTGTATTTCGTTTTTATCATGGTTAGGTGTGAAAACCCACTCTCACATAAGTATTTTGTAGCGAAGTTTAAAAGAAAGTTCACCGTTTTGCGTGAAAGTTCGGGATATTCTTGCTATCTAGCCCAAAAATAAATCAGACATCCTTCTTAAATCAGCTCGAAGAGTTTCATTAACGGACTGTTCTGTTTGACTTTCTAGTAATGACTCCTGTTGCTTACCTAATACTCAAACTAGAATTTACTCTCTCGGTCGTGACCATAAATAGGCGCGAACCCCCTACCGTCGAATGTTGAACCCCTAGGGATTCGCGTACCCCACTTTGAGAAACCCTGCTCTAAGTGGACGAGTCCGACTCGTTCTATGCCAGTTTTTTTTTTAATAAAACCACCATCTGCAGTATATCTTGATTTCTGGGGAGGCTAAATAATACTTCTAACAGTGGCTGCTAGTTACAAAACCTAGTAAGTACATATTTGATCGCAAGTCTTGAGCACACATAGAATTCTGTTTGGATTAGGTAGTTGCGTATTTTCTCACTGTTTTATTCCATTGTGCTCACAATGATTGTCAAGAGTGCACCAGATAGTGTAATTACAAGTGTCGCAACCTAATGCAATACCTGCAGCCTCTATGTTAAATACAGTACAGTACAGTCGACCAGCCCCGGATCTAGATTTTTTTTAAAGCCGGGCAAAACCTGCCGTCTGCCGCCCCCCGCCAATCCTTTATGGGGATGTGCTAAGGTAGCCCGCGAAATTCAAATATTCTGGAAATGAAAATTTGGCAGCAACATATTAATCACATTTTATCGATCGATAATGCCCCAAACTAACAAAGGCGCCAAAACTGTTAAAAAAAACAACCGATTTCCAACAAGAAAACACTACGAAGTGAAAAATAACTTATTTTAATTTCGGAAGTCGGTGTCATTGGTTTTGAATTTTCGTTTTTTGCCACCGATTTCCGAAGTTAAAGTACAATAAGTTATTTGTAACATTGTAGTGTTTTTTTTTAAAGTCGGTTGATTTCTTTTTTGTAAAAAGTTATTATTTTTATCTTTTTATTTGTGGTAGGTACCTACCCCACACAAATTCGAAAACCACTACCTGCTATGTAAATAACAGTGACAGGAAGTTATCATCGACATATACTATATACTAAGTGGGTACAATACGTATTAATTATTGAAGCTTACTCAAAAACTATCTAAGTAAAGTTAATAAAATTTATATGGGACCAACTTGGGAGCACACCCTTTCAACCAAAAAAAAAGAATTTTCAAAATGAGTCCACAATTAACAGAGAAATCGACGGATATACATTAAAAAAAAACATACATACGCGTCGAACATAATAACCTCCTCCTTTTTGGAAGTCGGTTAAAAAATAAAAAACATACGCGACGAACATATAACCTCCTCCTTTTTGGAAGTCGGTTAAAAATAAAGAAATAGAAAGATTATATGTGCTGCGTGTCTCATTTATTGCAAAGTTGCGGTGTGCTGGGTGGATGGTTCACTTGTCGGGACACTTGAAGTTGGCGCCCCCTGAAGGTGGCGGACAGAGCACAGGCCCCGGTCCCCCCCCCCCCCCCCCCCCCCGACCCGGGGCTGTAGTCGTCAGAGTTAACACTTTGACCTCTAGCTGGCCTAGCGTATAGTACGGAATTTCAATAGAATACGACACCAGCTTATGCTGGTTTTGATTCCACTGACGTGCGGCCTACTGTACCTACGTAAATGACTGTTTGTTATCTTTGTCGGTGGATGTAGGCGATGTTGAAACGAAAAAATAAAAGGAAGGCCATGAATTTTAACATTTGATGTGAAATTTTGTTCAGAAAAAGATGGCCGCCGAGATCCCCCGATCTAACTCCGTTAGATTTTTTTTATGGGGTTATGTAAAAAAAAATTGTTTACAAGAACCAGTATGAAAGTGTCCACGAGCTACAAGCAGAACTTAGACGTATTATTCTAAATATCCACCACAACAAGATCAAAAAATCGACAGGGAGCGAAATAATCAAAAGAGAGCGACTTTGTATTCAACAGGAAGGGACTCATTTTGAGCATTTGATAAATTAATTTAGTATTAAAAATGTAAAAATTCATGGTCTTCCTTTTATTTTTGACACTATGTTATTTAGCAAAAAAATTATCCTTATGATGAAACCTTTCGATCGGTATGATAAAGCTACAGGTGATTATTTTTCTCGTGTAACGGGTTCGATTTCCGGTTCAACCATGTAATTATTTAAATATCTATGAATGCAGTTTAAATTGTTTTTAAATTCAAATAATGTCTTCTTTCAGTAAAATGTTCCATCTACAATATTCAAGGTACTTTCCCTCCATCCCGTCCCACGGATATGCCAATATCCGTGGGACGGGCCTATATAGTATGTGAATAGTATAAACTTTAATTAGTAGCATGTAATTGTTGTGAATGAAGGTCGGAAAAAAATACGTTTCTATGCCATCCAACCGTTTTATATTTATGTATTTTATATCAACGAAAAATGCGCAATCAGTCACGAATGACCATGCATATTGTTGATGGCAATCCGCTGGCGCTGGCAGCTAAAATCACGATCGGAGATAATTAAGTTTTACGTAACTGTTATTATTATTATGTTATAATCTGTAGCATTGAACATTTCTGTTAAAATGTTAGAGGCTGCACATTAATGGGCACTTGGCATTACTTTCATTCAGTCGTATTTATAATTTTTAACCGACTTCCAAAAAGGAGAAGGTTCTATGTTCGTAGCGTGTTTATTTATTTTTTATGTATGTCCACCGATTTCTCCGCCAATTGTGGACCGATTTAAAAAAATATTTTTTGTATGCCCTTTCATATATATAAAAAAAATATTTTTATTGCTCTCAAGTTGGTCCCTTAAATATTTTATTAAGTTTGCTTGTAGGTACTTATAGTTTTTTTAGTTAGCTTGAATAATACGTATTTTTCCCAATTAGTCTATTGTCGACAGTCCAGATATGTGGTTCTAACAAGATGGAGCGTAGTATAATACGTATTTTTCCCACTTAGTATATGTGGATGATATGATGGTAACTTCCTGTCACTGTTATTTACATAGCAGGTAGTGGTATTCGAATTTGTGTGGGGTTGGTTCCACAAGTGAAAAGTGAAAAATTAAAAATTTACACAAAAAAAAAAACATTACAAAATGAAAAATAACTTTAATTTCGGAAGTCGGTGGAAAAATCGAAACTTACACCGACTTCCGAAATTAAAGTAATTTTTCACTTTTTAGTGTTTTTTTTTGGAAGTGGGTTGGTTTTTTTTTGTAAAAAAGTTTTTTATAATAATAATAAGCTGGCAACACTAACGTCAACACATCAAAAAATAGTTTTCTCAATTTCCATAGCTTTATTCATTTTAGACGCAGTTATTTTGTTATATCAGAAGCCGAAAACAAACCTTTAACCTTTAAAAAAAAGCATAATGGTACATTAATATGTAAAACTAAACCTATGTAAATATACAAAAGTAAATACTTACGAGTGAATAAATTATCATCATGACAAAATTTCTAGAAGTTTTTCTGTGTCTCTGTAATTGAGTTTCGCTAAATGTTCTGATAACATTTTACTACATTTATTATATCTTTCACTATAGAAGTTTAGTAACTTGTTGAGCCAGAAAAGGTCCTAAAAACACATAAAATAGATTAGCATACGCATGTCTAGTTTGAGGCTTTATGCAAACCATGTCCTTCCTTCTCTTGCCGGAAGGTACTGGATCAAAAGGAAGTGCAGTGTGCTGGTGTAGTACTATGCTTAGTATAAATAGTTGCCGTACTGTTAGTACATTACATGCTATGTAGAGCTGGTGCGTAGGAAATCTAAAAGGGCGAATGGTAAACCTTTAGAATTGCTCTTTGAGCAGAAGTAAAATCGGGAGTAAAATCGTTTTTGCAGCACCACCCCAAGAAGTTATGCAATAGTTAAGAACGGATTGACACAAAGCTAAATAAACCTGTTTAATTAATTTATAGTCTGCTATGTTCCGTAAATTCTTAAAGACATATATTAATTTGCGCACTCTAGTACAAAGTAAATCGATATGTTTACGGAAATTTAGATTGGAGTCAATAGTGACACCCAGATATTTTAAATGGTCAGCTTTTGCTAAAGTGGGGCAGGAACATGCAGTGTCAGCATACGTGCTACAATTATGTGCGTAAATGTTTAGAGTAGTAAGCGGTATGTTAGTATTTCTCATTGTATAATGTAAATGTAAAAAAAAAAAATATAATGTTTAGCTTGTGTTGATTTGCAACTGGCAGGGACAACACAAGCTAAACCTTTCCTTTTTTTCGGTATTGAGCTAAACCGCACCGATCCGAACCCTAATAACGATCAATCACAATAGGTTTTATTTTGACAGTTCAACAACGCGTTGCGTTCGTTACATTGTTGGGCAGACAAACTTTTCGAACTTAAAAGGCAATGGATTAGCAATATCCTTCAAAATTATTCAGATTGTGATCGATTATGTGTTGCGCAATTAGGGAACTGGTCAGGCCGTCGGGGTCCTCTGCGCCGTTGGCGTCTCGTCAAGATCATTCATGGAATATCACCAGTGATCGGAGTAGGTAGATTGAACTGGGGTCATTGATCCGAAACGTATATATTACTATGGACATTCCTCCGGAATTGGTGGATTATTAAAAAAACCGGAACTTATGTAGGAATTGTATTCTGCCAGAGTGGAAGGAGTCATTTGATGATTTGCCATCCTCAAAAAAAAGGTAGGAATTGTAATAAAATGAGCAATTTTATTCTTTATTATTCTTCCTATTTTTTTTTTTTTGTCACGATTTGACATTTTTTTTTTATTATTCAACAGATAAATAATGAATTAATTTAGTTTTGATACCTTCCTTTAAATTTTGAATTGAGTAGTAATAATATCACTACCAACATTAACAATATTTAATTGAATCCGGAAATACCGGAATTACTTTCCGGAAAAATGGCTTATCCATGTTATTCTTTCTGTGTGCATTTATGATACAAGTACTAAAAATCAATCTACCTACTCCGATCACTGAATATCACACATAACATCACGCTTGTATTCCTCGAAGGGTCAGGTGTACCTGTAGTACACTCACATTTC